>JARQOC010000004.1:323150523-323630744 GCA_033576535.1 Allobates femoralis | reverse complement strand
AAATGGTTAGTTTTTTTTTAAAAGGATTTTCCACTTCTGTACTGCTTTTAAAATGGGCCCCAAAAGATGAAAAAATTTTTTTAAAAAATGATGCTGACCTCCGGGATCACTCTGCCCTTTTTACTCAGCTTGCTTCTCCCATAACACTATGGCCTCACAAGAGGATGCACCATTAAGGGGCTGCTAATTTGCCTGAATATTCCCATTTTGTCTAAATAAAAAAAAACCCAGGATAAGACAAAATACAAAAGCATAAACCCAAACAACCTCATGTGACAGTGAGTAAGGGATCTTTTAAAAGTCTGTGCAATTCAGTCCGATACAGATAGGTAAGATCAAAGGCCGGGCAGCTCCCCCCAACCTGATCAAGACAGTTTCATAGATATACAGGGCATCTCAATGAAATAGAAATCATCACAAATTAAATTTTTTTTTCAGAAATTTCAATACAAAAAGTGAAACACATATATTACATAGAGTTATTACAGATTTTTTTCTATTTAAAGGGTTTTTTTCCCTTATATGTTGATGATTTGTCTTAAAAGCAAATAAAAAACGAAAAGGGTTTTTATTATCTCAAAAAATTTAAAAGTAGGGAGGATAAAAGGGTTTAAAAAAACTGTGCTGCTGTATTCCTTGAAAACATGAAAAGGTAAATAAATATTGATTTATTATCAACGCTTTTCAGGGCTCCCTGAAACGCCTTAAAAAACATAGCAATAAAATATTGATGTGTCCCGGGGAAAGGGGGCCAGGGAGCCCTAAAACGCTTTGACTAATAAATCAATTTTAAAATTCACCCTTTGATGTCTCGTGGAATTTCAGCAGCATGGTTTTCAACCCTACATCCCTTTATACTCTTTATGCACCAAAGCTGGGGACGGGAGCAGCTGTGATTTTCTTTTATAGTGGTTTTTGACTATGGCAAACCACACAAGGTGAACCACACAAAGAGAGCCAACCCCTTTAATCTGGTTTTTCACTGTATGCCGACTCCCCTTTTTTAATGAAGGGAGCGGCAATTTTTTTGTCAGATTGTTCATGATAAAACATCACCCCCCAAACAAACCGTGTTTCTTGAAAATAACAAATATTGGAATGGGGTACTATCCCTGCAAATTTGCAAATATTTAAAAACTACACTTGCTCAACACTATCTATATAATATAAAGTTTTCACTTTTTTCACTTTTGTTTGAAATTACTGAAATAAATTAACTTTTTGATGATATTCTAATTCATTAAGATGCACCTGTAGATGTATATATCATGTTCCGGTCAGAAGAGAACCAAGAAGCAGCTAGTCTGTGCATTGCAAGTGAATGAACACTAAGGATCGGTCACGTCCGATCCGGGCATGTCATGGGTGACAGCCCTGGACCGGATTTTGGTCCCATTGTATCCTATGGGGCCGGATGGAGCCAGATGACAGCTATCTGCCATCCGGCTTCCATCTCTCCGGAAGAATCCGGGAGAAGTCGGATTTTTCTCCCGGACACAAAAATGTTGCTTGCAACGTTTTTGTTTCCGGGGAGAACAATCTCACCAATCTCACCCCTGACAGCCCCGAATCGGACCTGACCGCAGTGTGAAGGCACCCTAAGATGGAGCAATTCTTGTCTGGAAGATGAATGTAGATTTATTCTTTTATTTTTGTTACGTTTACCTTTTTGGCCCATCGTTAGAGTTGTCCAGTGTATCACAATACTTATTATGATATTACCTTTTTCGATAATGAACAAGAGTTGGAGGTGTAAACATGTCTAATTGAATATAGTTAAATAATTGAATAAATTTTGTTAATTTGCATGGTGGTATTTAGTAAGTTGCAGACTATCTTTCTTGTGCTGGGTGTTAAAGCTTCATATTACTGATGCCTATCATATTTCCATCAATAAGTGCAGTCTTATTTTGCAAGGTAGCAGATGACAAATTGCTTTGTGAATGCTGCACTAGTTAGCCAATTTTAAATCAGCCCCATATTTCTTCCGCGGATGTTCCTGATTATGCTGTGCAAATAATACAGAAAGAACTTTTTATATTTCAATTTCAGAATGCAGCTCTGAGTAACAAAGCAATCAAGTGTGTAAATAATGCTTAAGGCCAATGTTTCTCTTTACATAGATCAGCTGTTACAGCTCCCCTAATGATTACTTTGTAAAGTTGATTGTTATCGTCATTTTGATGTAGATCCTTGACACATTATCAATATCCCAACATTTACAAGGAGCAAACAAGAAAAAGCAATGTGCCACTTTGATGTGTGTTTATTAAATACAGAATTAAATAGATGAGAAAGCTGAGCAATACGAACCAATGTTCACTTCCCTTTTCATTTAGTCACATTTATTACTACAATCACGGACTGACTCTTTTACTCCAATTTTAGACCCAACCACACTAATATTAGCAGTGTTACCTTGAAACTGTGTAAACCTCCTTGCATAGTTTTATTATATGCAAATGAAAAGCATCTGATTAGGTCCTGAGGCAGCTTCACCTAGTTGTTCAGAAGAATAGCAATGGGAACAGAGTAAAAATATTTCATAAGTGAAGTGTCGATCCCCTTGGGGAATGCCACCATTTGATTTTGACATTTATTTGTCCTGTGCTGTAAAGGACAAAACTACAATTACACTGTTTTTTTTCTGCTGTGCAGTGGGCATGATGTCAGAAAATATTAAATCAAAGGGTGTGTATGCACAAGGAAAAACAACAAATGCTAACATTTCAACTTAGAAAAATCTATACTGAAAACCCAGCAGCGCTATACCATATCTTATAATAAATGTATACAAATATAGGCCCTCTGAATCACCTTTGAAAGCGTGCAGTATTAAAAATTTTGCTTCGATGTGGTATGCTATATATTTATTAAATTGGTAAAATACTCTATTGTCAATAGCTAAACACATATAAATTAGGTGTCAAGTATAGAAAATGTATCTTAACCCCTTAATGACGAAGAAATTTGTCATTTTTCATTTTCGTTTTTTCGCTCCTCGGCTTCCAAGAGCCATAACGTTTTTATTTTTCCGTCAATATAGACATATGATGGCTTGTTTTTTGCGGGACGAGTTGTACTTTCAGATGAAATAATTTGTTTTACCATATAATGTACAGGGAAATTGCAAAAAAATTCCAAGTGCAGTGAAATTGCAAAAAAAGTGCAATTACACGTTTGTTTTTTGGATTTTTTAGTCGCCATGTTCACTATATGGTAAAACCGACGTGACGGTGCGATGCCTCGGGTCAGTACGAGTTTGTAGATACCAAACATGTATACCTTTATTGGTATCTAGATGGTGGAAAAAAATTCAAAATCATGAAAAAAAAAACATTGCACTTTTTGCGCCATGTTCTGCGACCCGTAGCGTCCTCATTTTTCGGGATCTGGGGCTGGGTGACGGCTTATTTTTTGCGTATCGAGCTGACGTTTTTAATGATACCATACTTGGGTGGATGCGCCGTTTTGATCGCCCGTTATTGCATTTTTTAGCATTGTTGCAGCGACCAAAAAAACGTAATTTTGGCGTTTGAACCATTTTTTGCGCTACGCAGTTTACGGCTCTCATTATTTGATTATTTATATTGATAGATCGGGCGATTCTGAACGCGGCGATACCAAATATGTGTATTTTATTTAATTTTTTAATACTTTTATTGTGGATGGGAGAAAAGGGGGGTGATTTGAACTTTTATGTTTTTTTTTTTTTTTTCAACTTTGTAAAAACTTTATTTGTTTATTAATTCTTAATTTTACACAGCCCCTGTGAGAGGCACCCTGCTGCACAGTCCGATCGCTTCTGACACATACAGAGGAGCTGCAGCTCCTCTATATGTGTCAGAATCGCGGACCTGTTGTGGTTGGCAGCCTCTGCCAACCACAAGCAGGAAATTCTCCATACAGGTTCCAGGGTCAAGCCAGGACCCTGGCCTGTGACATCAGCACGGGAGATCCCGCGATACTATCGCGAGATCTCCCCTGGAGCCCGGTAAGCGCGCGCTGCACGCTCCGGCTCCCTTAGATCCCGCTTTCAGAGATTGATGGCGGGATCTAAGGGGTTAAACAGCGCCGATCGGTGGCGGGACCGATTGGTGCTGTTTCTCCCACATCTCAGCTAGTGAGATCAGCTGAGATGTGGGAGGTTTGGAGTGAGCTCCACGCCGGAGCTCACTCCAAACACGGGGGTAACGACAGCCGACGTCTAGAGACGTAAGGCTGTCGTTAACAGGTTAAATTAATGAGTCCAGTGACTACTAGTGATGAGCGAATGTAATCGTTACTTTTTGGTACTCGCTGTGTTTGCGATACTCTACTCTCTAAGTATCGCTGGTGCTCGTGAGTGATGTGTCAATCGTTATCGATCTGACACATATTGCCAGCTCCCTTCAGCATACAAATGGAGTTGGCACCTCACTGAGAACAGATTGAATGCTATGGCCGCTTTACACGTTGCAATATCGTTCCGATATTGCATACGATTTCACGGGAGCGTGCACGTTTTTGGCACTTGTCCAAGATTGCATAGTAGATGTCACACAGGTAGATATCAGCAGGCAACGCAACTACTATGTAGTACTCCCCTTTTCCACGCTCTGTATGAGCAACCCAGGGAACGACCATTTAACATTGGAGTGAATAGGGGAAGTTGCGCTCCAAATCGTAGTTGCGCTGTCACACAGCACGATCCTGCCACATCGCATATACAATATTGTACGGTTGAAGGGCTTGCACAATCTTCTTGCAATATCGTAGTTAGGTTGTTTTCGCGTCGCATTGCCCATTTACACGACACAACGCACAAACGATATCAACTGCAACGGCCGTACCACGTGACTTTTTATCGATGTTGCATTGCGATATCGCGACGTTAAAGCGGCTTTTAGGGTCTCTCAGGGGGGCACTTCAAAGTGTTTTAAGTAGTGAAAACTCAAAAAAGTCCACCCTCCTGCCCTGTCCTGGAAATGATAGTTTTATGGCCGAATGTGTGTGGGTAGAGCAAGTATTACAAGTACTTTTTACGAGTATAGCAATTACGAATATTACGCTATTTGCCTTTCACTAGTGTTTACCTTTTACCTACAGCATCTTAGCATATTATGGCTTGTTTCTAAAAAATCAAAAACCAACAGCATCCCTTCTGCCAATGGAATTCAGTATTGCAACTCTGAACTATTTTATTAAATGCAACTTTTCTGGAATACCAGAAAGAATAGGGAAGAATGACTCTATTTTTAAGGAAAAGAAAATAATATTTTTTATATCATACCAACTCTTTAATAAATTTAAAAAAAGCTCAGTGCAAGAAAAAATGTGATTTATAAGAAATACTATTGTAGTATGTTTCTAACTAAATGGCATTCTAATTAGAACAGATACATTAGTTTTCTTAGTAATCAAAAAAATAGTCAATGAAGTCTTATCCCTTCACTCCTTTATACCAGAGCATAGTTTGCACTTTCATGACTAGGCCATTTTTTGCAATTCTGACCAGTGTCACTTTACGAGCTAATAATTCTGGAACAGTTCAGCACATCTCGGTGATTCCAAGGGTATTTTTGTGACATATTGGACTTCCTGATAGTGGTAAATTTAGTACGATATTTTTTGTGTTTATTTGTGAAAAAAATGGAAATTTGGAGAAAATTTGGAAAATTTCACAACTTTTAAAATTGGAATTTTTATATACTTAAACCAGAAAGTTATATCACACATAATAGTTAATAAATACCATTTGCCATTTGTCGTCTTTACATCAGCACATTTTTGGAAACAAAATTTTATTTTGTTAGGAAGTTAGAAGGGTTCAAAATTTATGAGCAATTTCTCATATTTCCATCAAAATCTACAAATCCACATTTTTAGTGTCCACACGACATTTGAAGTGACTTTGAGAACATACAGGACAGAAATAATGAACGTCACACCAATCTAATAACTGCACCCGTCAAGCTACTTAAAGCCACAACTTCAGATGCTTCACAGAAACTAAAACAATGTTGAAGGAAAAAATAAACATTTAACTTTTTAACTCTAAAATGTTAATTTAGCACCGAATTTTGCTTTTTCACAAGGTTAACAGGAGAAAAAGGACCATAATATTTCTTGGGCAATTTATCCTGAGTTCACTGACATGCAACATGTGGTGGAAAATTACCGTTTGGGTGCATGGCAGAGCTCAGAAGGGAGGGAGCACCATTTGACTTTTCAAGTGGAAAATTGTCTGGAATCGTTAGCTGATGCCATGTCGAGTTTGGAGAGCCCCGATGTGCCTAAACAGTGGAAACCCCACAACTGACCCCATTTTTGGAAACTATACTACTCAATGAACTTTTCTAGATGTATGATGAGCACTTTGAACCACTAGGTGCTTCACAGTTTGGGCGTGAAAATGAAAAAAGTTACATTTTTTCCACAAAAATGTTCTTTGCACTTACATTTTTTTATTTTTACAAGGGTAGAAGATGAAAATGGACCCCAAACTTTGTTGTGCAATTTCTCATGAGTACACTAATACCCCATATGTGGTGTAAAAGTACTGTTTGGGTGCACGGCAGGGTTCAGAAAGGAAGGAGTACCATTTGATTTTTCAAGCAGAAAATTGACTGAAATTGTCACCTGATGGCACGTCGCATTTGGAAAGCCCCTGATGTGCTTAAACAGTGGATACCCTCAGCATGTGACCGCATTTTGGAATCTAGAACCCCTTAAGGAATTATTCTAGATGTGCAGTGAGCACCATGAACCCCCAGTTGCTTCACAGTTTGGCCATGAATATAAAAATTTTTATTTTCTCCACAAAAATGTTCTTTAAGTTGAATTTTTTTATTTTCTTAAGGGTAACAGGAAAAAATGGACCTCATAAATTGCTGTGCAATTTCTCCTAAGTAGTCATAGGCTGGGGTCACAGTTGCATTTTTCACAAGCGTTTTTGGAGACCTGCGTTTTCAAAAACGCATGTAAAAAACGCACCCATAGGCCCCCATGTTAAAAAACACATGCCCTAATAGCAAAAACGCATGTGTGACTGTACAATGCGTTTTTGGTGCATTTCCAAAAACGCATGCGTTTTTTTAACATGGGCTCCTATGGAAAACGCATGCGTTTTTGAATGGCACTAAAAGGTACTAATTGTACATGCGTTTTTGCATGCGTTTTCCATAGGGACCCATGTTATAAAAACGCACCAAAAATAGTACATGCACTATTTTTTGGTGCAGATTTAAAAACGCAGCCAAAAACGCAGGGAGCCATCACACATCTTAAAAAACTCATGCTGACATGAAAAAACGCATGAGTTTTGTTAAATCACTAAAAAAAACTCATGTCAACTGTGACCCCAGCCATATACTTCATTTGGGGTGGAAGACTACTGTTTGTGGTCATGACAGGGCTCAGAAGGGAAGAAGCACCATTTGGATTTTCAAGCAGGAAATTGGCTGGAATTATTAGCAGATGCCATGTTGCGTTTGGAGAGCGCTTGATGTGCTGAAACAGTGGAAAGCCTTCACAAGTGACACTATTTTGGAAACTAGACCCCTCAAGGAACATATCTAGATGTGTTGTGAGCACCTTGAACCCTGAGGTGCTTCACAGAAATTTAGAACATTGAGCCATGAAAATAAAAAAATCCCATTTTCTCCACAAAAATGTTTTTTTCAGCTGAAGTATTTTTTATGTTCACTGGGGTTATAGGAAAAAATGGACCCCATAATTTGTTGGGCAATTTCTCCTCAGCATGCCGATAACTCACATTTGGCAGAAACCCCTTTTTGGGTGCACAGCAGGGTCTGGAAAGGAAGAAGCACCATTCAAACTCAAAATTGGCTGGAAATATTTGCAAACACAATGTCGCATTTGGAGAACCCTTGGTGGAGACTTGTGTTTTGGTGGGTTGAGTTGAATATTATTGGTGGTAATTTGGTAGAGAATGTGTTGGATCAGTTCACATTTATCCTGTGTTCTATGCTGAGCACTTAAATTCAGATTTCCAGCTACATCTCAGAAATACATGATTCAGGTGATGCACCCAATGGTTCCATTAACTAATGAGAAAGCATAGTTACTTCGAACTCTCTTTGGACTCTGTTCATTGGTGTTCTTTTCAAAGGTGCACAAAACTGTGATTGACCATACTTTTGCTCACGCCTGTAAAAGGGCACATAAAAAGATGGACAATGCCAGATCACAGATCAGATGGGAGTGCAAAATGACTACCTCTGCCTCATTACTGTGAATTCTCTTTAGGGAATTTTGCCTGAATCATGTATTTCGCTGGTGTAAGCACTCAGCGTAGTGTGCAGTAATAAACGTGAACTGTGCCGTACTGCTATCCTTGGGAAGCAGAATATACAAATCAACATCAGTTAAGAATTGGCTTTACAATTATTTTCACACTGTTCACCTTGCAGTGTAAGTGATTAGGCTACTTTATTCGTCAGGGTGGTACGATCACAGTGATGCCAGATTTTTAAAGTACTTTTTTATAGGTTTGTGTACTATCACACTAAAAACACTTTTCTACAAATTAATGTTTTTTTTGCATCACTGAATTTTGAAGGCTGTAGTTTTTAATTTTTCTGCTGACAGAACCGTATGAGGTCTTATGTTTTGGGGGATGAGTTGGAGTTTTTAATGGTACCATTTTTGGCCACACCATGCTTTTTGATCACTTAGTATTCCACTTTTTGCGTGGCAGAATTAAGAGAAACAGAAATTCAGGATTTAGTTTTGTACTTATACCGTTCACCGTATTCTCTGGGTCAGTATAAACACAGCGATAAATCATCAATAGTTTTTTTTTGTTGTTGTTTTGTGGCTCTTAATCAATAAAACAATTTTATAGAAAAAAATAGTTTTTGCATCCCTGTATTTTGAGAGCTTAACTCAAAATTAGATAATTTAGGATTCAGAATACGGTAAGTGTAAATCATATTAAACCCTCAAACAATATCTTTATTGTTAACTTATACAAACACATCAAACGCAGATAAAAACTAGGTGCACAGGATAACATGAAGGAAAGATGCTGTCCTTGATATATGCCTCCCTCCTTTCACCTGCTTGACAGCGGAGGTCGGCACCCTATAGTACGTAGTGGCGCCCCCACTCGTTGACGGCTAGCCCTGTCGTGCCCTGACCTTACCGGGTCATTCCATGTCAAGTGAACCAATGATTATTACCTCTATATTTTTAATTCTTTTGAGATTTTGTTATTTGATAATAGCATGTCAGACAATGCAAAATGTGAAGAGAAAAATTTTTTAAAAAATTTATTTTTTTTTTAAATGATTTTCAAAGTTCGGAAAAAGTGTGAATTTCGCTGTTGCCTGCCTTTACGTTTCTCCTCATAACTAAGGCTAGGAATAAGATAGAGAGACAAAATAAACACCATTCTACTCAGAACTATACAGGCTTTCACCAGATATGTCACAAGAGGATCTTTGTTAATATTTTACCATGTGATCGCAAGCGCAAAACTTTAAAACGTATTTCCGAAAAATCGGCGCGCTTTAAATATTTCAAAAACTGCCCATGTGTCTGCTTTGCTCTTAGCCACATCTGTACCAAATTTCAAGTTGGGATCGCAATGGGATCATATTTTAACATATTTTACTATTAATAGCGTCAATGGGTCATTCCATATCAAGTGATCTAAATATGAATATTTTTTTTTACCTGACGTCTTTAGATTTTTTTTTTTTTTTTCCTTTATGAAGTACTACTTTAGTTAATTACAAATTAAAAGTTTGGAATTTTTTTCTTCATCAGTTAATTTTTTACAGATTTTTAAAGTTTAAAAAAAGGGTGAATTTTGGCCTGGTACGACTTTAAATTTTTTTATCTCGGGCTAGAAATAAGATAGAGAAACAAAATAAACACCATTCTACTCAGAACTGTCCAGGCTTTCACCAGATATGTCACAAGAGTATATTTGTTAATTTTAATTTTTTACCTATGCGAATGCAAACGCAACATTTTGAAACGCATTTCCGAAAAAAACATTTTAATAAAAATTTTCCAAAACTGCCCATGTGTCTTTTATGCTCTTAGCCACATCTGTACCAAATTTCAAGTTGGGATCGTGATGGGATCATATTTTAAAATATTTAACTATGGTTAATCTCATTTTTATTAAATTTTGAAAAAACATATGAAAGACATACATTCAATCTTTTAACAAAATCTTGAGACATATAAAATATACAAAAAGAGAATTCACAAAGTTATTAGTAACTTTAAGATAAGCTGCAAATTTACTTTTGCGCTTATCTCTGGTGCAATATATATTACAATCTAAATATAATTCCAAACACTCAAGTATACAACCTTTCTCAGGGTTTTGAGATGTTCTGATGTCAAGGGGACAAGCAGCCCCAGCAGAATGATTTTTATTACTTGGCCCCTTCTAACAGGTTGACCACGTAAGTGGGTCATTACCCGTTGAGGCCTAGTTGGAATAGTCTATCGACTGGTGTACCGGAAAGGAAGGCCGAAATATTAATGATCTACTCACAGCTCAGAGTTTTCGATACCTGTCTAATGTTCACTAGAATTCTGAAGGTATAGGTGTAGAAAGGAAATACCTAGACTGAATGTATCAGATGGGAAGAAAAGAGAGATAGAAAAGAAGAGAGAGAGAGAAGAGAAACAAAAACCATTAGAAAAAGTTATACTGGGAAAGAAAAGCCACGTAAGAAAAAAAGAAAAAAAGGAGGGGGGGGGACGGGTGAGGTATGGGAAGGAGAAAGGGTACTCATCCCACTGGCTCCCCATCAGCCAGAGGTCGAGCCATATTATCTGTGCTGGAAAAGATACTCCTAAATTCTGCAGAGTCGTGAAAAAGAATCCATTCAACCCAAATCCCTAAGAATTTGTTCCGAGATCCCGACGCATCAGCTGCGAGCTCCTCCATTCGATATGTGTCCATCAATTCTTTGAACCAATCAAGTAGAGATGGAGCCCGGCTTGATTTCCAGAACCTCGGGATCACAGCACGAGCAGCCGAGATGCAAAAGCGGAGAATATCCCTCTTCTGTAGCCCAATAGGACCTGGAAAAATGGATAACATTGCCGATTCTGGGCAGCATTCGGCTTCTTTACCTGTTATCCGGGCGTATGCATTGAAAACCTCAGACCAGAACCGCCGGATTTCCCCACAACTCCACCAAATGTGTATCATTGTACCCTTCTCTTCCCCACAGCGCCAGCAGGTATCAGGGGTTCCAGGGAACATGTTCCGGAGTGTCGTCGGGCACAAGTACCATCTAGTGAGCAGCTTATAGCTTCTTTCTTGTGCAGAACAAGCGCTAGCTAGTGAGTGAGTAAATATAAAGCATTTCTGCCAATTAGCTTCTGAAATGCTACACCCCAATTCCCTCTCCCAAGAACGTTGGAAGTAAAGGGTGCCCTGCTCTCTCATGGACCCTAAGGCCTGGTATAGAAATGATATTTTGCGCCTCGGTGGAGCCTCCAGTTGGAATAACCTCTCCAATACGTTGGGCGTCAATCTTACCCTGCAAGAGTGGTCAGCTGAATATAAGTATGCTCTGTATTGGAGAAATTCGAATCACTTAAGAGGTCTCGTAGGTTCTTTGAGTTGTAGCTCTGCCATCGGGGGCAAACCACCACTGGACAGAGTCTGTCCTACTCGGGTGTCATCCACAATCCGCCAACATAAAAATCTCTGCCTGTCAAATCTGGGTGGGAAAGATGGGTTGGAAAAAAGGGGAGTCAAAGGGCTAAGTCTGTCGTTTAAGCGGAGGGTTTTCGTCACTAGGTGCCATACCTTCAAGGTGTTTCTGGTCATGTCTGTCAAAGGTACTAGGTCTGTGGAGTCTTTAGGGGAAATCCAAAGCAGGTGTTTCAGCGGAATCCCCAAACCCTCTTGCTCCACCCCTACCCATTTCTTGTTGGACGCATGATAATGCCAATCTAGAGCTCTAACAAGAGAGGAAGCCTCAAAGTACGCTCGTATGTTGGGTAGTCCAACCCCTCCTCTGGTCTCGGGCAAGGATAGGATATTCATTCGCAATCTGGACCTCTTGCCCCCCCAGACAAATCTAAGGATCATAGATTGCATTTTGGAGAGGAAACCTCTATCCAATAGAACAGGAACTGTCTGAAAAGTATATAAGAGTCGGGGCAAGACATCCATCTTGACTACGTTTATTCTCCCGAACCAGGATAGCTTTAATTGTCTATAGGAGGTAAATGCCGATTCCGCGTTAGTCAAAAGGGGTTGATAATTTAAATTGAATATTTGTTTAAGATCTTTTGGTATAAGGACTCCCAAGTACTTAATGGCTTCTACTTTCCATTTAAATGGGAACTGTTTAGATAGATGAGAAACCAATTCTCCAGGCAAAGAAATATTGAGTG
The DNA here is from genome assembly GCA_033576535.1 of Allobates femoralis. NCBI lineage: Eukaryota > Metazoa > Chordata > Amphibia > Anura > Aromobatidae > Allobates > Allobates femoralis. The sequence goes on along the minus strand of JARQOC010000004.1, from coordinate 323,618,360 downwards.
CCTCGGTTTTGGAGCAATTCACTTTAAAGTTGCTCAATTGTCCGAACCGTTCAAACTCCATTAAGACCGAAGGGATGGAGACCAGGGGCTGGGAGATGTAAAGTAGCAGGTCATCTGCAAATAAGGTTAATTTGTGATGACTCTGTCCCAGCTTGACCCCATGGACGCATTCATTGGACCTAAGTGCAAAATATTTAACTATTATAGTGTCAATTCAAAAGTCACCAAGAACACAATCAGTCATTTTTTCACAATTGCCCGTCAATAGTTTGAATTTGATATAAAGAAACATAGTCTTGTAACATCTCAAATGAAAGCTGTTACCGTTCTGAGTAAAATGATGCCTCTCCCACTTCATTATCTTATTTCTAGCCTGAGATAAAAAAATTTAAAGTCGTACCAGGCCAAAATTCACCCTTTTTTTAAACTTTAAAAATCTGTAAAAAATTAACTGATGAAGAAAAAAATTCCAAACTTTTAATTTGTAATTAACTAAAGTAGTACTTCATAAAGGAAAAAAAAAAAAAATCTAAAGACGTCAGGTAAAAAAAAATATTCATATTTAGATCACTTGATATGGAATGACCCATTGACGCTCTTACTAGTAAAATATGTTAAAATATGATCCCATTGCGATCCCAACTTGAAATTTGGTACAGATGTGGCTAAGAGCACAGCAGACACATGGGCAGTTTTTGAAATATTTAAAGCGCGCCGATTTTTCGGAAATGCGTTTTAAAGTTTTGCGCTTGCGATCACATGGGTAAAATATTAACAAATATCCTCTTGTGACATATCTGATGAAAGCCTGGACAGTTCTGAGTAGATTGGTGTTTATTTTGTTTCTCTATCTTATTTCTAGCCCGAGATATGATAGAAAATGTAAAGCCATACCAGGCCAAAATTCACACTTTTTTAAAACTTTAAAAATCTGTAAAAAATTAACAGATAAAGAAAAAAATTCAAAACTTTTTTTTTGTAATTAGATAAAGTTGTTCTTCAGATAGAAATTTTTTTTTAAAAATCTGAGGATGTCAGGGAAAAAAAATATTCATTTTTTGGATCACTTGACATGGAATGACCCTACCCTGGAAGTAAGGAGGTAGTGCTCCCCCCTATGATAAGCCCTCCCAGGGTTTGGGAAAATGGCGCGCGGGGATGAGCACACCACACTGTTAAGCTAAGTACCCCCACTTCTCATATGTGTGATACGAATGTAGGTATGGTCTGTTGTTATCAGAGGAGACCATGCCGGTAGTGGGGTGAGAGACACACAGAGTATGAGAATTTATCATTCAAACATTTAACTCTACATCAGCTTTGGGGGAACCTAGCACATGGGTGGTGACACTCTGTTTTAACACTAGGACACAGTGACAGACCAGTCGGCCGTTTGATGTGTTATATGTTATATGTGTTGTATAAATTAACGATAAATAAATCGTTTGAGTATTTTGAGAGCTGTAACATTTTTATTTTTCACTGACAGAGCTGCGTGGCACCTTGTTTTTTGTTGAGCAAGGTTGGGGTCACACTTTGAAAGGTAATTGCGGTGACCGCATCCAGATCCAGATGCAGTAACTGCAATTTCATAATGTCGGACTAATGTTAGACCCTGACAATATGAACCTCTAAGTAAATGGTAAATAATACACCATATCGTGAAAAATCATTTATTTGGAAAAAAAAACACAAATACAGCCGTCTTCTGCCATCTTTATTACTCCAACACAAACCTTCCACAATCATCTACATCAAACTGATCATTCATATAATCCATTATAGTGCATTTGCACTGTAGTGGACTATATGTGTCTCGAACCTCTTACATTTTGCCTCGCTCACCATGCATCTAGCATAGTGCATGAGGCTTTCCATAGTCAGATGACCAGGAGGTCGTCATGACAATGACCCTGGGTCACCATCCAGCCTTCTTCCTAAATAATGTAATCACTATTGATCGTGGCATAAAGGGGTTATTTTGCCAGGAGCAGCCCTGCATCGGTCCAGGCTTGGTGTGGGCAACTTGGGCTGTGCCCACAAATTCAGCTAGATCTACTGCGTATGTCCAATGCCCAGAATACAAAGGTTCCTGGACATACCCACTATGTCCAATGTTGCAAAGAGGTTAAAAGTGACATTTATTGGACTAGTTTTGGGAATGAGCAATGATATATAAATTTTGAATTTCTGCATTAAATGTGCTAATGTGTGACATCCCAGAGTTGGGTAGACCTTTTAAGATTTAAATTTACCAGATTTGCTGATTTTTTTTCCCCAAAATTTGATTGGCCATAAATAGTTAAATCACAATACTGAAAAGTCTCCTATTGACTGGAAATTACATGTATAATACTTTGCATTCTCATCTTTGTTAATTGTACCACATTTAAGCTCTTAATTCAAATACAGTGTTATTCATATCTAAATGACCTACTGGGCTATGAGAAAATGGTAGGTGACCAGTGGTAACAAACTGTCAAGAATATTTACCATCATTAGGAGACTTGCGACTGCTATAGGATCTGATCTTCACGTGAGCTTTCTTTTGGACAATAAATGTTAATGTAATTTTCCTTGATGGTAGCTCCTTTTTAGTTCATCTCAGCTACTGGCGGTTCGTGACCACTCCCCCATCCCTTTAAATATTTAAATGATCTGATGACCTGATGTCAGTAATAGATTATTTCTGTTCTGACCACCGTGGAGGAAGAAACTCTTCAGCTGCTGATGGAGATCTGCTGCTGAGTTCTGTTGTTAGAGTTGTGTTGTCTGCAGGCTTGGTGTTTGGCTGCAGCAGTGAAGTTGGTTTTACATACTTTATAGCCTACCTTCCCCTTTGTTGTTTTACAGTACAAGTAAAATGTAGTGCACTACCCAGCTTTGCACTAGCCAGAGTGAGTGGAGACTGCTCAGGGACTAGGCACGTAATGGCGGTGGGGTGAAATACGCTCTTAGGGATGCTTGTGGAGCTCAGGGGCCTCCACTCTATATCATCAGGGTCTTCATCTTTTACATCTCATTGTAACCTCTGTGTTGTGCCATGCACCGGAAATCCCTTAGTCAGTGCGTTACACAAACAGCTGTATGTGGGAGGTACTTACGGATCTAATATTGGGCAATTACAACAAGTGAGCGTGCAAAAAAAAAATCATTTTTTTACAACACAAACACTTTATGAGGTAGCCTGAACCCTAAGATAGGGAAGAAGGAAAAGACAAGCGTGACGCTTCCTCTGGGCGTAGTATGTTTGTTAAAAAATAAAAAAAAACTAATGATGAAGTTATGCTCTCCTGCTTTCAGCAGTGGATACACCTTGAGATTTTCCAGGAATCGACTTTAATGATCCTTCTCCTCTGTGTCCTAAGTTATCTAGGAGATGTGTGGCTCACTTTGGAGGTCTGTGCAGTGATCCTGCTTCGGATTCACTGAAGTAACAAGCTTAAACCAAGGTAGACTCCAGGCTATTGTGGCACTGATCACATCAAAAATATTCAAAGATTCCAAATTCCAAAACTACTTATACTGTTGTTTGTTTTATGTAACTGATGAAGGCTGCATTGCATTGCAAAAATAGCACAAATAATAATAAAAAATTGAAAAACTAGCAGCTGAAACACATTGCACTGCATCTATAATAATTGTTTCATCAAATTAAAATACTTTTTTCTTGTAAGAATTTTTAGAATGGCAAGTATTTGAGTATTTTTGAGATGATTAGCCTGGTGTCTACCTTGGTTTTAACTTTATGAGGTAGACAGTTGTATTTAAATTCCTGGATTATAGAGATTTTTATTTTGGCTTTTTAAAAAATATATATGTAGTTCTCACATTTCATGATGCATGAAGCACACCTTGGTTTCTGGATTTAAGTTTAGTAACAAAATAGGAATTGAGGGGTTTATTAATGCTCTCTTTGTTTACAGTGTGTGAAAAATAAAAAGGCTATCTGCAAGGTGCTGATACTGCAGCATCTCACCAATAAAAAACTCACAGTCACCCTGAGTGACTATGCCGGTAGAGTAGTTCCCTTGATCACTTGAATGTTTGCTTTGTTGTTCAGAGACTGAGACTACCATTCCTATTTTCAAACTGCTTCACTAATGAAGTAGTCCACGAGAATCAGATTACCGTATATACTCGTGTATAAGCCGACCCGTGTATAAGCCGGCCCCCCTACTTTGGCCCCAAAAATCTGGAAAAACCTATTGACTCGTGTATAAGCCGAGGGTGGACCCCAGCACAGGTATACAGCCCCCAGCAGTGTGGTATACAGGCCTCCCCAGTGGTAGTATACAGCAGCCCCAGTGGTAGTATACAGATTCCCCAGCAGCCCCAGTGGTAGTATACAGATTCCCCAGCAGCCCCAGTGGTAGTATACAGATTCCCCAGCAGCCCCAGTGGTAGTATACAGGAGCCCCAGCAGCCCCAGTGGTAGTATACAGGAGCCCCAGCAGCCCCAGTGGTAGTATACAGGAGCCCCAGCAGCCCCAGTGGTAGTATACAGGAGCCCCAGCAGCCCCAGTGGTAGTCTACAGGAGCCCCAGCAGCCCAGTGGTAGTATACAGATTCCCCAGCAGCCCCAGTGGTAGTATACAGATTCCCCAGCAGCCCCAGTGGTAGTATACAGGAGCCCCAGCAGCCCCAGTGGTAGTATACAGGAGCCCCAGCAGCCCCAGTGGTAGTATACAGGAGCCCCAGCAGCCCCAGTGGTAGTATACAGGAGCCCCAGCAGCCCCAGTGGTAGTCTACAGGAGCCCCAGCAGCCCCAGTGGTAGTATACAGGAGCCCCAGCAGCCCCAGTGGTAGTATACAGCAGCCCCAGTGGTATACAGCAGGCCCCCAGGGGTACATATAGCAGCCCCCAGGGGGTACCCAGCAGCCCCTGGGGGTACCAACAGCCCCCTGGGGGTACCAACAGCCCCCAGGGGGTACCAACAGCCCCCTGGGGGTACCAACAGCCCCCAGGGGGTACCCAGCAGCCCCCAGGGGGTACCCAGCAGCCCCCTGGGGGTACCAACAGCCACCAAAAGCTGGCACTGTCCCCCCTTGTAAGGCCCCCCCCCCGCTGCTTATACATTACCATCCCGGTGTTCTGACCGGCGCCGCTCCTCGGTGCTTCTTCTTCATCCTCCCGTCCGCGCTGGCTGCATCCGGGATCTCCGGCGCGATGACGTCATATCGCTGCGACAGCCGGAGATCCCGGATGCAGCCAGCGCGGACGGGAGGATGAAGACGCAGCACCGAGGAGCGGCGCCGATCAGAACACCGGGATGGTAATGTATAAGCAGCGGGGGGGGGGGGGGGGGGCCTTACAAGGGGGGACAGTGCCAGCTTTTGGGGGGCTTATATGAACTGCTTCCCCCTGCCGCTGATTGACAGGGGGAAGCAGTGCATATATAATGAGCGGCCCCACGTGACGGCCTCCCCCGCCTCCTCCAGCCTCCACAGCCCCGGGACACAGCCCCCACCTTATATACCGTATATGACCCGTGTATAAGCCGAGGGGGGGACTTTTCAGCCCAAATTTTGGGCTGAAAAACTCGACTTATACACGAGTATATACGGTAAGTATTTATTATCCCTATGTGGAATAAGCTGCCCACTGTGACCTCCTATCCCTACACTGGAAAAGTCTAAAAGGATGTTGCTTGGCCGGCTTCATATTGTATTCTAGCTAAAATGGTCCACAATGATTGAGTGGGTTAGATCACATAATGTGAAAGAAACAGGGAATAATGAGGAAGCCTGTGCAGCCTGATGTGTCTTCAGCAGTGTGTAAAATGGTGACGGATATTTTTTTGGGTGATGTTTGTCAATTAAATTTACAGGGACCAATGATTTTAAGTTATTTGACTTGACATTGATTCTCCATGGATTGATGTGATCATCCCTTGACATTACTATAATATCTTACCAGAATTCCCTAGTTTTAGACCTGAATAAACTTCAAGATCATACACCTATCTAATGGACTCAAGTGAACCCATTCTTTCTGAAAATCTTTCAAACTCCCTAAGTAGTAAATAGTTGTGGACAAAGGGCATAAAAGCTATAGCATTATTGGTTTATCTTTCAACAAAAAAAATACAATAAATAAATAGGTGTGTTTGAATACGCTTACAAGCAAAAGGGTATAAATTATGTCATGCAGGTAGAGCAGAAAATATGCAGCATTCACCACTGGTTCCTTTTAGAAAATATGCATCCATATTCATGATATTAACTTATCTTTTGGATGAGTACCACACATACCAGTTGATACCTGAAAAATATCAGATTCCTGGTGTGCTATATATTAGCTTTATTTGCTTGCCATATATGCTGTGTTGACTATGTAGTAGTGCCGACGAACATTACTTTTGTTCAGTAAAAGGTTAACAATGCTTTGAACTATTGATTTTAATTCTCCTTATCTCACCAACCAGTACAGTTTTAATCGTGATTTTAAAGAAATTAATTTTGGCTATCTTATACATAAAATTGGCTTGCAACTATTTAGCATATGATTACTTATGCTGATTCTTGTCATGTCACTGCATTGTTACAGTTTGGCTTCTGGTTTTTGAAACATTGTTTTTTTTCTGTATACTACAAAAAACAATCTGTTCTCACATTCCCTAATAGCTCAGTTTGTTATTAGGTTGATTCCCAAGCAAAAGGTCAATGATTTGAATTGAGGAGCACACATGAAGAAGAGAAACAGCTCATCGATAGAAGTCTCTTGGCCAAAGTAAAATTGCCAAACTGCATATGTGATGGTTGGAAGAATATGAAATGAAGTCTATCCATTCAAAAGCCAAGAGGTAAACATACAAGCCAAATATCACAGTCAAATAGAGGCTCATCATAAGGTCCATTAGCTCTGGTGTGACAAACAAGAAAGTAGAGGTGGCTCCTATACTTTGTAATAGTGAAATCACAGATGTCCATGCAAGCACAATGCAAAACATGTTACACAAGCCTGGAATGGTGACCCCAAAAAAGTTGGATGCCTCAACCTCAATTTTGTCATGAGAATCATCAGCTCGAGTTTGCAAAAAAGTACAAAAAGTAGGCAGTTTAGACTGAAAAGAGGTGTTGTGAAGCGATGAGATGAAAGACAATATACTAAACTCTGATGGGTGCACATGAGTTTGAAAGAAACAAGGGAAATATAGACCAATGGATCAAGAAATTAAAAGAACTATCAAGTGCTATGGAGGAAATCTGATGATATGGGACTGTTTCACAGCCAAATGTGTCGAATTCTTGATGAGGATCAATTGTTGTCTTAATTAAAGATGAGCGAACCTTTTGTAGATTTGTATCGGTTTGCCGAATAGAGTGGCGAACAGTTCACCTAACTTCCGAATCCCATTGAAATTAATGGGGGGCAAAATCAATGGCATGGAAAACACATTCAAAGGGGGCCAAAAGCTGCCAAACACAGCCCAAACTATTTTACAGTGGAGCCTCAGTGTTTTAACCAAGCCATTAGCTTCCTAGAGTATTACTTACCAAGCTTTAGCACCACTATAACTCTTCTTACAGGCTAACTCATAAACCTCTCTACTTCCCCCTCCTTGATTGGTTAAAGTCAGATTTAACCCTGTTTACCATTCCAAAGATGGCCACCTGAGAAGAGGTTTCCGGGCCTGAAGGACTCAATCCACCCCATCTGTCCACGCCTGGGCCCCTCACACAGCTACATCACGGCTGTCGTTACCCCCCACACAGCCCGTATTCAACTGAACCTTCCATCGTGCCCTGATTCGATAGGGAAAGAGCAGCTGCAGCGGAGGACGGGTGACCTGAGGCCTGACCTGGGCCCACCAGAGCAGGAGAGCGCAAAGGCTGCACCGCCGCAAAGGGACCCCCCCTGACCACAAGAACCCGACTGGACACCCCTGATTGTGACCAAGTGGAGGGAACTATGAGTACCTGACAGCGGCCGCACAAATTGCTGGGCGGCGGCACCATCTTGTTGGCTAATCCTCCCCGCCACTGAGCGCAGGATCCCCCTCTCCCGGCTCCAAAAAACATAGCGGGAGATAGCGGCGTCAGCCCTAACCTGGTGTCCGTGCACCCCTGCAGCTGCAACCCGGACCGCAACCTCTGCCTCCCACCACCGCTCAGTAAGCCAGGGTTGGTGCCGCACATTGTGAGTGCTGCCCACCTTTCAGGTTCTGTCCCCGGCCTCAAGCTTCTGACAGCCCCAGAGAGCCGACACACTATAGAGCAGCAGCAGAGCTTTGCTTTGATCTGCCCGCGTCGCCCGGCTGCACACATCAGTGACTGTCGGCACCGCCGCGAGTGCAGCTGCTGCTGATCCAGCGCCACCCTCCTGGCTGCTTCCCATCCATGGCTGCATCACATCCCTGTCTGCACCCCACCAGCGGCTCCATCTCATCTCACCCATGGCTGCATCTTATCTCACCCGTGGCTGCATTTCATCTCACCTGTGGCTGCATCTCATCTCACACCGTGGCTGCATCTCATCTCACCTGTTGCTGCATCTCAACTCACCCGTGGCTGCTTCTCATCCCACCCATGGCTGCATCTCACCTGTGGCTGCATCTCATCCTACCCATGGCTGCACCTGCATCTTTACCTCATCCTGTGCCGCATCGTCATCTCATCCTGTGCCACATCTCATCTCATCCTGTGCCGCATCTCATCTCACACTGTGCCGCATCTCATCTCATCCTGTGCCGCACTCCATCTCATCCATGGCTGCAATCTCATCTCCTCCGCAACTGCATCTCATCTCATCAGTGACTGCATCTCATCCCTGCTGCATCTCATCCCCGGCTGCTTCTCGCCTCAGGTTGCTTCTCCCCTGGCTGCATCCTACCCCTCGCTGCATCTCACCCTTGGCTGCATCTCAACCCCTGCCTGCATCTCACCCTTGGTTGCATCCCATCTCTGTTTGCATCTCACCCCTGGTTGCACTTGCCCCTGGCAGCACCTCGCCCCTGGTTACACCTTGCCCCTAGTTGCACCTCACCCCTGGCTACATCTCATCCCTGGCTGCATCTCATCCCTGGCTTTTTCTGTGTCCCTGGCTGCACCACTTCCCTAGCTGTCTTCCACCCCTGGCTACACATCACCCCTGGCTAGTCAAATCCATGACTAAATCCCATCCCAGGCTATACCCCACCCCCTGACCACACCCTTCTCCTGGCCACATCATACCCTGAACCGTGTGTCACCCTCGACTGCACTCCGACCTCGGCAGCCCCTCAGTTCTGTCTGCACCCCTCCCCTTCCTCACTCTCCATCACCCTCCCCCGACCCCGGCAACTTCCCCCAACTCGACCCTGTCCCCAAGCCTATCTTGATCCCGCCTGTTCCACGCACCTCCCCTGCCCCATCCCACCCGTGCGATATATTACCGCTAAAATCTGTACACTTAACTGCTGCCCACAATGTTTCCCCTCCTCTTCACCCTCACCCCCATCCTACTTCTCTTCCTTCTAACCCCGAACATCCCTTCACCCACCAAAGCCGTAGTGATCTCTCCCTCCTTCCTACCCATCTATCTCACCCCCTTCTCCAAACTATTCCTCCACACCCAGTCCATCTTCTCCACACACACACGGCCACCATGCAAACTCTCCTGCTCCCACCTTCTAACCCTCTTGCTGCTTCTCCTACTCGAAGGCGACATATCCCCCAATCCTGGACCCCACCACCACATCCCTTCGCCCACCTCCAACACATACCCATCCCCCATCACAAACTTTCACAACCCCACAACCTTATACCCATTCACCCAACCCCAGTCCCCCTGCCCGGAGCACTGTGAAATGCCCGCTCGGTATGCAGGAAACTCTCTTTCACCCACGACCTCTTCATTATAAACAAACTCAAATTCCTCGGCATCACCGAAACTTGGCTTACTCCCACTGACACAGCCTCCCCGCTGCACTCTTCGACAGTGGTCCCACTCTTTCTCACACACCCCGCCGAATTAACACCCGCGGCGGAGGTGTGGGTATACTCCTGTCCGACAGCTGCTCCCTCCTTCACTCCAACTACACCGCCTCCCTCCATCTCCTTCCCCTCCTTCGAACTGCACTCAGTCTGCATTTTTTCCCCTTGCAACCTCCAGCTTGCGGTCATCTACAGCCCCCCAGGACCCAGGACCCACCACCTCCTTCCTTGACCACTTCAACACTTGGCTTCTCCACTTCCTTTCCTCCGCCATCTTTTATGTCAACTGTTTGATCCTCCCTGCATATGATCTATTGCAGGAGTGTGTGGGTACAGTGTTATGTTACTTTGTAACTATGTTTTTAATTGATTATGTTTTCTCTGTTCTAGCCTGTCCCTTGCATAGCACCAATAAAATTGTGTATTTTCACTGTGTACAGTGTGCACCCCTCATACAGTGGTTCTTTCTCTCCCCCCTTCTAGATCTCTTACTACCACTGTGGGTTATTGCACCTATTATACTTCTATTAAAAGCAGTTGCACCCCGCTCCTCTATACTGCAAATTTGAAGTTGGCAAAAACGTTAGGGAAAGTTCACTCATGTCTAGTAGCATGATGAAGAACATCATGAAACTGCAAAAGAATAAAGAACAATAGAATAAAATATAAAAAGGTAATTATAAGACTGAGAAGACTGTGACATGGACAATTAAAATTAAAATAAAATAAAAATAAATAATACCAGATTCTGTATATAAATATATATATATATATATATATATATATATATATATATACACAACAGAACATATCAAAAGAGAAATATATTATTATAGAAAGAGAGAGAAGCTAATGTTTACCTTGAGGTCAGGTGGAGTGGATATGTATCCACTTGACTTCTCTTTGGGCTAAGGAATTTTCCCAATCGCCTGCTCTATGGCCAGTAATGATTCAGTAAATACATTTGATCCAAAGTATCCAAAGTATTGACTAGTCACAGTCATGATGGATTTTAAAGTTTAAAAAGGTTACAAGATTGAATTTCTATTCTTCTGGTAATAATATGATCAGTATACACTATTAAAACTATGGTAACTGAATAATACCTATTCAGCTTTACTTCTCTGATCAATTATGTAACTTCTGGCCCCTTATTTCTGATTTTGTCTTAATATGTCTTGTTTAAATAAAAAATAGATTTTGGTTGGATGTCTACATTTAATAGTAAATTTCCAATTACTCAAATTTCTAGTATGTACATTCATTGAACACTGAACACAGTACATTTTTCTGCTGTAAGTATATATTTTTCTTGAATGTGCTAACTTTATAATGCTATAATTGTAATTTAGTTAGCAGCATGCAGTATATCAAGGGACTAAAGTGACATAACCTTTATTGGTGAACATTCATTATTATTCTTGACAATTATGTTTGTGTCATTGTGAAATATAGTAAGTCAAGGTCATGGCTAGACAAATAAATAATATTTTACCCATATCTGTAAAAAAAGTTTCTTTCCATTTAACTTTGCTGAATACCTTATTTAAATGAACACTTGGATGAAGCCTGCCTTTTTGTGTAATTGTATATCCTCAGTGGCTTTTGTTGTTAGCTAATGAGTGCTTTGAAAAAAAGAAACGTATTAAATCCTATCTTTATTAAACATAAGAGAATCACATAAAAATTCTATTTTTTTTAATATTAGTACATTTTATTATTGTTCAAAATAAAGGGTTTTTTTTAGATGTTCCAATACAAGGTTATAAAATATCAACCAGTTCATCTACTTCTTAAAGGTGTGGATAAGAGAGTACAAAGGGCCACATTCATTAAGGTGTTTACATTACTTAATGAATTAGCTGCTTTGCACTTCAACATCCCCTTCATTAAGACTTGTGACACCCCCCCCAGGGCCTTAGGATACTCAGAACCGGGATTTCCTTAGGCTTCATCACGGGGATCACAGGGACCGAGACCCGGCAACGTGACCCTGGCAGTGTCATTAAAAGTTCAGTGTGGGTGGCTCACTCTCTTAAGGATAAAGACCTGGTGTGGAGGGTTCATTCTGGACAGGGATGACTGGACTTGGGGATGCTTGTTAAGTTACACGTGATGCCACCAGCAGGCAGTTATAGAAGGCTTCCACTCCTCAACAGTCTTCCTAGGGGCTGATGGTTGGAAGGCAGCAATGTTTTTAAGCCATCTGCGGGTAGGGCTGACCCCTAGGGCAGCTGAAGGTACCTAAGTAACTTTGCAGTAGTCTCTTTTGTACTTTTGAGGAGTAAGAAAGTTCACAGATACAGTGGGCTGCAGTCTTTAGTTCTTTACTCACAGTTTTTGTGCAGCAGCCCGCTGAGCACTGGGTTCTCGGAGGCAGGGATCCAGCTACTCACTGGTAATAGGACAGTAAATATCTGGCACCCCTTCTCTGTCCTTTCCAGTTCGTCTCACACAGTGCGTGCTTCGCCCTTCCTGTCTTGCACCTCACCACACAGAGCGCAGAGCCAGTGACTCTGGGCTTTTTCCTAGGGGTCTCCCTGCAGTGTCTCCCCTTAACCCTATGGTTGCCACATTTTCAGCAGATGTGTGCAGTTGTCGACCGTGTCACCTTGAAAGTGGCACTTCCTCCGGTTTGCTAGCTGATTTAGATCACAACTTTTTCAGTTAATTGCATTCCTTACATATATGATTATCAAAAAAGACCCAGAGGGGCTATAGAATGTCTTTAAAAATCTCAATTCTTTATTAAAGAGTTTTAAAAAGCACTACAGTGCATAATTCATTTACAATTTATTTGTAAATGAATTATGCACTGTAGTGCTTTTTAAAAGCTCTTTAATAAAGAATTGAGATTTTTAAAGACATTCTATAGCCCCTCTGGGTCTTTTTTGATAATCAGGTTTGCTAGCTGAGCCTGGTCTTCCCCACTAGTCTTTTGGGTTCCCGGTGCCTAGTCCCTTCACTTGCCTGTGCTTGACAATGGATGCAAGTCCCACGGGTGGATTGCTCACTTCCCATGCCTCTGGGATGCCGTCTTTCTCCTGAAGCTACTTGGGTGATATTCTTCTCTAGGGTTCGGCCATAGGACAAGCTCCCACTTGCTCTAGTCCACTGGACACTTCTCAGGCATATATTCTCTAGCTGCCCTCCAACTCGACCTTGGTGTTCAACGGTCTCTCCTCAGCTCTTCTACCACCACTCCCCAGCTGTCACTCTCTCTGTTAGCTTTTTTCCTTCTGACTGTCATCTCCTATGTTCTAGATGTTTCTTGCTCTTTTTATACTCCTTTGTCACGTGTCCCATGACATCTACGTGTGTTATCTATGACCTCACTCCTCCCAAAGTGCTCTCTCTAACTAACTCACTTCACCACCCAACCCCACTACCATCGTTTTAGTGAGGTCTGGGTGTCCCAGCACTGGTCTATAATCCCCTTACCAGTAAGTGAGATACTACACTCTAACAGGGATGCAGTACTTCTGTGGAGACTGGACCTGCAGGGGCGCCACACTTGTATTTGCAGTTGGAAGGCCCTACAAAAAAGGCCTTATTTCTATACTGCAAAATATCTGAAAAAAGGCTCTCTTTACATCTGCATTGTTATTGCCATATTTATATTCCACATACATGTGGGTGTCCTAAGAAAGGGGTCATATTGACTTTAAAACACATTGACATTAAATCACTTTTCAATACCGTGAAGTCTTAGACCTTTATTGGAAATCAGCCTTACAGAATCTTTCGCCCCTTTGATAAAGTAAAAAAAAAACTCTTCTCTTAATAGTGACTTAGTGCATCACAATATGTAAAAATATTTACAAAAAGTCACAATCAGTCCTATGGAAAAGAGAGCAACCATTCTTTTATACATATAAACAAATGTGTAGGCATGCTATACATGGCAGATGGGTAGATAATATACTAATTGAACTAAGTAAAAATGATGATAATAAGTTCATAAACAAGCCAATGTCACAAACAAGTCATAGTAATATTGCATGCTGCTAATAAAGTATATGTTATTTTATTTAGTTTTGAGTTTATAGTAATGAGGAACCCGAATTACACTTTGCCAATATAATTAAGACAATCATTTACTTTAGTGTCAAGAATCCAATCCAAAGGTTCAGGAAAAGGTAAAATAATGCCAAATATGACAAAAATGCATACAACATATTCTGAAGAGATGATCTAATTGACCAAGATTTGAATTCAGTAAATCACTCAAACCTATCAGGAATGTTCTATTATCATCGACTAACTTGAATGTTCCTTGTTATTCTGTTGGGTATCTTCAGACCCCAATGCATAATAAATGTATAATGTAAATAAATTACGGTAGTAAATATTCACTTCTCTGCTCTTCTGTTCCCCAGCCCAATCCCAACCCACCATCTGGCCCTCTGTGCCTCTCATTTTACCTTGCCCTATTGTGTTTATTCTATTCCGCCTGCTTTTCTCTATTTGGGGTTCCCAACTAGGACTTTGATTTCACTGCACGCTATGACATTTAGGCCCCAAGTAATGCACAACAAAACACATTTAACCTCAACTCTAGAGGCAGATTATCATGCAGATCAATGTTCTGCCCATAGTCCTAGATCAGCCCATTTATAGATAAGAACTACAAAATATTTATGAAATAAGACATCGATCACAGATATCTAGGTCTCATTTTATTCTGCTTTCTGTGATCTACATGTCCATATACTAGTGCATTTCAATGAATTAGAATATCATCAAAAAGTTAATTTTTTCAGTAATTCAACACAAAAAGTGAAACGGATATATTATAGAAAGTCATTACAGAGTGATCTATTTCAAGTGTTTTTTTTTCTGTTAATATTGATGACTATGGCTTACAGCCAAGAAAACCAAAAGCTCATTATTTTAGAAAATTAAAGTGGGGAGGATGAAGGGTTTTATCTCTGCTTTATTCCAAGAGGCATTAAAGGGTGAAGATAATATTGATTAATATAAATATAAAGGACAGCGTTTCACACGTTGGTAGTAGCTTCAAAATTGCTTTATTCCCAGTCCATAACAGCACATTTTGACCAAAGCATCCGGTCTTTATCAAGCTTACAACACACTCAAAAGGCACCCTCATTATACCAACCAATTGTAAAGTACAATAAATCCTACATCTAGTACATAATCATACCTACTTCTAAAAACATCCCAGTTGATTATCCCAACATCCACCTCTTGGGGAATTCATTAATTCATAGATCACCCCCATTGATACATTATATACCTTATAAACATGAGTAAAGAATCCGTGGTCCGCAGATGCAAACAAACAGTTCATCCAATCGTTATCTCGTATTTCTTACCAGACATAGGATGACTGAACTGGCGTCCCTTAAGCATATTACCGCAACTGGCTCATCCAGACATGGGAAATTACCCAAGCTGGGGGTGCTCAATGCTTTATGCAGATCCCGCCTAGATGTCCCAATATCCGATTTGACCACTCTGTCTCTCAAATTTTGGCACCGCCTATAGGAAAATAGAGGCTGCCTGCCAAATTCTTCAACCAACCTATGCCCTTTATTCAAAAGTGGCCAGTGCTTCCATATTATCCCCGCCACCCTCCTGCTCAGTCCATTGTAGTAGTCACAAGTGGGATCCTGTATTCTTCTGTATACGTTCCTTAGAGACCAACAAATTATCCCGTTTGACATTTAAAACCTTTTGTTTACACTGCTGAAGAATCTTTGCTGAATACCCTCTTTTTAAAAATTTTTCACACATATCTTGTAACCTGGAGTCAATCACCTCCTCATCCGCCACTATTCTCCTTACTCTCAGTAACTGACTCCCAGGTAGTATTCAATAATACTCCTGGGGTGCTCATTGGAGAAATGCAAGACCGGTTCCTTAATAAATAAGTCTGGTTTTAGACCTCCATCATTTTTATACACTAAAGTATGAAATGAAAGTTTTTCATAGACTTCAGCATCAGCTAGCTGCCTACCAGTCTCTGTGCAGTATTGAACAATGTCCATCACCACAATGGCCCAGCCTTTATCAGCTGGCCTTATGGTAATGGACCCGTTCACACGCAACTCATTGACTTCTCTCAGTTCAGCAGCTGTCATGTTATGCTTTTTGATTTTAATATTTTGTTTTCTCAATTTTGCCACATCGGTTATAACCAACTTGGCAAAAGTTTCTACCACCGCATCTTTAACAGGTGGTTCAAAGTCACTTTTATCATGAAGATCAAGTTTACTGAGACTGAGGGTGTCAGCTTAAGTTGCTAAAGACAGTTTTTCTTTACCTGCAAAAAATGTAGCTAATCTGAGTCTACGAAAAAATTTATACAAGTCATTGTCCAGCTCAAACCATGGTAGTGCTTGATGGACAAAAAAACAACCCTTTGACAAAGCATTGACCTGAATATCATTTAGCTGTGCGGATGATATATTTACCACTAAGGCTCAGTCATAGTCTCCTCGATTTCGACCTCGTTTGAGGATGAGTGCCTCCGCCTCTTGTGCCTCTTGCCGCCCCTGTGGTTCCTCCTCTGGCGGCTCTTGTTTCGCCTAAAAAAACACCACCTCCAGAAGTGCCAGCACCATCATCGGTGGAATCGAATTCACCTGTAAAACCAAAATTTGACTGGGCTGTACTTGGTTTCTGGGGTCCTTTTAGGTTTCTTGCCCCCTCTTGGGCGATTGGGGCCCGATCTCAGTTTTGGGCCCTGTGGTGCATAAGATTTAAATTGCCATCCATAGATTCTACTATTATTATAATCTTCAAGGTCTCGGTACCACTTAGTCCTTTTAGTTTCCTCAAGGCTGGATCTATATTTCGTTAAATTATCATCTATTTTGGAATCGATCTCATTTAGGTCTTCATCAGCAGTACAAACAACTAGAAGAGACCTTGTCTCCTCCAATTTCTTCTTCAGGTCCTGTATCTAACTTTTCAGGAACTCAATATTCACTAGCATAACATCAAAGGCGTATTTATTGCTAATCACCTCAAATTTTGCGCAAAAATGAATATTGTTTGATAACAAGTGGGTCTTAAGCTCGACCTCAGTCCCCGAGATATCCTGCGGACTTTATAATATTCAACTAATGTCCCAACATGCAACTCCAGAGATATTAATCTCTTCTGCTCATTCTCCCACCTTTTCTTGAGCATAGTAGTCATGGCTGATTCTGGAAGGTGTTGTCAATCTCCGTATGGGAGATGATTCTTGCTGCATCTTCCTCAGGGTAAGAATATGGACATATAGACCCTGGTTCACCAACACGACCAGGATTAGTCATGATTTCAGAACCACCGATGCACGATGTCTTGAACTCTCGGATTCACTTAAACAATCAATCAGACACAGCACCAGTCGTACAAATTTGGGTTCTCGCTTACTTTACCCAAAATGCGGTACGTACGTCACTCCAGGGAGTTCCACCTGGAAAAAATTAAATATAAATATAAAGGACAGCACCTCACACGTTGGTAGTAGCTTCAAAATTGCTTTATTCCCTGTCCATAACAGCGACGTTTCAACCAAAGCATCTGGTCTTTATCAAGCTTAAAAACACACTCAAAAGGAACCCTTTTATAGTGGTAACCCCACCCCTCATTATACCAACCAATTGTAAAGTACAATAAATCCTACATCTAATACATAATCATACCTACTTCTAAAAACATCCCAGTTGATTACCCGGCAACATCCATCTATTGGGGAATTCATTAATTCTTAGATGAGGAGGTGATTGACTCCAGGTTACAAGATATGTGTGAAAAATGTTTAAAAAGAGGGTATCCAGAAAAGATTTTTCAGCAGTGTAAACAAAGGTTATGAATGTCAAACAGGATGTTTTGTTGGTCCCTGAGGAATGTATACAGAAGGAAAACAGGATCCCACTTGTGACTATGTACAATGGGCTGAGCAGGAGGGTGGCGGGGATAATACAGAAGCACTGGCCACTTTTGAATAAAGGATATAGGTTGGTTGAATTATTTGTCAGGCAGCCTCTTTTTTTCTTTAGGCGGAGCCGAAATTTGAGAGACAGAGTGGTCAAATCGTATATTGGGACATCTAGGTGGGATCTGCAAAAAACATTGAGCACCCCCAGCTTGGGTAATTTCCCATGTCTGGGATGTGCCAGTTGCGGTAATATGCTTAAGGGACGCCAGTTCAGTCATCCTAGGTCTGGTGAGCAATACGAGATAACAAAGCAGTACATGTGCACGAGTAGCTTCGTGGTTTATGTGATATGCTGCCCTTGTAGTCTTTTCTATGTAGGGGAGACCACAATGGAGGCAAAGAAGCACATCAGTAAACATAAAAGCACGATCAGGACAGGAATGACTGAACTGCCAGTCCCTAAACATTTTAAAGAATTTGGCCACATGGTAAATCAGCTCCGCTACAGAATAGTTGATGATGTCCCATCTCCGAGGAGAGGTGGAAATAGGGTAGCAATGCTAAAAGAAAAAGAGCTCAGATAGATTTTTGAGCTAGATTAGCTACAACCTAATGGAATGAACATTGAGTATGATCAAAGAGCTGTTTGTTAAAATAATATATCTCTATAATATTGAGGTTCTGCTGCACCTCCTCATATGTTTTTAACCCTGTTTTTAATGTAACCCAGTAGTTCAATCGGATTACTCAGCAGATGAGGAGGAATTATATGAATGGATACCCAATCCGAACATAGGAAGTCTCATTCTACATAATGATTGCTGGGGACGAGATTGTATATATGCAGATAAAGTGTCCACACGCTAATATGATATTTATCATTATGCTGGCCAATATTATATAGTATCTCTATGGTAAATTGTGTGGGCTGAACGTTAACTAGGGGGTGAGCTAATATACTAATGGTATTAATGTTTAACATAGAAGAGATCATTGACAAATTTAAATTGTTGTATGATATGCTAATGGGGTTTGTGGTGCTTTGGATCCGTTACCCTCCTGTATTAAGTTAGTTGATAGTCCCTTTTGTTTTGGGGATATATAAGAACTATGGTTAAATGAGTAAGAGATAAAGTATGATTTACCAGATGATTTGATACGTAATTTACAGGGGATAATTCCACAGCACCACCCAGATTGTGGGATTTCTGTCCTGTATTATTGATATTGATGTTATATGTTGGTTAACTATGATGTTTACCAACACTGTTGTTAATACATTAATACATCAATTTTGGGATCTGGATATTAACTTATTTTTTGTATGCTAGTATTGTGCCCTCAGAGAGGAGATATAGAACTCTGCTATCCTATAAAGACGTATAGACGTTTTTCTAGTGATAGCCCCAATAAGAGTTCTTATTAAGTGATATTCGCGGTGGATACGATAATGTGAGACACTGACCCCTTGCTTTGATTAAGAGTTATGGAATCTGTTTTAGGTAATATTGCTGTGGTTTGTCTGTAGTAAACGGTTGAATTTGTGAGCGAATGCGCGGGACTCGTGTAACAGCAGTACGTGCGAGTACCATGGAAACATTTGAAGCTGGGTTTGGAGAACACCGGCGCAGGCGTGTGGAATGATGACGTGCACCAATCATGAACAGAGGATTCCCTGCGCATGGTCGATTGTGGATTGGTGGAACTATTTCCTTTGGTCACCTGATGCATGGTGTAGGATGAGGTCTCCTAGACAACCTTGAATGCACACTGTGATTGGATGAACTGTTTGTTTACATCTGCGGACCACGGATTCTTTACTATGTTTATAAGGTATATAATGTATCGATGGGGGTGATCTATGAATTAATGAATTCACAAGAGGTGGATGTTGCCAGGTAATATACTGGGATGTTTTTAGAAGTAGGTATGATTATGTACTAGATGTAGGATTTATTGTACTTTACAATTGGTCAGTATAATGAGTGGGTGGGGGTTACCACTATAAAAGGGTGCTTTTAGAGTGTGTTTGTAAGGTTGATAAAGACCAGATGCTTTGGTTGAAACGTCACTGTTATGGACTGGCAATAAAGCAATTTTGAAGCTACTACCAACGTGTGAGGTGCTGTCCTTTATATTTATATTGGATTTTTTTCTGGGTAGAAGTCCCTGGAGTGACAAGCGTCCCGAATTTTGGGGAAAGTAAGCGAGAACCCAAATTTGTACGACTGGTGCTGTGTCTGATTGATTGTTTAAATATTGATTTAATAGTCAACGTGTTTCAGGGCTCCCAGACATGCTTTGAAACGTGGCAATATGACATTGACTCTTGATGCTATTATAATTCATTGAGATGAACTAGTAGTTGTCAAAGGAGGGTCATTCCTACTGACAGATTTCCTTTAAAAGCAATTGCTTCTTCACAGGCCATACTGTCTTAGTAAGTGGGACATTTTTACAATAAAAATGTGATTGCTGTTAACAAACTTTTAAAGTATCTTCTCATGGCTTAACACCTTCAGCACCCAGCAATTTTCCATTCTCATTTTTATTTTTTTCTCTCTTTCTTCCAAAAGCCATAATGTTTTTATTTTTTTCATCAATATAGCCATGTGAGGCTTGATTTTTCCAGGAAGAGTTGTACTTTTGAATGGCACCATTCATTCTGCCACATATTCAATTCATTCAACTCAACCCACAAAAAAACGTCCCCACTCAGGTCTGTCATCTGTTAAAAGAAAAAAGGGAGCCTTTCATGTTACTGGTAGCACAAAGGCGACATGGTTCATCGTGCCCAAAAAAGAACCAGCAAAACCTGTACTCCCTAAACCAAATACTCCCTTCTGAGCCCTACAATATCTAAACCAAAGTTAATATCCAGTCATTGTTTGGCATTGTTATAGTGAGGAAACCAACTTAATTTACTGGATGTGTTTCTCCAGAAGTACAAGCTGGGCGCAATGTATGAGCAATACAATTTACTGGGCATTACAAGGGATTATTTGTCATTTTTATTATACAACATTAACTGAGTTTGACTCAATGGGTGTTTTCCAAATATGAAATTGTTATTACACATACACTGTGTGCAGAATTATTAGGTAAGTTGTATTTTAGAGGATTATTTTTATTATTGATCAACAACTATGTTCTCAATCAACCCAAAAGACTCATAAATATTAAAGCTTAATATTTTTGGAGGTTGGAGTGTTTTTTTTTTTTAGATTTGACTACCTTAGGAGGATATCTGTTTGTGCAGGTAACTATTACTGTGAATAATTATTAGGCAACTTAATAAAAACCAAATATATTCCCATCTCACTTGTTTATTTTCATAAGGTAAACTAATATAACTGCACAAAATTTAGAAAAAAAAACATTTCTGACATGCAAAAACAAAACACAAAAAATTAGTGACCAATATAGCCACCTGTCTTTATGAAGACACTCAACAGCCGTCCATCCATAGATTCGTCAGTTGCTTGATCTGTTACGATCAACATTGCGTGCAGCAGCCACCACAGCCTTCCAGACACTGTTCCAAGAGGTGTACTGTTTTCCCTCCTGTAGATCTCACATTTTAGGAGGGACCACAGGTTCTCTATGGGGTTCAGATCAGTTGAACAAAGTGGCCATGTCATTATTTTTCTTCTTTTAGACATTTACTGGCCAGCCATGCTGTGGAGTAGTTGGATGCATGTGATGGAGCATTGTCCTGCTTGAAAATCATGTTTTTCTTGAACGATACCGACTTCTTCCTGCACCACTGCTTGAAGAAGTTGTCTTCCAGAAATTGGCAGAAGGTCCGGGAGTTGAGTTTCACTCCATCCTTATCCGAAAAGGTCCCAAAAGTTAATCTTTGATGATACCAGCCCATACCAGAACCCCACATCCACCTTGTTGGCGTCTGAGTCGAAGTGGAGCTCTCTGCCCTTTACTGATCCAGCCTCTGGCCCATCCTTCTGGCCCATCAAAAGTCACTCTCATTTCATCATTCCATAAAACCTTTGAAAAATCAGTCTTAAGATATTTTTTGGCCCAGTCTTGACATTTTATCATATGTTTCTGGTTCAAAGGTGGTCGTTTTTCAGCCTTTCTTACCTTGGCCATGTCCCTGAGTGTAGCACACCTTGTGCTTTTTGATACTCCAGAAACGCTGCAGCTCTGAAATATGGCAAAACTGGTGACAAATGGCATCTTGGCAGTTTCACGCTTGATTTTCCTCAATTCATTGGCAGTTATTTTGTGCCTTTTTTTCCCAACACGCTTCTTGCGACTCTGTTGGCTATTTGCCATGGAACACTTGATTGTTTAGTGATCATGCTTCAAAAGTTTGGCAATTTCAAGACTGCTGCATCCCTCTGCAAGACATCTCACAATTTAGGACTTTTCAGTGCCCATCAAATCTCTCTTCTGACCCATTTTGCTTAAGGAAAGCAATTTGCCTAATAATTAAGCATACCTTATATAGGGTGTTGATGTCATTACACCACACCCCTCCTCATTACAGAGATGCACATCACCTGATTTACTTAATTGGTAGTTGGCTCTCAAGCCTATACAGCTTGGAGTAGGACAACATGTATAAAAAGTATCATGTGATCAAATACTCATTTGCCTAATAATTCTGCACACAGTGTATAGCTGAACTCCCAGAGGAGTGTAATTTCCCAAATGTGGTCACTTGAAGGTTGTTTGCTGTTCTGGCACTTAGGTGCTTTGTAAATGGAATCTGCAAAGTATTTTAGGAAATCTGTGTTTCAAAAATCAAATAATGCTCCATCCGTCGTGAGCCCTGGCATGGGGCTAAACAGTACTGTACATGCACATATGGGGTATTGCCCCTAGTAAAAATTAGAAATCTGGGTTGAAACAATAATGTGATGGTAAAAATGTAATTATTTTTTCTTGACAGCCCAATAATATAAAATTTTGTGTAACACCTGTTTTGTTAATTTGCTTCCTGCACCCCTAGATAAATACATTGAGGGGTACAATTTGTAAAATAGGGTTGAGGGGGATTTCTACTATTCTGAAACATCAGGGGTTGGGCCAATGTTACATGGCACCCCCAAACCATTCCAGCTAAATCTGAAATCTAATCTGGCGCTCCTTTCCTTATGAGATTTACATTGTACCTCAAAAGTAGTTTTCAATCACATATGAGGTATCAATGTACTCAACATAAATTGCAAAACAAATTGTATGGTGCATTTTCTCCTGTTACCCATGTGAAAATGCAAAATTTGAAGCTAAAAAAAAAATTTTGTGGCAAAATGTGATTTTCTTATTTTTACGGCTCAACTTTTTAAAATTCTGTAAATCACCTAGATGTTCATGTTGCTCACCACACATCTAGATAAGTTCCTTGAGGGGTCTTATTTCCAAAATAAGGTCACTCTCAGCAGTTTCGACTGATTAGGGCCATCAGGGGTTTTCCAAATGTGCATGACATGGTGTCCGCTAATAATTCCAGCTAATTTTAACTTTGAATGGTGCTACTTCCCTGGTAAGACCTGCCATGCGCCCATACAGAATATGTTGTATGGCTCAGGAGAAATTGTGCAACAAATTGTATAATTTTTACTGCTACCCTTGTGAAAATACAAAATTTGGAGGTAAAAGAACATTTATGTAGGAAAAATTTTATTTTTTATTTTCCCAGCTCAGCATTCTGATATTTTGTGAAGCACTTGGGGGTTTAAAGTGCTTACCACACATCTAGATAAGTTCCTTGAGGTGTTTAGCTTCTAAAATGGGGTCACTTATGGGGGAGCACCACTGTTTAGACACTTTGTGGCTCTCCAGACATGACATCAGCTAACGATTCTAGACAATCTTGTGTTTCAAAAGTCAAGTGGCGCTCCATCCTTTCTGAGCCCTGTTGTGCACCCGAACAGTAGTTTTTCACCACATATTTTTATTTTCACAGCGCAATGTTTCCCAATTGTGACATAACTCTCTCGTTTAAGGGCATACAAATTCAAAGTTTAAAAATTGTGAAATGTTTGCTTTTTTCACAAATAAACATAAAAATTATTGTCCTAAATTTACCATTAAGATGAAGTACAAGTCATGGAAAACAGTCTGACACTGGGATCCATTGAAGCATTCCAGGGTTAATTACTCAAAAATTTACATTGGTCAGAATTGAAAAAATTGCCTGGTCAAGATGTTGAAACCAGGCTCATGGATGAAAGGGTTAAAGCATCACCATCGTTTTAATGTTTGTTTTATAAATCAATACACATGAACATAAGCAACTTTGTAGTATATCTTATTAAGCACATTTGCTCGTTTCTCCTTCAGGACTGAAAATTGTCAATTCCCAGGCAAAATCTGCCTTTTGTGAATACAGATTTTTATATCACTTAATTAGGAGATGGCAGTGGTTACTGACAAGAGTATTGTAAAATGGAAGAGGAGGTAAAAGGGAGGAGCTAGAGACTGAGCTCTTATTTCTCCCTTCCCCTCCCTTTCTAAGGGAGAATCTTGTAAAAATTCAACTGTCATCTTACTTTTCTGTCTCAGTAATTTAAAAAATCTGTATTTGTGGCGCCCTGCCAGTACAGGTAGCTACAGGACCACCTAAAACGGATGGATTTCCACAGTGGGTATCCAATACACATACAAAATCTTCCACTCCAGACCTGTAGGGGGAGCCCCAATTGCTGCCTTTAAGCAAGATCCCCTATAAATACCAGTGCTGGGGCAGAGTTAGTGAGAGTGTGCAGTTGCTAGGAGAACTGTGAAGACGTCCTGGTGTGTCGGAGCCGCATAGGCCGGAGCCATTTGAAAAAGTGAGCAGTTACCATCCTACCCAGTGCAGGGGCCTAAGAGTGAGGTTGAAGGCAAGGCATAAAGTAACAGAGAAACAGCAGACTGGAGGTGGAGGAGCCATACCGTTCACCCCAGAAAGCCACCCGGACACCCGAGTCTGAGTCTGCAAGAGAGCAGTTAGTCCAGCAGAAACACCAGTTCACCGAGGAGACCCGAGTCTCCTGGACACCTGTACGGCAACCAAGAATGGAGCCAGGCATGCAGGAGAGCATAGCAGTAGCCCACATTAAGCTTTCCCACTGCAACACACAGGTGACAGAAGAGCAGAGGAAGCCGGGCCCAAGTTACACACAGGTCAGGGGCTTCACAAAAGGAAAAGTTACGAGGAGGCCTTATCCATCTCTCACTGTGGAGATCCCGACCACCGGAGAGTACCCTGGACATTACCTGCAATTCCACCAGTGTAGGTACAGAAACAACTTACGGTGTGTGTGTCAGTTCCTCAGTCCCTGACCCTGTCCACTACAGAGACTGCCACAGCTGCCCGGCAGCATAGCCAACTCCCTGCATCCATCCTTCACCTCACCACAGCCCAGGGATCTGCTCCGCCTGTGGGGAGCTATACCACCCAGCTGCCCGCCCATTATCCCCGGAGGCCTACAGCAGCACTGGTGCATTCACCAGAAATCACAGGTGGCGTCACAAGACTTTTATTCCCTTTTACTTTTCCCAATTTTCAGTTGACCACCAGGGCTATGGGTCCGGACGGGCCACCAGTAACATCCATCCAACTCCACGCCTGGGTTCCAAGTTCCCATACACCCCTGGGTGAATCATATTCACAGAACACAGATTTTACCTTCTAATTGAGAATTTTGAGTTGAGAATGAAAGATCAGTCCAGAGTATCAAGAAGCAAAATTGTATGAGGAGGCTGGTTTCATACTACTGGTTTTTGTAATCCAGGTGTATCAACTGAACCCGGAAGCATTAGCATCCCTTTTCTCCTCCATTGACTTTCAATGGGGATGTAGGTGTGGCGCCCTGTTGTGGAATTCATTGATTAAGAATTCTGGATGTGAGCTCCCTCCTGTGGTGTTGTTGGTGATGCAGCTGGCTGTGTTTTGGAAAGTTCCTCAGCTGATCCTGACGATTGGCAGTCTGCTTTGGATTGGAGCATATAGGTGGTTGGAGACTGATCAATCTCTGCCAGTTGTAATTATTGCTGGAGGTGTCCACATCTCTCCCTGGTTTCTTCCTGCTCTGCTGAATCCTTGCAAGCTAAGTGAATGGTGTTTTGTTATTTTGTGGCACACAAGTTGTGTGCTTGAGTATCTGCTTATTGCTTGTCTTGCTCTGAAGTTGTGGGTTGATATTTAGTCTGCATATTTGTTTACCTGCTCTCAGTTAGGAATTTTCTTCCTAGGTATGAACTGCTATTCACTGTTGTCTGCGACTTCCTGTTCTGCTTGGTGTTAGAATCCATTTATTCTAGTTTGATTCACAGATGTTCCTGCAGATATAGTGTCAGCGAGTCTTAGCAGACTCAGGGTTATTTTTTGTTACTATCTGCTGTTGGAGGTTTTTGATAGTATTTTAATACTGACTGCAATAGTATTCCATCCTATCCTTACTATCTACCTAGTGTGGCCCAGAAGTGACCTAGACAAAGAAGGGACACTTCAGGACTGGTTGTAGCCAGGCTGGAGGGTCCAGGTCAACACTGGTAAACTGGAACTGAGGTGGTTAGTTAATGGTTTATCCAAAACCGCAGACCGCAAGCTGTAAGCCCAAAATAGGAGCCACAGCACCACAAGGCTAAATCCCACCTCTGTCCCAAAGTGGGTCTAAAACACTAATAAGGGAAAGGACTATATACCAGTGGCGGGAGGATTGTCTTCTCATCGCTCCCATCCATACCGGAAAGGGGTCAGAAGTACCTTTTAGTAACAGATCCTGTGGACCTGCGATCGGGTCTTTAGCGTGACAAGTGAGCTAAAGCAAAACACATACCAATAAAGTTATTGCAGAGACACCTCTGACAGACTCTGGAAAAGCCTCCAATATCCGCTGCTACAACCCCCCAGTGAATCTGACTGTACCGTGTAACCTTATCATCTGGTACCAGTAAAGAACTGTTTGAGCTAATCTTGTCTCTGCATCAATTATTTGTTGCTCGGAGGCTCCTGCAGCACCACAGAGCCAAGGACTACGACTCCTCTCATCGACCCCACTGCCCTGAGGTACAGCTCCGCCTGTGGGGAGCTGTACTATCACTGCTACATCACCATCACCTCAGCGGCCGGCTGCAGTGCTGGTAACCACATTACCAGGTACCACAGGTGGCGTCACATTTCCCTATCCCCAAGTTCCCCTCATTCCCATCAGCCAATTGAGTGCCCAGGGCAGAAACCAGGAGCCGACTAGCCGTGATTCCCTCCCCACCGCCATCCCAGTTCCGAGTCACCCCTTCCCTGCTGGCCCAACTCAAATCAACTTGCAGATGCTTCCAGTTGTATATGTTTCCAGCCAGATCCGAGTATCACTGTTTTTTTGCCCGATACCAAAAATGAAAAATGTTGCGAATTTGGTGCTCGGTTAAAACCTGGAAGCACCCAGATCCATTGGCATTAAAATGGAGCTCTGTTGAACCTGGATCTGGATTTTTTGACTGAGCATACCCAGAAGCCAGTTTCGTATCACACACCCACTAGGGAGCATGTCATTTTCACCGGATCCATCAAAAAACATACACAACCAGATCCATCCAGGGAATGGAGTTTGCTCCATATCACTGCCAGATCCAAACAACAGTAGTCTGAAACCAGCCTAAAGGCCCAGTTACACACACAGATAATTGTGCAGAGATTGTTCACAGATCTCTGGTTGCAGTGAAATCATGGACACATTGTTCCATTTATACATGGCCACAAAATGGAACAATGTGTTCATGATTTTACTGCAGCCAGAGATATGCGAACAATCTCTGCACAATTATCTGTGTGTGTAACTGGGCCTTAAGATATATTACAAAGTTGCTTATTTTTATGTGTACTATTGATTATGAAATAAATATTAAAATGGTTGTCAGACTTTAAAACATAACTATTGTTATTGTATCAATATGTATAAATAGTATGCAAGAAAATAAGTAACTTTGTATTATATTCTATTAGACAAGTTTGCTTCTTACTTTTCCATAATTGATTGGTCATTATCAAAATTCCTAAATCTGAGGTAAAATCTGTATTCAGTGAAGACTTTCCCATTCCTGAGATATGAGATGGCAGTTGTGACTGATAAGATTCTATGATGACGGGAGGAAGGAGGAGCTAGAGTCAGAGGGAGGTGCTAGAGGCAGAGCTCTGCCCTTTCCGCCCTCCTTTTTTTATACAAAGAAGTAACTACTGCCATCTCCTATCTCAGTAATGGGAAAGTCTTCACAATCTGAATACAGATTTTACCCAGAATTGAGAATTTTGATGACTGATCAGTTCTGACACAGAAAGAAAATTTGTCAGATAAGATATATTACAAAGGCGGACGTCACACGGTGCAATATCTTAAACAATATTGTAAGCGATCACGTGCACGCGCGATCGCTTACAATATCGTTCACATCGCTGGTGAGCTGTCACACAGACAGACTCACCAGCGATGTGGAGCAGCGAGATCGCTGGTAACTATGGTACACATCGGGTTACTAGGCGCCGCGCGGCGCTTAGTAACCCGACGTTTACCATAGATACCATCTCCCAGCATAGGCTCTGCCGCTGGGAGATCGTTCATCGTGGTGTCACACACCACGATGAAGCAGATTATTAAATCGTTCATCGCTTGATATGAGCTCCGGCTCTCATATCTGCGATGTCACGATCAAGCGATTTTACATTGTAAAATCGCTTGATCGCACATAGCGATGCACAAACGATATCGCTTAAGCGATCAAAAAGCAGATCGCTTAAACGATATCGTTCAAGATATTGCACCGTGTGACGGCCGCCAAAGTTGTTTATTTTCATGCGTACTATTTATTTATGAAATAAAAATGTAAACAACCAATATTCTTTAAGCTCTTATTTCGATTAATTGAACCTCGTATTTCAAAACTTAAACTTTAACTTTCTAGCCAGTTTTCTATATTCACTTTTAGAAATGCTAATTCCTAAACATTTAAGTTCATATCTATCTTCACTTTTTGCTTTTAACGCACAGATCTCGCTTCCTTTTTGGCTAATCAACCAACCACAGTCCATTTCCCCACCCTCCAATAAAGTCTGATCTTATCGAACTTTATATTTTCTATCCTGTCTTTACTCCTTGACCTTAGTATAAAAACTCCTCCACCATTGCAAGAATTCGATCAACCTCTCCGACAAGCACAGCAGGCTCACTTCCACAATTCTGGTGTAAATTATCTAATACAAATTGTTATCAAACGGAACATGCTCTAGGAACTAAACCAGCAGCCAGGAATAATATCTTACATCATAAGTAATACATAGTAAGGTATTTGCACATATCACAGATGCTACACCATATCCTCATCAAAACTCTAATATATCCTAATGCATATAAATGGAGTTATGAGTTTTTATTAGGCTGGCTTCACATCACGATTTTTGTGCATCCGTGTGTATCTATTTCAAAACGGACACACACGGATCTGATTTTGCCTCCCATGTATCCCTAAGGGCAACGGATGGGCTCGGATGTGTCCCTATTGACATCCGATTTTAGCACCATCCATTGCTCTCCAATTTAGTCATAGCCAAAATCGTAGCCTGCTACGATTTTGGTGTCCGTGACTAAAATTGGACACCACGGATCTGTGGCGGTCAGTGTGCAGATATCATGGGAGCCTATGGACATCAGATCCGTGCTCACATCGGATCCGAGGTCAGCTCCGTTGTTATGTACTGAGCATGCCCAGAAGCAGTGCTGAGTACATAACCCTCTGTCTCTCCCTGTTCTCCCTGCATCTCCCTGCTCATCCTTCCTCCATCTCCTCTCTCCCCGCTCATCTATCCTGTCCCCCCTCTCCTCTCTCCTCTCCTTTCCCCTGTCCTTCCTTTCCCCTGTCCACTCCCCTGTTCTCTCCCCTCCTCTTTCCTCAGGTATATAAAAAATAATAAATCTCCTCCCGGAGGATACTTCACCTGTCCAGTGCCCCTGGGGATGCAACCGTCAACATCTGGGTGCAGGACCTGTCATTACGTCACCGAGCCGATCAGCTGACACATCAGCTGATCGGCTCAGGGACATCACAAGAGGTCCTGCACCCAGATGTTGACCGTCGCATCCCCGGGAGGAGATTTATTATTTTTTATATACCTGAGGAAAGAGGAGGGGAGAGAACAGGGGAGAGGACAGGGGAGAGGAGAGGGGGGACAGGATAGATGAGTGGGGGGAGAGGAGATAGAGGAAGGATGAGCAGGGAGAAGCAGGGAGAAAAGGGAGACACAGAGGGACCACACATCCCACACGGATGCTGAATAGATTCAGAAACGGATGGCTATTTTGCCATCCAAATGCAGCATCCGTGTGGATTCGTGGCTGTCCGGGGATCCTGCAAAAACAAGGATCCACACAGACAGCACAAAATCGTGATGTGAAGGCAGCCTTACCCATTTAGTTTCTCTGGTAAATGTTGACAAATGTTTGTCCCGGCCATGAAAAATACATTTCAGACTAATGCGAATGCATTTTATTTTCTTGGATCACCTATGTGAAAGCCATCGACTGAAAAAGGGTGAAATAGATGATCAGAATTGTAATATATCAATGACAAATTTGCAGCACTAATCTACTGGCAGTTTTACATTTATGCGATAGATCCACTTGCAAAATATATGTTATGCAAATTCATAACTTGGGAATATAGAATAAAACTAAGCTAAAAAAATATTAGAAAACCTAACAAAAAAATCAAGCTATATTGTAGAGGTGTACTTTATATGTTTGCAGCCATCAGAAGTTAATACCATGACAAATTACTGTGTAACAACAATGATGTAAGATTCTCCTTGAGACAATAAACTGAGCCGGCATGAGAAATAATTTCGATGCTCTTAAGCCACCAGAGACAGTGTAGGTTACATCTGCATAGTCACAGGCAAAATAAAATGGGAAGACAGAAACACAGCAGCCTTCAGGTAAGTTAATTAATCTTGAATTGTTTTAGCAACACATCACTGATTTTCATTTCATAAAACTCTTTGCATCTTCTGTAAAGACAAAAGAAGTTTAAAATGTTTGATTAAGGTTTAGTGATTGTCACCAATTTACTGTATGTATTTTATAATTAAGATACAAGAAGTTCTAATAAAATGGGGACATTCTTCAGGAGTGAAGATAACAAGCTCATTCTGCATAGACCCTGGGGTCATTGAGAAAGCAATTAAATGCTCTCCAGGGTACATTATAAAGTGAGAGGTTTGATGGGTGAATGGCCTTTTCATTTTCCTCTAATTCTCATATTTCATCTTTATTTTTTATTTAGGAAGAAAATAAAATTGATAAAATACAATGTGGATAATAATACATTTTACTCGCATTTACAAGCCTATTATTTGCATCACATGCACCAAATAGTAATATCAATTATGTTTTTGCTCCAGAGAGCATCAAGATCATTTGATGTGAAAGAAGCATTCAAACTAGCATCTATAATGACTTTGTAATGGAATACTGATAGAAGCTAGTTACATGACCATGGCTGAAGTTTAAATATAAATAATTGTAGCTATAGAAGTTGCACTAGGCTTGCAGTACAAAGAAGAAATAAATTACATCTGTAAGAATGTACCTACTATTGTTCAGAGATAAAATAAATTTACAGAATGCTATTTGCCAATGCCAATACTTGATAAACTGTTTTTCCAAATAATAGAGCCTTGCATTTGTTTCTTGTATGTAAGTTTTTCTGTTCTACACTCACAATTCTATGTACACAGCTATGTTAATAGAGACTTGTAAAAAGTATCTTACTGTTACATTTGAGCATTTTATTTCAAAATAAATATTTACACACATACTGTATAGTTTTTTTCTTAATTTCACATCACATTCAAATTGTATATCATGACCTAGCAAGTTAAAATAAAGGAATAGGCCAGAGGAAAATAAAGAGAAGAATAAATATGAAAAGAAAAACAGAGCATTTCCACTACTTTTTATCCTTAACGTCTACACGATCAACGTCGTATATATATATTTATGCGTCCTTGGCCATGTCCCGCCCCTGATGAGAGCTCATGCTGTGAACTCGCTTCCTTCGACACATATCTCAGGTGATGTCGTCAGCTGTGATGTGTAGCTACCACCACCGATTAGATCAGCGATCCGATCGGTGGTGTCAACCTTTTGGATCGCGCTGTCCGTCACTGACAGAGCGATCCATAGCATCGTGGCAGGGATCGCGCTGTTCCCCGCCGTGATCAGGAGGTCCCATGAATCAATCTCGGGATCTTCGCTGTCACCTGCACAGCCCGGGGTCCTGTAATGACCCTGGAAGCTGTATGGAATCACTTCCTGCCGGTGATGAACAAGTAACATCACCAGCACTGAGTCATCACTTCCCCTATGTTCAGATAGGTGGATGCAATCAGACAGTGGAGCACTGAAGGCCTCTAGTTGTCAAAGTAAAGTAATGAGAAAAAAAGTTATTAAAAATATGAAAAAAATATAAAAATTCAAATCACCCCCCTTTTGCCCCATGGAAAATAGAACTATTAAAAAAATAAAAAATATATACACACATTTGGTATTGTCACATCCAAAAATGCCTGATCTATCATAATATAAAATCAATTTTTCAAAGCGGTGAACTGCGCAATAGAAAAAAAGTCCAAATGCCAAAATTATGTTTTTTTGGTCACCACAACATTGCAATAAAATGCAATAACAGGCAATCAGAACATGGCAGCTACCCGAAAATAATATAATTAAGAAACTGAATCCAATGAGCAAAGAGTTAACAACCAGACACCAAGGCCATGTATAATGATTGTGGACCAGCCAGGTCCTGCCTGCATGAATGTGTGGTTTATACCTTTGTGAGGTTAATACTACTCTCTAGGTTATTGGTTCCCATCACTTTCTTTCAACATAATTTGAGAGTATATGTATCAGGATTCTTCTGTTTTGAGCAGCACAGGACAGATAGATAACAATCGTACACAAATAGTGGTTCAGTTTCTACCTCTACCTTTTAGTCTGCTCAATGAAATGTATCACAGTTTACATATACTCACATTTAAGTGAATTACCGTATATACTCGTGTATAAGCCGACCCGTGTATAAGCCGACCCCCCTACTTTTGCCCCCAAAACCTGGGAAAATCTATTGACTCGTGTATAAGCCGAGGGTGGACCCTAGCACAAGTATACAGCCCCCAGCAGTGTGGTATACACCAGTCCCAGAGGTAGATACAGCAGCCCCAGTGGTAGTATACATGCAGCCCCAGTAGTATATACAGCCCCAGTGGTATATACAGCTCCAGTGGTAGTATAGACGCAGCCCTAGTAGTATATACAGCCCCAGTGGTAGTATATACAGCCCCAGTGGTAGTATACAGGGTCCCAGCAGTATATACAGCCCCAGTGGTTTATACAGCCCCAGTGGTAGTATACAGGGCCCCAGAGGTATATACAGGGCCCCAGAGGTAGTATATACATCCCCAGTGGTAGTATATATAGCCCCAGTGGTAGTATACAGGGCCCCAGCAGTATATACAGCCCCAGTGGTTTATACAGCCCCAGTGGTAGTATATACAGCCCCAGTGGTAGTATATACAGCCCCAGTGGTAGTATACAGGGCCCCAGCAGTATATACAGCCCCAGTGGTAGTATACAGGGCCCCAGAGGTATATACAGCCCCAGTGGTAGTATATACAGCCCCAGTGGTAGTATATACAGCCCCAGTGGTAGTATACAGGGCCCCAGCAGTATATACAGCCCCAGTGGTTTATACAGCCCCAGTGGTAGTATACAGGGCCCCAGAGGTATATACAGGGCCCCAGAGGTAGTATATACAGCCCCAGTGGTAGTATATACAGCCCCAGTGGTAGTATACAGGGCCCCAGCAGTATATACAGCCCCAGTGGTTTATACAGCCCCAGTGGTAGTATACAGGGCCCCAGCAGTATATACAGCCCCAGTGGTAGTATACAGGGCCCCAGAGGTATATACAGCCCCAGTGGTAGTATATACAGCCCCAGTGGTAGTATATACAGCCCCAGTGGTAGTATACAGGGCCCCAGCAGTATATACAGCCCCAGTGGTTTATACAGCCCCAGTGGTAGTATACAGGGCCCCAGAGGTATATACAGGGCCCCAGAGGTAGTATATACAGCCCCAGTGGTAGTATATACAGCCCCAGTGGTAGTATACAGGGCCCCAGCAGTATATACAGCCCCAGTGGTTTATACAGCCCCAGTGGTAGTATACAGGGCCCCAGAGGTATATAGCAGCCCCAGCGGTAGTATACAGGCATCCCCAGTAATGCAGGGCCCCCCCAGCGTCTCTCCGGTCACCTGTAAAGGAAGCTATACTTATCACAGTGCTCTGTCCGCGCCCGCTCGCACCCGCTGTCAGCAGCCGACCGATCCTCCATCTTGCGTCTTCTTTCTTCCTGTTTCCTGTGCTCGTCGCAGGGAATGACGTCATTGCCCGCGACGAGCACAGAAACAGGAAGAGAGAAGACGCAAGATGGAGGATCCGGTCGGCTGCTGACAGCGGGTGCGATCGGGCGCGGACAGAGCACTGTGATAAGTATAGCTTCCTTTACAGGTGACCGGAGAGACGCTGGGGGGGCCCTGCATTACTGGGGATGCGGGGGCTGCTGTATACCGATGTATACATCGGTATGTACCGATGTATACATCGGTATACAGCACTGACTCGCGTATAAGCCGAGGGGGGTACTTTTCAGCCCAATTTTTGGGCTGAAAAACTCGGCTTATACGCGAGTATATACGGTATATTGCATTCTGCAGGATGTGTGTTTTTATGTTCTCGTTGTTAACTTGCATTTGATTTTGTAGTTGTAATGGTGTTTACTGACATTTTTTCTGTGTTTTTAATTGCACTGTGTACTGGGGCAGTGATGTGAACGAATCCTCCCTATTTAAAAAGAGAGTCTGATGTCACATGCCGTAAGCTGGACCCGTTAAAGTGGAGAACCCGCGAAACAGTGTGCCGTCATCCACTGACTCCTCAAACCTCTCCCCGCTTTGATGTCAACCCCGGTGGTTGAATAAACTAGGAGCTTCATCTACCCGGTGAGTGCCATCTGTTTCTAATCTTCATCCACAATATCATTAGAAATGACAGCTCAAGCTGCAAAAAATAATAGCTATCACTCAGCCCCAGATCCAGAAAAATGAGAACGCTAGGGGTCACAGAAAATGGCGTCAAAGCACAAGTCTTATTCTTTAAAAACTTCTGAATATTTTTCACCACTTAGAAGTAAAAGTGACATGTTAGGTACCTACAAACTCATACCAACCTGAGGCTTCATACCGATTCTTCAGTTTTACCATGTAGTGAACATGGTGAATAACACCCCCCCAAAAAAAAGTGTAATTATACATTTTTTTGTAATTTCACTGCACTTGGAATTTTTCCCCACTTTTTTGTACACTATATGGTAAAATAAATGATTTTGTTCAAAAGTACAAAATGTCCCGCAAAAAACAAGTCCTCGTAAAGTATGTCTCTATTGATGGAAACATAAAAAAGTTATGGCTCTTGAAAGAAGGGGAGGGGAAAATGAAAAACGGAAAATCGCCCGGAGGTGAAGGGATTAAACATTACGTTACCCCTATCACCTGAACTGAGATAAGCTACATTTGAAGACCAAATTTTAGGATTTTTATTCATATATCTTTTGAGAGTCACATTGTCAGATCAAAGCAAAGAAATGGCCTGCAATATTACTAAAGTATTACCTTCTAAGATATTTATTTAATTTTTAACCTATGTCCTATTAATATCTAATGAGTGCTGTTTCTAATTATAGAGCTCCATGTAGCAGTAAGGTAGAGGTTCCCTTTACATGGGTTTACAGTTTAGAACAGAAGATATCATGCATTCAGCTCTCTATATTGTTGTAAATGCCATGTGCTGAAACAGTTACATTTCCCTTATCCCACATATACTTTTTTTAATATTTTTCACCCCATATACGCCTTTCTGTGCTATAGAAGTAAGGGCACTGTTAATTTCTGGGCCAGCTATGTTTTAGCACACAGCGCACCATTCATTATTGACCCATCCTTTCTGGTCTTTTCAAGAAATGGAAAACATCTGTGATCAGAAACTTTGCAGATTTTATTTTAAAGTTAGACTGCGCCCCAGCCTCTGTTACCGAAATTGTGATTGGGTGCCCTACACAAACTAGTGCAAAAATAAACAAATAATTGGAAAAAATGGTGTGCAGTCCCCTATTTTGATCCCCAGCACAGATAAAGCAGACAGCTGTGGCCTGCAGCCCCCAGGTGAGCACTTTATCTTGGTACGTATCAAAATATGGGGGACTCAGTGGTGTTTTTCTATTAAATTACTTAAATATATCATTTTAAATAATAATATATCATTTTAAAAAATTGCATGGGGTCCCACCAATTTTGATAGATAAGACTTTTATAAATGTCAAGAAACCAAATAAGTACAACTTGTCTTCTTTATTTTTTAAATGTAAAAAGATATGATTCAAACTTTCATTTTTTTTTATATTTTTGAATGTATGCACATTTTTTAATTTTTACTATTTTTAGCCCCCTTAGAAAAAAATCTTAATCCCATGTAAAGCCAACCTTTGGCAGGGCACTACAAGAGCAGCAAGATCACAAGGACAAGGCCTTAGCAGGTCCCTAGCTACCATACCAACCCACTGTGTTATGGGGCATTGACTACACAAACACCTCAGCAGGATTGGGCCACTTAAAGGGAACCTGTTCTGTTTTTTTGTTTTTAAACCACCCCCAATGTCATTTAGATCATGTTGTATTCATTTTTAACCTTTTTATTTTATCATTTTCATCCCAAAAAAGCATTTTAGATGCCTATATATTTTCATTACCTAGCTGAGCAAACAGTCAAGCAGGCATCTGGCTGGTTAATGTTTAACCGATACATCACTATACTTGTAGCAATGCTGACTTTTTTGGGATGTATACAATGATTTTTTTTAAAGGTTATTAATGAATACTACATGATCTAAATAACATTAGGGGTGGTTTACAGCACACAAGGGGGAGAGAGAGAGCACGGGGGAGGAACACCACTAAGGGCTAACAGCAAAAGGGTAAGAGAGTACTTAGAGGGAAGAGACAGATCACAGAGGGGAGAGATGTCCCACAGTGGAAAGAGACAGCCCATAGGGAGGACAGACAGCACATAGTAGGGAGAGAAAGCACAAGTGGAGAGAGCATAAGGAGGGAAGAGAGCACAGATGAGAGAAGACAGCACACAGGGGGGAGGGTGCACAGAGCATGATTACAGGTCAAAGGAGAGTGCACAGAGGGGAGAGAGACAGCACACAGGGGGGAGAGCACACAGAGGGGATAGACAGGTCAAAGAAGAGAGCACAGAGGGGAGCATACAGCACAGGGGGAGAGACAGCAAGCAGGGTTGAGAGCACATGGGGAGAGACAATTGCAGCCCTAGGTGCCACAGAGTCCACCCCTATCTTGACATCACAACCCTTCCAACGTAATAGCATCGGGCACCCATCTAGTTAAAAAATACCCAGCAGTGTTATACACTCATATTAGATAAACCTGCATTCTCTGAAGAAGACACATGTAATAACAGAATGCATGGCTCAATCTTCAATTTTCCTATTCTATACACAGATTATGATATTGATATTTTAAAATTTTCTGCCCAGTTTTTTTTTTATTGCACTATATTTGCACATGGTCATTTTCAACTATGCTTTATTTTTACAGCATAAGGTGTTATTAGGCAATACATTTTACTCTAATGTTGAGGATGGGGTTTAAATTACTTATCAAATACCTTGGACCTATAGTGTTATCGCATCTGCCTCATCTGCCACGTAACGGCCAACTTGTGGCAAGCCCCCAATCTTTATCTATGGAACTTGAGGCAGGTGCGGCAGTTGCAGTTTTTGCCACGATCCAGAAAATCCAGCACTTGCGGCAAGTCAAAAAACCGTAGCATATCACGTTTTTTTTTACTTGCCGCAAGTGCTGGATTTGCCGAATCACACCAAAAACCGCACTTGCTGCTTCTGCTGCAAGTCCCATAGAGAATTAATGGGGGCTTGATGCACAAGTCAGCCATTATGCTGTAGATACGGTAAATCTGCCGAATCTGACGCAAATCAGAAAAAACGCTGATGTGAAAGGGGCCTTACTGACAATTAAACTATTGTAGAACAGGTAGAAGGAATCCGGGCACCAGTCAGTTCCGTATAGCAAGGGTCTGTACACCACCAACTGTTGAGGTCTATGGCAAATACACGGTGTTGCTCAGCTCAAAGCACAAGATCCTTATGACATTTTAAAAGTGAGCGGCACTCACCGGTTATTTCTTCGTAGAATTTATTCCATGTTTGTGTTACAGGGTGCAGGGAGGAAGGGGGTGCAGGGTCAGACGACGGTTAACCGTTTCACGCAGTTGCGCTTCAACGGGCCCAGTGTTCCGTTGAAGCGCAACTGCATAAAACGGGTAACTGTTGTCCGACCCTGCACTCCCCCCCTCCCTGCATCCTGTAACACCAACATGGAATAAATTTCACAAAGAAATAACCGGTGAGTGCCGCTCTCTTTTTTATAAAAAGAACATTAACTTAGTTGGCACTTTTTCCAGAGTATAATTCTTGTGTAACATTGGCCAAAAAATGCAATATATAATATTTTATCATGTAGTTATGTTGTGTTCAAAAACCATGTTTGTTAAACTTGTGCAATTTTAATTAATCTTCAAAAATTAACACAACTGGAAGAAGAGAACAGGATCATTTTCCCACAGCATAGATGAAAATTAGAATAATTAACAGAAATCCTGCATTGTTGTGCCAAATGCTGAAATATATTTATATGCAATGCAATCAAATATCTCGAAAAGAGTCTCGATGTTAGTCTAATTCATACTGGCAATATTTCCTTTACAATAGAAAATATGCATGTTTACTTTTTATAAAATAACATCAACTGTGAAAATATTCTGTTTTAAAAAGAATTAGAAACTATGTGGTAGATTTATTGTATGCTCAGTTCAAACAATGGCTTACAATAAATTAGCTGCCTTTGTCGCATATCAGAAAATGACTATAAAAGTATGTTATTCTGATGGAAAAAACAGCCAAAACATCTTAGCACATTCATTCCGAGTTTTTGAAAGTCATTGGCAATAGCATGATTCCATTAGATTTCAAGAACAGCTATAATTTTGGGTCTTATACAAAACTCGGAAATTAACATAAAAGTCTTGGTTGGAAAATGTATCAATTATTTTAAACACTGTGAAGCAATAAATAAAAAAAAAGGCTTCTTAAGTAGGTCATCATGATGTCGTGTGGCATGTCAAATGTCATTTTCCCCTATTAGAATGAAGAATTCTTAAAGTTACAATACAGGTACATTTTTATTGCATTTAAAAGCTGCAATTAAGACTATGCTTTGTTCAACTCTTCATAAGAAAGACTTTTCTAATGCATTGTAAATTACTATTAATGTAATCCATGATTAACACTTAGGGCAGCCCAAATGTGTTCTCTCATTGTGTCCCAGTAAATTAAGGCAAATTATGTGTGATTTCTTTTTGTTGTTATTTTTTGTATGGGGTCTTGATGTTCAAGTTCAACAACTCTGACAACGCGCTCGCAGGCCCCCGACCCCATATCAAAATGGGCTAAAACCAGAAATGAGTAGCCTTTTGTGAAGTCTGCCATTTGACACAACACATCACTTCACAAATAAATGCATAATACTTTCCTTCACATTATTAAATTGTATCTGTCATTTTCTTTATACGATATCTCCATGAATACATTCCAACTTTTAACTCCCAGAGAGATTTCTGATTTCCCTGCCTCATTGAAAGATGTAACATGGATTTTGTCAAAAACTACTGTAAAATTTAAACTATCCCCATTCATTTCAATCAGTATGATAACCTCCAAAGGTTTTTTTTCTCTTGTATGACTCTCAAGAGTTTCTACTGTTTAAGGTTGAAATGGATGAACATATTACTGCAACTCAATTGGAAAATAGAAGGTAAGTGAATAAAAGGTGTTCTGCATTATTTCTCATCTGATTCATGTGACAAAAAAAATGATCCCAATTTATAGCCAATGCTATGTAAAGCTCACATTATTTATTTTAATCAATTGCTCCAATGCATACATTTTACAGATGGGTGAAGTCGTTACATACCAAGAAAAATCAGACATTACTAATTTGTCTAATGTAATGGACAATTATTGTAGTATGTTTAGCAGCTGAAAATGCTAGTGAAATTAATTATTAATTATTTTTTATTGGTGCTGATACCATCAAACATTATTAGAATTCTATTACTAATTTTTGCTAAGTTACTTAAAATGGAATATGTACATTTTATTTAGGTTCAACTTATAAAACATCTATAAAAAGTATAATACTAAAAATATTAGTCATAATACCGTAATTGGATTCTTGTTCTTCTGTGGACTAATAATAATTATTCAAAATAATAATTTTATAATAAATTGGTAATTAGATGTTCGTCATTGGATTTTGACTATTATAAAGCGCTTACTTTATTGGGTTTTTTGTTCTTATACTACATTGTAAAAATGTATTTCCTTTTGAGTTATTTTTCAGTCACTCCTATGCTATAACCATCAAGAAACATAATTAATTTCTTTAGAATTTCTTTAGACTTCACAAGCACAATTCTATTTTTTAACATATCTATTTTTTCATAACTGAGATGCAAACGTCTGTCATTAATGTATGAGAGCCGTTGGACAAATGAATGTATCATTACAATAATATAATATTTATCACACCATGATGTTTATGGTATATCACTTCTTTCCTATGCCGTTATATAAATTGCTACCAAGCTTTAGACATATATCTTATGTGTATGCCAAATTGATATAGTATTCTCTACAAGATCATATACAGTACATATATATTTTTATGTCAATGACTGCAATTGCGTTTTGTTCTATTTTTTCTTTTATTAATCGCTAAATCATGTCAGAAATTTTCAGACACTATTCAATACTTTCAAACACTATAAAGATATAATTAAACGTATGGCATAGTTTTGAACAACACATTAAGATTTTATCAACAGTTAAAGTAATTAAATAAATGATGACAAATTTTACATTTAATACTAGCACAAAGCCAAGATACTCATTTATAAATATGCACAATTTGAAGTTGATTGTGAATTAGTATGCTTAAAATTCATACAAATTCTTAAGGATTGTTATATAAATAATTGAGCTCTGATATTATACACCTTCCTCTATGATATTTTGCATAAATTCTGAATTAAAATTTGTTTTAACATATAACTATTTGCAAGTAAAATGATTGGAATACATAGATATTAGAAATCCTGAAGATGGAGGATATTCGGGAGAAGTCTTGTAGGCGATTGGGTGAGGAATAACTAAGTATGGACGAGAGAAGGAGATCTTGAGAGAAGTGTAGATTATGTGAGGGAAGATATTAAGAGATTACTTTGGACATATAGGGGGTGACACGTTATGGACGGCTTTGTAGATAAGTGTTAGTAGTTTGAACTGGATTTGTTTGGAAATTGGGAGCCAATGGAGGGATTTGCAGGTGGGAGAAATGGGGGAATAACTAGGAGAGAGGTGGATTAGTGGGTATCAGGGTTAAGGACAGACTGAAGAGGTGTGAGACTGTGAGCAGGTAGGCCACAGAGGAGAATGTTGCAGTGGTTAAGGCGGGAGATGATAAGGGCATGAATAAGCATTTTAGTAAATTGAGGGTCAAGTAAATATTCTGGAAATGTTTTTGATCTGGAGGTATCAAGAGATGGCGAGAGTTTGAATGTGCTGATTGAAGGACAGGGCAGAGTCAAAGGTCACTCTAAGGCATGGGACTTCTGGTACAGGCAAAATGGTGATGCCATTTACTGAAAAGATAGATCAGGTAGGGTAGATACGTATGATAGAGGAAAGATAATGAGTTCAGATTTGTCTGACACTGGTCCTTTTCTTTTCAGACTGTATCTATCTTGAGAACAGGGCCCTGTCATGTGCTGACAGTAACAAAGAAACAGTTGTGCATGTGCTTAATCCCTTTACTTATTTGAATTAAATTTTCTTTCTTGTTTTGCTGGTGGAAACATTTTTATTTTATTTTGGGGTGCTACACTGAAAAGCTGCTCATACACATTAGATGGCTGTCAGCCAAACAATGCTTTGACCCAATGCTATTTCATCCGAAACATCCAGACAAGGGGACACAGTCATAGAGAGAGTATTTGTTTAGCTGAGCACTCCTGTGTTCTCTATGAGAAAGCTGCTAGCTGACAGGTTGGCTGATGGTTTATCACTGGAAGAACAATGCAATTGGCAGGTCAAAATTTGAAAAATGATATATTTTCTGACCATTAGTTGGCCGGCACCTCCAATAAACATGACATTTTTGTCAACATGTTCACCTGACATTAGTGTAATGTGTATGGGGGCCTTTGGTCTGGCAATATATATATATATATAGCCTAATGGAGATAATGGTTGTGGTCAAGCGGCATCACAGGAGGCAGGGTTGCTGCTGAAGGAAGAAGGAAGTTGGTATCACATCACATGGCTATGACATTTCCTTCTCCCGGGCTCAGGCCCACAGCAATTTCCCACTTATGCTGCTACTGACTTCTTTCAAGAGCGGTTATACCTCCTGTGACTTCGATCCACCACCACCACACAACACCATTGGGCTATATCCAGATTATCAAATAGAATCAAGGATTATAAAACAAGTCCCCTCTTTAACACTCAAATACTCTTTTTTCCTCTAAATTTTGGATGTGTTTTATAATCTGTTGCCCTTTATAATCCACATAATATGGTCATTTTCTTTGTGTGTCATATTTTTGCTGAATAATCTTGAACAAGTACA
Source organism: Allobates femoralis (assembly GCA_033576535.1). NCBI lineage: Eukaryota > Metazoa > Chordata > Amphibia > Anura > Aromobatidae > Allobates > Allobates femoralis. The sequence continues at coordinate 323,575,638 of JARQOC010000004.1, read as the reverse complement.
TTATCCTGAAAGTGCCACCTGCTATGGTAACCAACACATTCCAGACTTTCCAAACTTCCAAAAGCTAAATGGTATGCACCTAGTTCCCTTAATGTGATTTCCTTTTGCCAATTAATATCATAGTCTGGTACATGTCAGGTTCCATTATTACTTCACTAAAATAGGTTTAGTGAATCTAGTCATATTTTTTCCTATTAACTGTAAATTATGATTAACAAATCTAAATTACCTACACAACCCCAAATTTACAGACATATTTTTTTCTTTACAGACACTGGAAAAAGTTCCCCCACTTTTACAGACTGTCAGTAAATAGATTCATAGATTGTAAGTAGGAAAGCGGGCCCTCACTCCTCTTGGTATCTCTTAAACTTTATGTTACTCTGTTAAGTCTGTACCAGTACCATCAGAAATGTAAAGTGTTGTGAAATATGTTGGTGCTAAAGAAATTAAAATTATTAATATTATAACAGTTACACACAGCACATAAGATCATTATGCTGGATTTTGTATTAAATCACTAGTCGGACACTTCCCAAGCGTCTAGGACTGCGTGATATATTGGCGAATGATGCATGCAGAGCCCAGTATGGTGGCCTTTTGCAGCGGACAGATTGTTATTTTGTCAACTCCAATTGTTTACAAGAGCTGGCCAAGGTTTTTAGGCACAGGACCCAGTGTGCCGGTTACCACTGGGACCACCCTCACTGGCTTGTACCATAGTCTTTGCAGTTCAATCTTTAAGTCCTCATATCGTGTAATATTATTATTATTATTATATATGTAACATTAGTAAAGAAAATAAATTGAAGCATAGATTTTCAAAAAGTGGTGCTTTACACTAATACTTTTAAGTTATTTGTAAGATTTGGCGTTATTAACTGCATTTTCAGATTTTTTTTAGTAATTTGCAAGCTGTATAGAGAAGCCTATTGGAGAAAAAATTAAACTATCCTTTCTCTACCACTTAAACACAAAAAGAACACTATGATCCAAAAAATATGTATTTATACTAGTAATAGGTAGACAATATTTGATATAGACTTAAAGTAATATCTGTCAAAAACACTATTAAAACAAAAAAAGGAGAAGAAAGCATAGCAAAATGCTGTAATTTCAGACCTACTCTTATGTTTTTCTCACCACTGTGAACCTGTATGTGCTTGCTTTTTGTATTGCTGAATATGGTCTAGTTTAGAAACAGCTTCCTATTTAGAAGATAATAACTTTCCTTTGTAAATCAATTCCATGGTGTTATCAACAGATGGAGACTATTAGATGTTCCACAATTCCTTTAGTTATTGCAATAATTTAAAGACATGACTGATCATTGTGTTTACCGATTAATGAGATACTTTAATCTACAGCCAGATTAGTTTGTGCTTGGAAATATGTAATCCTTGACCTAGGCATATATTAAAGTCCTTTTAGATGAAGATTTTAGAAATCATATACATTACTGCATAATTTGAATATTTAGCCTGTTTCTATATTACCATTTCTTAGAGGTACATGTGAAAGAGTATTAGCAATTTTCTAGAATCATGTGCAAGGATGGACCTACTACATACAGTGCTGATGGTTAGTAGTTTTTAAGAATACATATTACTTCATATGCAATAATTAAGACAATATAAAAAGTATTACAAAACACACCAAGGGCACACTGTAAGTTAAAATGTGATTTTTAGAATAAAAAGTTTTGCTTAAACTAATTTAACTACTACTTCCTTGCTGTACCTAGAGCCCCAGTCTGATGACATTCTTTTTCCCACATTTCGGTCATTACATCCCTCTCCGAGGGGACAGCAGTGGGAGCTGCTTGAGGCTACAGTGTGGAGTCTGCGCTTGATGACCTGGCAAAGGACCTGGGATGACGTCACGGGAACCATGTGACCGCTAATCCCAGCAACCAACACAGCAGATTACGAGGTGTGCGCTCCACACCCGAGGCTGTCACCTGATCAGATTAGGTCACATCTAGCCACTAAAGTCTCCACTGCACCACCAGGTATTACCCAAAAGTGCCCCCTCTTCTCTTTTTATCTACTTATATAATCGGGAGTTGGGAATTCGGGCACTGTAGCCGAGTCCCAGACTCCTTTGCGCGAGCCGTATCCTAGCAACCGTCGGCCCCGCAAAGCAGCTCAGGGACACAGACCCGGGGAGACAGAAGAGCCCCGGACCCGCACCCCTGCACATCCGCCAAGCCGCTCTGGCACACAGCACACCCGGGGAAGACCCGCACAGACCCGGGGAGACAGAGGAGCCCCAGACCCGCACCCCTGCACCAGCAGACCTGGGGAAGACCCGGGGAGACAGACGAGCCCCGGACCCGCACCCCTGCCCCAGCAGACCCGGGGAAGACCCGGGGAGACAGAGGAGCCCCGGACCCACACCCCTGCACCAGCAGACCCGGGGAAGGCCCGGGGAGACAGAGGAGCCCCGAACCCGCACCCCTGCACCAGCAGACGCGGGGAGACAGAGGAGCCCCGGACCCGCACCCCTGCACCAGCAGACCCGGGGAAGACCCGGGGAGACAGAGGAGCCCCGGACCCGCACCCCTGCACCAGCAGACCCGGGGAAGACCCGGGGAGACAGAGGAGCCCCGGACCCGCACCCCTGCACCAGCAGACCCGGGGAGACAGAGGTGCCCCGGACCCGCACCCCTGCACCAGCAGACCGGGGAAGACCCGGGGAGACAGAGGAGCCCCGGACCCGCACCCCTGCACCAGCAGACCCGGGGAAGACCCGGGGAGACAGAGGAGCCCCGGACCCGCACCCCTGCAGCTCAGGGACACAGGACACGCGGGCACAGACAGAAGCCCCGGACCCGCACCCTGGAGGTCACCGACACAGGACAGGCGGGGCTGCAGCCTACTATCACCTCTCAGCCCCCCCGCCCCTCAACTACCACCAGCCGCCGCTCGCCCGGAGCTCTGTGATTGTACGCTGCAGAGCCGCCGGGGCTGCAGCCTGCTGTCACCTCCCCCCGCCCCTCAACTAGCACCAGCTGCCTCTATTATCTCCTCCCCGCACAGCCCACTCTATCACCTCCTCCCCGCACAGCCCCCTCTATCACCTCCTCCCCGCACAGCCCCCTCTATCACCTCCTCCCCGCACAGCCCCCTCTATCATCTCCTCCCCGCACAGCCCCCTCTATCACCTCCTCCCCGCACAGCCCCCTCTATCATCTCCTCCCCGCACAGCCCCCTCTATCATCTCCTCCCCGCACAGGCCCCTCTATCACCTCCTCCCCGCACAGCCCCTCTATCACCTCCTCCCCGCACAGCCCCCTCTATCACCTCCTCCCCGCACAGCCCCCTCTATCATCTCCTCCCCGCACAGCCCCCTCTATCACTCCTCCCCCACAGCCCCCTCTATCACCTCCTCCCCGCGCAGCCCCCTCTATCACCTCCTCCCCGCGCAGCCCCCTCTATCACCTCCTCCCCGCCCAGCCCCCTCTATCACCTCCTCCCTGCGCAGCCCCCTCTATCACCTCCTCCCCGCGCAGCCCCCTCTATCATCTCCTCCCGCGCAGCCCCCTCTATCATCTCCTCCCCGCGCAGCCCCCTCTATCATCTCCTCCCCGCACAGCCCCCTCTATCATCTCCCTGCACAGCCCCCTCTGTCATCTCCTCCCCGCACAGCCCCCTCTGTCATCTCCTCCCCGCACACACTCCTCTATACTCTGCTCCCCGCACACCCCCTCTATCCTCTGCTCCCCGCACACACCCCTCTATCCTCTGCTCCCCGCACACACCCCTCTATCCTCTGCTCCCCGCACACACCCCTCTATCCTCTGCTCCCCGCACACACCCCTCTATACTCTGCTCCCCGCACACACCCCTCTATACTCTGCTCCCCGCACACAACCCTCTATACTCTGCTCCCCGCACACACCCCTCTATACTCTGCTCCCCGCACACACCCCTCATAACTCGCCTCCCCGCACAGCCCCCTGTATACTCGCCTCCCCGCACTCTCGCCTGTATACTCTGCTCCCCGCACTCTCGCCTGTATACTCTGCTCCCCGCACAGCCGCCTGTATACTCTGCTCCCCGCACAGCCGCCTGTATACTCTGCTCCCCGCACAGCCGCCTGTATACTCTGCTCCCCGCACAGCCACCTGTATACTCTGCTCCCCGCACACACCCCTGTATACTCTGCTCCCCGCACACCCCTTATACTCTGCTCCCGCACACCACCCTGTATACTCTTCTCCCCGCACACACCCCTGTATACTCCTCCCCGCACACACCCCTGTATACTCGCCTCCCCGCACACACCCCTGTATACTCGCCTCCCCGCACACACCCCTGTATACTCTGCTCCCCGCACACACCCCCTATACTCGCCTCCCCGCACAGCACCCTGTATACTCCTGCGTTCCCCCGCACAGCCGCCTGTATACTCTGGTCCCCGCACAGCCGCCTGTATACTCTGGTCCCGCACAGCCCCTGTATACTCTGCTCCCTGCACAGCCGCCTGTATACTCTGCTACCCACAGACCCGCCTGTATACTCTGATCCCCGCACAGCCGCCTGTATACTATGCTCCCCGCACAGCTGCCTGTATACTCTGCTCCCCACACAGCCGCCTGTATACTCTGCTCCCCGCACAGCCGCCTGTATACTATGCTCCCCGCACAGCCTCCTGTATACTCTGCTACCCGCACAGCCGCCTGTATACTCTGCTCCCCGCACAGCCGCCTGTATACTCTGCTCCCCGCACTGCCGCCTCTATACTCTGCTACCCACAGAGCCGCCTCTATACTCTGCTACCCACAGAGCCGCCTGTTTACTCTGCTACCCAGAGAGCCGCCTGAATACTCTGCTACCCACAGAGCCGCCTGTATACTCTGCTACCCACTGACCCGCCTGTATACACACAATTCATTTCACCGCGCTTCCGATGCAATTGCATCGGGCCTTTTTACTAGTAAACAAAATAAAAGGTGGTCTAATGGAGCGCTAAGAAGGAGAGGATTACTAATCTTATATTAAAGCATCCAAACCTTTATTAAGATGTCCCCTATACGCCACAACATGTTTCGACAGTCTACAGCCGTCTTCCTTTTTATCTCTTATATATTTAAACATCTAAATGTCCCATTGGAGACAGATAGGTGAATAAAAATATATGATCTTAATTTAATTACTATATATAAAAAAGTGTACCGACATAGCAGTAGATACAGTATTCAAGCAAAAAGAAACACACAAAAAAATATTTTGGCCATATGGGAATTTCAAGGTTTAAAAAGCAGAAACAGGTGCCTCTTGGCTCACTGGGGAGACAAATTGAGCAACAAAAAAATAGAATGGTATGTACCAAACTCAACATACATGTGATGCACTAAGTAGATTATCAGAAAGTACTTGGTCACAGGTCTATCTAAAAAGACTACAAGGTAATTAATCGTTCACACACAAATATACACAGCCTAATCAATAAGTTCTATATATTAGCAATAGGAGAGAGAGAGAGAGGAATGGAGAAAAGAAAGAGAAGAAAAGAGGAGAAAAAGAGAAAATGACAATGGAAACAAAGAGAAAAAGGAGAGAGAGGTTAAATTATTCTTCTAATTGGTACTAGTCAAAGTAACAATAATTCCCCTTAATAATATTTATTTATTTACTAGATGTGGACCCAATGCTGTCTCCCCCTGTGCGCTGTCTCCTCTATGTGCCATCTCTCTCCATGTGCCCTGTTTCTCCCTTGTGCCTTTTTCTCTGCTCTGTGCTGTCTCCCCCATGTGTGCTGTCTCTGTCTTTCCCATGTGTGCTGTTACCTCTGTATGCGTTGTGTCCGTCTCTCCCATGTGCAGAGAACTATAAAGTCTAACTCAACCACCTGTTGGGTGCTCAAGGGAAAAAATGTATCAATGCAGAAATAATTGTATCACTGGCACACTTATAAGAAAGACTTGAGAAGTAGGATCTTTTTCTGTGGTTTTTATTTGCAATTGTGAAGACAATCATAACGTTTCAACACTACATTGGGTCTTCTTTAAGATGTGTCCATTTAAAAATATATACATAAACCAAATCAACAAACAAAATAAAAGATTTTTTCTTCTGGTGGTCTTAATGTGTCAAGTGAGTAACCGCACCATACACTGAGCTTTCACAGCCAGAGGGTCCCCAACCATATCCACTTAATACCTCACCAAAGATAAATGGTGTATCACATGACCAGCTCCACACAAACTATCATTCTGGAGCCTTCAGCCAGCATCACTAATGCCAGGCAGGGGTGAGAACGGAGGGAGGCGAGGGGGAGGACATGGTCGGTTGGTGGTGCTGGTGGCGGGGGTTCTGCTGGCGATAGTGCGTGGCAGGCAGCACTACCGCCAGAGGACACCATATTGTTACACCCAATACTTGGGTGTATAATCGCCTTATGGCTTCCGGCGGAAGTGACATAGCGTTACAACCGGATGGAAGCGAAAGGCACAAGGCAATTATGTAAGTAGATATAGCGCTTTTAATTCCATAGAGCTTTACATACATTTGCACGTTTTTGGCACTTTTCCAAGATCGCCTTGTAGATGTCACACAGGGAGATATTGTAGGCAATGCAACTAGAATGTTGAAAGCAACTTTGGTTCGCTGGGTATGAGCAACCCAGTGAGCGATCATTAAAAATGTAGTGAATAGGGGAAGTTGCTGTCAACATTGCTATTGCGGTGTCACACAGAGCAATGCTAGCAGACTGCATGAGCAGCATTGCCAGGTTTCAGAACATGTTCTGCAACCTAGCAACTCTGCTCAAACTTATTGCCGTTGAATTGCCCTGTCACATGTAGCAACGCACTACGGATGTTGCTTCCACTTCGCCACGCCCCTGAGTTGCCGAAAATGTTGCCGGATGTAACGGTACCTTTGGAGTGTGTGAGGAAAGTGGAGTGCCCTGAAGAAACCCATGCAAACACAGGGAGAACATACAAACTCCATGCAGATGTTGCCCATAGGGGAATTGAACCCAGGACCCCAGTGCTGCAAAGCTGAAGTGACCACTGAGCCACCATTCTGTCCAAACATAACATTCTATTCTTTTGTTGTGGGATCTGTCTCCCCAGTGAGCCGAGAGGCACCTGTCTCTGCTTTTAAAACCTTGAAATTCCCATATGGCCAAAGTATTTTTTTGTGTGTTTCTTTTTGATTAATTTCTGTATCTACTGCTGTGTCAATATGCTTTTTTATATGAAGTACTTCAATAAAGATTATACATTTTATTCACCTATCTGTCTCTAATGGGACTTTTTGATGATTGATTCATGAAGGGTGTTTTTGCCTTAAGAGAGTTATGGCTAATTTATAATTAAACTTCTGTAGCTTTTAGGTTTATAACCTGTAGTAAAATTTATTCCGGGAATATTTAACATGTATCTAAGGGATATGAAAACCTTGTCAATCTGCATACATAAGGAACTTGTCTTTGGCTAGTGATACCTATGGTGGGTTCTGTTCTTAGTTGTGATGGGTCTATCGTAGTGGTCAGAAAATGCAAAAGAGTTACTGCATGCTACCAATGAGCTAGAAATGAGAAAATCAATTCAATATACGGTAAATAAAAATTAGGTTGAAATTTTTAACAATACTAATAACAAAATAAAGGTTACTATGTGTCAATTTAAAACAAACTATAATCCCAACACTTACAGTACATATCCATGATTTGTAATCAGTATACAACAATTTGAAAGGAGAAAAAAAATAAATTACATAAAGTAGTAACCAAAGTTATTAAAAATATAAATCCCAATCCAGAGGATTAAATAAATACATTTTCAAGAAAAAAATTAGGATTAACCAAACAAACTAAAAAATGCAAACAAGAATAACCAATACAGAGTAACAAAAATTTCAACAGATACCAAGAGGAACGAAGTTTGTGCTTGCAAGTTTACAGTCTATGTTGAAATAGGGGAAGCACAAAATGGTAAAACATGCTTTTCATACATAATCTAGCTATCAATCTAATATATAGGGGAGTCATATTATGCTGCATGAAGCAGTCAGAAACCAGGAGCTGTAAGGGTGCGTGCCCACATAGTGGTTTAACGTCGGTTTAGCAGCGAAAACCGCCGGCGGTTTAGCATAGGTTTTATTTAAATTTATGTAAATCCTAAGCAGCGTTAGGACTTACAAGTAACCCTATGTAATTTAGAAAACGCTGTGCACACATAGTGGGTTTATGTGAGTGGATCTGCCAGAGGTTGAGCTGTTTCCTAGTGGTTTAGCAGCATACAACATGTCAATTCTTCTCAGCGTTTTTTGAGCGTTTCTGAGGCACTACTCTACCCTTCCATGAACAAAATCCTCCATAGAAAACCGCTTTTAAAACCGCCGGAAAAACCGACTGTAAAACGCTGTTCAACAGCTCTTAAAACCGCTGGAAAACCGCTGAGAAACCGCTGGAAAACAGCTGGTGACTTCTGAGCTCAGGAGTCTAGGCTCCTTGAATTTTCCAGCGGTTTACTGACGATTTGAACGTCACTAAACCACTATGTGGGCACATTAAAGTCCCAATAAAGTGATCGTTCAGTCCTTGCTCTCCTATTTAACTGGTGCGTTGCCAAATGGGATATCGTTAACGATATCCTTGTGTGTGACAACGCACTAATGATGTCGGAATGATCACTGTCACGTGATCGTTCTAAGGATATCATTAACGATATCCTAGTGTGTGAAGCGGCCTTAATGGTTGGTGAGTGATCAAATCCTATTTCTCTCTGCAAAATACATATATATAATTTTACACAATGTGATTTTCTGTATTTTATTTTTGATATTCTTGTTAAAATTAACCTACCCTTGAAATTATAGAATGTTCATGTCTTTGTCATTGGGCACGAAGGATAGAGGCTAGCTCGACTGCTTGGATAGGTGCTCAAGGGAAAAAATCTCATGAATAGTGTAATATATCCCTGGCACACTAAAAAAGGGAACTTGAAGAGTTGATTCTTTTATGATGAGTTTATTAATTCGTAGTGTACTTGAAAAACATAACGTTTCGGCTCTACATGAGCCTTCATCAAATGATTCTGTGTAGAACACAAACCAATAAAAAAAGATCATATAATGCAATACAGAAAAAAGCATTCAGGTGTATCACGCCGAGTGATAAGGGTCTTGAAAGTGCAAGTGATGGTGAACATGTGAGATGGTGTGAGTGCAAATGTTGGGGATGATATGGGGTGAGATGAGAAAGTGGAGTGAGTAAGTGTTAGGTGAATGTGAGGGTTGTCTAGCTAGAAAGAAAATTGAAAAAAGAACAGAACAAGGAAAGATATAATATTTAGAAGAGGGGAAAATAGATAGTGGAAAATACTAAAAGTAGAAAATGTGCAATGGTATATACCTTGTCAGAAAGTGATGGGGGGACTTGGGGGATACTCATGTATCGTAGTCAGGTAGCATCAAGGAGATGACCCTATAGTGGTGAGGCACAGATATCAATGAATGCAGTATCCATAGGAGAACTAGGTAGAAGATGGTCACAAATAAAAAATAGCCAAGGATGCTAAATTGTAACTATGTGGTGCTGTATTCATATCATAATTGTGACCTATGTTATATTAACATCTGGTATTAGTTACCTGTGTGGACTTAGTAACAAGCGCAATGACTTAATAGTTGAAAGGCATCATATAGTATGTGTTAACCTGTGGAGATGTAACAGGTTTAGAGATACAGGTATCATGGAAGGTAAGAGGATATCAGTGTGAGAAAAGAAAACATACCACAGTCAGGTGTCAGAGCAGTGACTCCTGTCCTGTAAGAAATATAAGTCACATTGAGGAGGATATAAGTAATTGGCACAAGAAGCATGAAGTAAGAAGATTAGAGAGCCTATACCTTTGGATCCTATGTAGGGCGCGTGGTGGCTGGCCGGGTGAATGGATACAGGAGTGAGGGTGTAGTGCGACCGACCGCTTCTTATAGCGGTCGGCATCTGCGGGACGCAACGAAACCGGAAGTGCGTCACTCGGCTTCCGCGTCACTGCGCACGCGCGGCGCCCGGCGCCATCTTGGATGGGGAATTTGTCTGAACTGGAGTACTGCGCATGCGCGAGTCACGGAAGCCGCATATGACCTTCTAAGAAGGAAATGATGCTGGTGGCGTCACTAGAGATGTGTGGAGTGTACAGGGAAACATTGGAGGTGTTGTGCCCGGTCTCAAGGAGGTAGTGGCAGGTTGGAGACGTGCTGGTACAACATGCATGGCATTCTTGTGCGATGGTGCCTTATGGTGGTGCTTGGTTTCAAGATCCTTTCTAAAAAGAAAACAGGACATATTAGTATATAACAAAAAATATCTGTCTTGTGCTTTCGCTATGGAACAGAACAAATTATTGATCAAATATTGATAACAATAATTTAGTGCAACCTATGTTATATGAAACATTGCCCTTCCCATACATTACCCAATTCTCGACACTGGAAGGAAAACACATGATTATGTCCTTACTCAAAAAATAGGAAAACAGTATTAGTAGCACAGCTCAAATTCGCGGTTCATTCCCTGTGGATAGAGGGTATTGAGATGGTATATCCAGAATGATTCCCTTTCTTTCAGTTTTTTGATGCGATTACCCCTCTCCGTGCTACCGGGACATGTTCTATTACTTGGAATTTGAGCTGGCTCACTGTATGTCCTCGTTCAATAAAGTGAGCTGGTACAGGTAATAGGGTATTTTTACAACGAATAGTAGATTTGTGTTTGCTTATGCGGTCTCGGATATGCTGGGTGGTCTCCCCAACATATCCGAGACCGCACGGGCACTTGATTAGGTATATGACATATGAAGAATCACACGTAAAGAAACCTTGTATGTTGAACCTCTTCCCTGACCTTGGATGTGTAAAGGACTCGCCTTTCGCAACGTTTGTACACTGGGCGCAATTTAAACAGGGAAATGTTCCTCTCCTCGTTGTGCTAAGGGTTTTTTGTTTCATGGTCACTGTATTGGAGCCAATATCTGCTCTTACTAAAAGGTTCTTCAGGTTGTTAGCTTTCTTGTGACATATCAAAGGTGGATTCCTGAACTCCGGAATGTCAGGGAAAGCAGTGCCAAGGAGAGGCCAGTGTTGCAGAATGGATTTTTTTATCAAGGGAGAAAAGGGGTGATAAGTGTTCACAAATTTAACTCTGTCATTCACTGATCTGTCTGTTGATCTAGGAGTTGTTAATACCGGGGCACAGATTTCATCAGGATAACCACGTTGCTTAAATTTAGACGCCATTTCTTGGTGTCGTTTATTTTTTATTGACTCATTGCTTACTATACGATTTACCCTGTGATGTTGAGAGGATGGAAGAGATCTTTTTACATGTCTTGGGTGACAACTGGTCCAGTGTAATAAACTGTTTCTGTCTGTCGGTTTGGTGTAGATATCACTACTTAGTTGTCCAAGATGATTCTTCAGAATCACCGTGTCCAAAAAGTTTATTTGGTCAGGATTTGAATGTAAGGTGAATGAGAGATCTTGATCTTTGTGATTCAAGTTGTTAAAGAAGGTGTCAAGAGTTGTTATACTGCCCGTCCAGATACAAAAGATATCATCTATGAATCTAAGCCAGACAATCGCATGTTGTTTAAATAATTCATCAGGATAGACGTGGTCATGTTCGAACTTCGCCATGAAAATATTTGCGTACGGGGGCGCGACATTCGCCCCCATTGCGGTCCCGCGTTTCTGGAGAAAGAACCTATCTTCAAATAAGAAAAAATTGTTTGTGAGGACAAGTTCCAGTGTCTCCATGCAAAATTCTCTAATTTGTACGTCAGTGGTATTATGTTCATTAAGGAACCAGTCTACAGCAGCTATACCTTTGCTATGTTGTATGCTGGTATACAAGCTGTTGACGTCGAGGGTGACCAACAGACTATCAGATGGAATCTTGTCAATTGAACGTATATGGCCTAGAAAATCGTTGGTGTCTTTTAAATACGATTTTACCTGTGGTATTAAAGGAGTTAACATTTTTTCCAGTGTGATCGAGAGTGGTGAGAGTATCGAGTCTGTCGAAGCAACAATAGGTCGGCCTGGTGGCTTTTCTAAGTTTTTATGGATTTTGGGCAATATATAAATTACGGGGGTGATTGGGTTCTGATTATGAAGATATTCGGCGAGTTTTTTATCTATGGTGCCGGTGGTGAGGAATTTAGTAGTCAAGTTATCGATTTTCTTTCTGATAAGTGTAGTGGGGTCTTGGCGGATAGGTGTATAAGTGTCTTGATCTGATAGTTGTCGGTGAATTTCCCACAGATAGTACTCTTTGTCAAGGACAACGATGGCACCCCCTTTGTCAGCGGGTTTGATAATAATTTTTTGATTCTTTTTAAGACTATTGAGTGCCATCGTCTCTTCCTTAGAGAGGTTATGCCTAATGTGGAAATCACCTTTTTCAATGCTCTTGATACACTTATTCACAGAGTTAGACACAAGGGAGATGAAAGTCTCTACAGGATGTGAGGTTTTAGGAGGCTGAAAATTGCTAGTAGTACGTAGGCCTAGGTCTCTAAGGCATAATGTTTCTGGTGTTACATTGTCATGAATGACGATCGCATTAGTTGAAGGTGCATTCTCCTGGCGGAAATGGACCTTGAGTCTCACAGAGCGATAAAACCGGTTCAGTTCCTGTTGGACCCGAAAAGAGTCGAAGGCAGGGGTAGGACAGAAGGAAAGTCCTCTCTGGAGTACCTGTGTCTCGGCAGGGGAGAGGAGATATGAGGAAATGTTAAAGACGAGGTTCGCCTCACCTGAGACCGGGTTTGCATCCTGGTGTCCTGATCTGGGTCCTCGTCCATGCCTCCTTCCTCCTCTTCTTCGTCTTCGGTGTTTTCTCTCGATGGTTCCGCTGGGTGTTTCAGTGGATTCGGTCTGGGGCCGAAAAAAGGACGGCGTGGTTTTCCACGTCCACCCTGTCCTCGTCCCCGTCCTCCATCCGAACCGGAAGAGCCTGATGAACCATAACGGTTGCGTGGTCTTTCTGGTGCAGTGGTATAGCGCCATCGGTATACTTGATTTTTTGCGTAGTCGTCTTGGTCCCTCAGGAATTTCGCACGTTTTCTTGCTTTTAGATCGTTTGTGAATTCTTGTACGGTTTTTTCTGCTCGTGCTTTCAGACTTGCAAGATCCGCAGAAGATAAAGTATTGCTTAGTTGATTCTCAATGGACGTCAGATGTTCTTTAACTTGTTTAATTTCTTCTTGGATGAACTTGATCGTTAGGACCATAAGGTCAAGCGAACACTTGTTCAAAATGTTTTCAAAAAGCTGGCAGTATTCCTCGTTTTCACTGAACAAGGTTGGTCGGAGTGCCACTCTTAAGCCGCGGGGAATTCTTTTAGCCCTTGTGTATTGGGCTAAAGTGTAGGCATGCAATTCAAAAGAGGAAAGTTTCTTTAGTTCTTTCTCAAAGTCACGAGACTTAATCTCTTTGCTGGAGATGCTCAGAAAATTGTCCGTTTCTCGGACAGATGACAAAATCTCATTTGTTTGATCTTCACTATAAGAAAACAGACCAAACGAGGCCATGTATTATTTTAGAATGTGCAGGAGCCTTGCCTGAAAAAATTGTAGTACGAAGGATAGAGGCTAGCTCGACTGCTTGGATAGGTGCTCAAGGGAAAAAATCTCATGAATAGTGTAATATATCCCTGGCACACTAAAAAAGGGAACTTGAAGAGTTGATTCTTTTATGATGAGTTTATTAATTCGTAGTGTACTTGAAAAACATAACGTTTCGGCTCTACATGAGCCTTCATCAAATGATTCTGTGTAGAACACAAACCAATAAAAAAAGATCATATAATGCAATACAGAAAAAAGCATTCAGGTGTATCACGCCGAGTGATAAGGGTCTTGAAAGTGCAAGTGATGGTGAACATGTGAGATGGTGTGAGTGCAAATGTTGGGGATGATATGGGGTGAGATGAGAAAGTGGAGTGAGTAAGTGTTAGGTGAATGTGAGGGTTGTCTAGCTAGAAAGAAAATTGAAAAAAGAACAGAACAAGGAAAGATATAATATTTAGAAGAGGGGAAAATAGATAGTGGAAAATACTAAAAGTAGAAAATGTGCAATGGTATATACCTTGTCAGAAAGTGATGGGGGACTTGGGGGATACTCATGTATCGTAGTCAGGTAGCATCAAGGAGATGACCCTATAGTGGTGAGGCACAGATATCAATGAATGCAGTATCCATAGGAGAACTAGGTAGAAGATGGTCACAAATAAAAAATAGCCAAGGATGCTAAATTGTAACTATGTGGTGCTGTATTCATATCATAATTGTGACCTATGTTATATTAACATCTGGTATTAGTTACCTGTGTGGACTTAGTAACAAGCGCAATGACTTAATAGTTGAAAGGCATCATATAGTATGTGTTAACCTGTGGAGATGTAACAGGTTTAGAGATACAGGTATCATGGAAGGTAAGAGGATATCAGTGTGAGAAAAGAAAACATACCACAGTCAGGTGTCAGAGCAGTGACTCCTGTCCTGTAAGAAATATAAGTCACATTGAGGAGGATATAAGTAATTGGCACAAGAAGCATGAAGTAAGAAGATTAGAGAGCCTATACCTTTGGATCCTATGTAGGGCGCGTGGTGGCTGGCCGGGTGAATGGATACAGGAGTGAGGGTGTAGTGCGACCGACCGCTTCTTATAGCGGTCGGCATCTGCGGGACGCAACGAAACCGGAAGTGCGTCACTCGGCTTCCGCGTCACTGCGCACGCGCGCAGATGTTAATATAACATAGGTCACAATTATGATATGAATACAGCACCACATAGTTACAATTTAGCATCCTTGGCTATTTTTTATTTGTGACCATCTTCTACCTAGTTCTCCTATGGATACTGCATTCATTGATATCTGTGCCTCACCACTATAGGTCATCTCCTTGATGCTACCTGACTACGATACATGAGTATCCCCCAAGTCCCCCCATCACTTTCTGACAAGGTATATACCATTGCACATTTTCTACTTTTAGTATTTTCCACTATCTATTTTCCCCTCTTCTAAATATTATATCTTTCCTTGTTCTGTTCTTTTTTCAATTTTCTTTCTAGCTAGACAACCCTCACATTCACCTAACACTTACTCACTCCACTTTCTCATCTCACCCCATATCATCCCCAACATTTGCACTCACACCATCTCACATGTTCACCATCACTTGCACTTTCAAGACCCTTATCACTCGGCGTGATACACCTGAATGCTTTTTTCTGTATTGCATTATATGATCTTTTTTTATTGGTTTGTGTTCTACACAGAATCATTTGATGAAGGCTCATGTAGAGCCGAAACGTTATGTTTTTCAAGTACACTACGAATTAATAAACTCATCATAAAAGAATCAACTCTTCAAGTTCCCTTTTTTAGTGTGCCAGGGATATATTACACTATTCATGAGATTTTTTCCCTTGAGCACCTATCCAAGCAGTCGAGCTAGCCTCTATCCTTCGTACTACAATTTTTTCAGGCAAGGCTCCTGCACATTCTAAAATAATACATGGCCTCGTTTGGTCTGTTTTCTTATAGTGAAGATCAAACAAATGAGATTTTGTCATCTGTCCGAGAAACGGACAATTTTCTGAGCATCTCCAGCAAAGAGATTAAGTCTCGTGACTTTGAGAAAGAACTAAAGAAACTTTCCTCTTTTGAATTGCATGCCTACACTTTAGCCCAATACACAAGGGCTAAAAGAATTCCCCGCGGCTTAAGAGTGGCACTCCGACCAACCTTGTTCAGTGAAAACGAGGAATACTGCCAGCTTTTTGAAAACATTTTGAACAAGTGTTCGCTTGACCTTATGGTCCTAACGATCAAGTTCATCCAAGAAGAAATTAAACAAGTTAAAGAACATCTGACGTCCATTGAGAATCAACTAAGCAATACTTTATCTTCTGCGGATCTTGCAAGTCTGAAAGCACGAGCAGAAAAAACCGTACAAGAATTCACAAACGATCTAAAAGCAAGAAAACGTGCGAAATTCCTGAGGGACCAAGACGACTACGCAAAAAATCAAGTATACCGATGGCGCTATACCACTGCACCAGAAAGACCACGCAACCGTTATGGTTCATCAGGCTCTTCCGGTTCGGATGGA
Organism: Allobates femoralis; assembly: GCA_033576535.1. Lineage (NCBI taxonomy): Eukaryota > Metazoa > Chordata > Amphibia > Anura > Aromobatidae > Allobates > Allobates femoralis. The sequence continues at coordinate 323,559,497 of JARQOC010000004.1, read as the reverse complement.
GGACGGGGACGAGGACAGGGTGGACGTGGAAAACCACGCCGTCCTTTTTTCGGCCCCAGACCGAATCCACTGAAACACCCAGCGGAACCATCGAGAGAAAACACCGAAGACGAAGAAGAGGAGGAAGGAGGCATGGACGAGGACCCAGATCAGGACACCAGGATGCAAACCCGGTCTCAGGTGAGGCGAACCTCGTCTTTAACATTTCCTCATATCTCCTCTCCCCTGCCGAGACACAGGTACTCCAGAGAGGACTTTCCTTCTGTCCTACCCCTGCCTTCGACTCTTTTCGGGTCCAACAGGAACTGAACCGGTTTTATCGCTCTGTGAGACTCAAGGTCCATTTCCGCCAGGAGAATGCACCTTCAACTAATGCGATCGTCATTCATGACAATGTAACACCAGAAACATTATGCCTTAGAGACCTAGGCCTACGTACTACTAGCAATTTTCAGCCTCCTAAAACCTCACATCCTGTAGAGACTTTCATCTCCCTTGTGTCTAACTCTGTGAATAAGTGTATCAAGAGCATTGAAAAAGGTGATTTCCACATTAGGCATAACCTCTCTAAGGAAGAGACGATGGCACTCAATAGTCTTAAAAAGAATCAAAAAATTATTATCAAACCCGCTGACAAAGGGGGTGCCATCGTTGTCCTTGACAAAGAGTACTATCTGTGGGAAATTCACCGACAACTATCAGATCAAGACACTTATACACCTATCCGCCAAGACCCCACTACACTTATCAGAAAGAAAATCGATAACTTGACTACTAAATTCCTCACCACCGGCACCATAGATAAAAAACTCGCCGAATATCTTCATAATCAGAACCCAATCACCCCCGTAATTTATATATTGCCCAAAATCCATAAAAACTTAGAAAAGCCACCAGGCCGACCTATTGTTGCTTCGACAGACTCGATACTCTCACCACTCTCGATCACACTGGAAAAAATGTTAACTCCTTTAATACCACAGGTAAAATCGTATTTAAAAGACACCAACGATTTTCTAGGCCATATACGTTCAATTGACAAGATTCCATCTGATAGTCTGTTGGTCACCCTCGACGTCAACAGCTTGTATACCAGCATACAACATAGCAAAGGTATAGCTGCTGTAGACTGGTTCCTTAATGAACATAATACCACTGACGTACAAATTAGAGAATTTTGCATGGAGACACTGGAACTTGTCCTCACAAACAATTTTTTCTTATTTGAAGATAGGTTCTTTCTCCAGAAACGCGGGACCGCAATGGGGGCGAATGTCGCGCCCCCGTACGCAAATATTTTCATGGCGAAGTTCGAACATGACCACGTCTATCCTGATGAATTATTTAAACAACATGCGATTGTCTGGCTTAGATTCATAGATGATATCTTTTGTATCTGGACGGCAGTATAACAACTCTTGACACCTTCTTTAACAACTTGAATCACAAAGATCAAGATCTCTCATTCACCTTACATTCAAATCCTGACCAAATAAACTTTTTGGACACGGTGATTCTGAAGAATCATCTTGGACAACTAAGTAGTGATATCTACACCAAACCGACAGACAGAAACAGTTTATTACACTGGACCAGTTGTCACCCAAGACATGTAAAAAGATCTCTTCCATCCTCTCAACATCACAGGGTAAATCGTATAGTAAGCAATGAGTCAATAAAAAATAAACGACACCAAGAAATGGCGTCTAAATTTAAGCAACGTGTTATCCTGATGAAATCTGTGCCCCGGTATTAACAACTCCTAGATCAACAGACAGATCAGTGAATGACAGAGTTAAATTTGTGAACACTTATCACCCCTTTTCTCCCTTGATAAAAAAATCCATTCTGCAACACTGGCCTCTCCTTGGCACTGCTTTCCCTGACATTCCGGAGTTCAGGAATCCACCTTTGATATGTCACAAGAAAGCTAACAACCTGAAGAACCTTTTAGTAAGAGCAGATATTGGCTCCAATACAGTGACCATGAAACAAAAAACCCTTAGCACAACGAGGAGAGGAACATTTCCCTGTTTAAATTGCGCCCAGTGTACAAACGTTGCGAAAGGCGAGTCCTTTACACATCCAAGGTCAGGGAAGAGGTTCAACATACAAGGTTTCTTTACGTGTGATTCTTCATATGTCATATACCTAATCAAGTGCCCGTGCGGTCTCGGATATGTTGGGGAGACCACCCAGCATATCCGAGACCGCATAAGCAAACACAAATCTACTATTCGTTGTAAAAATACCCTATTACCTGTACCAGCTCACTTTATTGAACGAGGACATACAGTGAGCCAGCTCAAATTCCAAGTAATAGAACATGTCCCGGTAGCACGGAGAGGGGGTAATCGCATCAAAAAACTGAAAGAAAGGGAATCATTCTGGATATACCATCTCAATACCCTCTATCCACAGGAATGAACCGCGAATTTGAGCTGTGCTACTAATACTGTTTTCCTATTTTTTGAGTAAGGACATAATCATGTGTTTTCCTTCCAGTGTCGAGAATTGGGTAATGTATGGGAAGGGCAATGTTTCATATAACATAGGTTGCACTAAATTATTGTTATCAATATTTGATCAATAATTTGTTCTGTTCCATAGCGAAAGCACAAGACAGATATTTTTTGTTATATACTAATATGTCCTGTTTTCTTTTTAGAAAGGATCTTGAAACCAAGCACCACCATAAGGCACCATCGCACAAGAATGCCATGCATGTTGTACCAGCACGTCTCCAACCTGCCACTACCTCCTTGAGACCGGGCACAACACCTCCAATGTTTCCCTGTACACTCCACACATCTCTAGTGACGCCACCAGCATCATTTCCTTCTTAGAAGGTCATATGCGGCTTCCGTGACTCGCGCATGCGCAGTACTCCAGTTCAGACAAATTCCCCATCCAAGATGGCGCCGGGCGCCGCGCGTGCGCAGTGACGCGGAAGCCGAGTGACGCACTTCCGGTTTCGTTGCGTCCCGCAGATGCCGACCGCTATAAGAAGCGGTCGGTCGCACTACACCCTCACTCCTGTATCCATTCACCCGGCCAGCCACCACGAGCCCTACATAGGATCCAAAGGTATAGGCTCTCTAATCTTCTTACTTCATGCTTCTTGTGCCAATTACTTATATCCTCCTCAATGTGACTTATATTTCTTACAGGACAGGAGTCACTGCTCTGACACCTGACTGTGGTATGTTTTCTTTTCTCACACTGATATCCTCTTACCTTCCATGATACCTGTATCTCTAAACCTGTTACATCTCCACAGGTTAACACATACTATATGATGCCTTTCAACTATTAAGTCATTGCGCTTGTTACTAAGTCCACACAGGTAACTAATACCAGATGTTAATATAACATAGGTCACAATTATGATATGAATACAGCACCACATAGTTACAATTTAGCATCCTTGGCTATTTTTTATTTGTGACCATCTTCTACCTAGTTCTCCTATGGATACTGCATTCATTGATATCTGTGCCTCACCACTATAGGGTCATCTCCTTGATGCTACCTGACTACGATACATGAGTATCCCCCAAGTCCCCCCATCACTTTCTGACAAGGTATATACCATTGCACATTTTCTACTTTTAGTATTTTCCACTATCTATTTTCCCCTCTTCTAAATATTATATCTTTCCTTGTTCTGTTCTTTTTTCAATTTTCTTTCTAGCTAGACAACCCTCACATTCACCTAACACTTACTCACTCCACTTTCTCATCTCACCCCATATCATCCCCAACATTTGCACTCACACCATCTCACATGTTCACCATCACTTGCACTTTCAAGACCCTTATCACTCGGCGTGATACACCTGAATGCTTTTTTCTGTATTGCATTATATGATCTTTTTTTATTGGTTTGTGTTCTACACAGAATCATTTGATGAAGGCTCATGTAGAGCCGAAACGTTATGTTTTTCAAGTACACTACGAATTAATAAACTCATCATAAAAGAATCAACTCTTCAAGTTCCCTTTGTCATTGGGCATACTTACAAAATTAGAAAGGGATCAAATAATTATTTCCTTCACTGTAGATAAGTGCATATTTGCATGTATAAATGCTTTTCGTCTGCATTTTTTTTTCTTGTTTCTTTGTTTGAATGTGTATTAGCTGTATAGCAACTCAGAATATTCCACATCATATATTAATACAGAACACATTGAAATCAGTGTTTAGTATCAAAGAAAAAATACTGATAATAAGATGATCATATTGCTCATTCATATGGAGTAATATGTTTATACAGTAGAGTTCAAAATAATAGCTGCCCTATATGACTGACCGTAATATTCACTGTTTTTGGTAAAATTTATATTACCACATGTTAAACAATTTATCAGTTGGTGCAGTAGATTCTTAAAAAATCAACAGACTCAGCATTCAGGGTCTGCATGACATTGAGTGTGTTCAAAATAATAGCATTGTGGAGTTCAATTAGTGAGGTCACTCATTCTGTGAAGAAACAGGTGTGAATCAGGTGGCAATTATTTAAGGGTGAAGCCAGAACTTGTTGTACTTGCATTTCTCCTTGAAATCCTGAGAAATATGGGTCCTTTAGACATTGTTTAGAAGGACAGTGTACTTTGATAAAAAAGTTGATTAGAGATGGTAAAACTTACAGAAGTGCAGACAATGATAGGCTGTTCAGCTAAAGTGATCTCCAATGCTTTAAAATGGAAACCAAAACCAGAGAGACGTGGAAGAAAATGGAAGACTACTATTTGAATTGATCAAATTATAGCCAGAATGGCAAAGTCTTAGCCATTGATCAGCTGCAGGATGATGAAAGACAATTGACGCGCACCAGGGCCCGGGGTACTCGGCTCTCGGGCTCTCTTCAGTCCGGGAATTCACGGGTGGCCATCCCGAGGCCGTGGCCCTAGGGGTCAGCTCAATAGGGGGATTATTTACAGGGATTATATTTACAAGGTTTGTCTTCGTGACGCCACCTGCAGAGTCTGGTGATGCTCACCAGCGCCGCCACAGTCCTCCGGTGGTCGGTGGTATTGCGGCTTGGATGGATTAGTCCCCGCAGGCGGGACTGGACCACCGGGGCAGTGATGTTGTAATAAACAGTCTGTAATAGAAAGGATGCAGCAGTGTCGAAACTTCACTTCACCGGGTAACTTTACTTGAAAAACTTTAATCAGCAATACAGTCTTTCAGCAGTTATTGGTATTATAATGGCCAATGCTCTGGATGCTGCAGTTGGGATTTCTATCTGTAGATGGAACCCTCCTTTATGTTCCTTCCTTTTCCTTCTTTTTTGTTCCCAGTACTGTGAAGCCTGATCTCTTAGAGACGATCTGACTTCCTGCTGCCTCTACTCTCTTCTCCTCCCTTGTACCCGTCAGGTTAACCTTCTGTTGAATGCCGCAGCCGCCTACTGCAGTTCTGGTTCCCCATTTGTGGGCTCTTTGGGAGTCGGGGCCATATTTATAATATCCCCGTTTAACAGATTTTATGTGAGCCTTGAAGGATCTCACAGTTGCGGGCTCCGGTACCTGGTTTCTTTCCTATGGGGCAAACTCTTCTGTTACTCACTTCCCCATTCAAGTGAACTCTGCCTCCCTGAGTTTCCATTCTCTCTCTTTCTTTTTCTGTTTCTTGGGATCTTTGCTTTCTTGGGGCCCCTCAGCCGAGGTGGCCCTCCTTGCTCCTTCAGGCTGGCTGCCTGTCTCCTTCCACACTCCCTCCTCTGACTCTATTCTCCGACCGACTGCCTAACTAGTTCCCCCTAGAGGCCACTATATCTCCTCCCGGGGTGCCTCCCACCTACTATCCTAGTGTGTGGGTGTCAGCTCTAGGGCTCCATCTAGTGACCATAGTCCCAACTGCAGTGGAGTACTACACCCCTTTTCTGGGTGCAGTACCCCTTTTGTGGCACCTACATAGTGGGGCGCCACACTCCCCCTTGATTGAACATGCTCGTCCCCGAGCATCACATTCGCCCTTCGGGAAGTGAAAGAACATTTTTATATTAATAAACAACGGGTAAACTATATACAAGCATGAATATTTGAATTTTCTTCCCCATCTGGGGAGGCACATATCTTATAACGTTGCATATAAAACTGTACACACATTATTACTCTGGCCCAACGGGACCAACTGTCGCATGCGGGCCCAGCGGTAATTTCTAGTCCTACACAGTCCAATGTGCGTTATCACCACTTGGCCGCTCTTCTTGACACATCATCAAAATGTAAAGGGGGAAAAGTTCAATAAAAAGTTCAGGGTCACCAGGGACACATTCTTCATTGGGAAGTTCTTAGGCAGGAAAAAGGGGTTATTTACAGTGGAACACAATGTCTCTCAACGGGAGTCTATTGTATAAGTATCATCAGTCTATTCTCGAGATCCTGATGGTGAACCATCCAAGCGGGGGCAGGGTAGCGCTCATATGTGACCTGCTCGCCTCGATACAAGTCTCTCCGGGGATGTCCTTTTCTTAAAAACGACTCTACATCCCGCCGGGAAAATAAAATGTCATCTAACAAGCCGGGCTCCCTTAAGAAACCCCAACCGTCCTTGTGATAAACTGAGATGACCATGCCAGTCTTCCTCAACTCCATTGGCAGTGGGGGGTAAGCGCGGGCTTCATCCCTCAATCTCTTAGTGGTGCGCTCCCTCTGGTACCATTCCTCCCTTTCTCTATGTCTGGCTACCTGGCTCCTCTCATCTTTGGATGACCGGGTGCTGTGCAGGGACTGGTATGGGGGTGGTATGGTGGTGTTCTGCGGTTTGGGGGTAGCACATACCTCTGTGGCGTTCGCAATAGCGGGGAGTCGTTGGCGGTTTTGCTGCCAGGTGGTCCACTATGCTGCTTCTGGGGTGTTTCCTCCTGAGACTCCAGCCGGTTCCTCGAAGTCATCGTCATCTTCATACTCCTCAGGCTCCTCATAGAGCTCCTCGATCTTTACGTCTGGTATGGTGAGTTCAGGTGCATATGTAGGTGCAGTCTCCAGCCGGGGACTGCTGCTGGCCTGGGACGGTGGTGGTGTTGGGGGCTCTGTCTGTGTCCCCTCGTCCCGGGTCTCTGCGGGTGGTGGAAGGGAGGTACGGTACTGCTCCACAGCTCTTGCCGCAATTTCTGCCTCCCGCGCCTCTCGGGCTGTCCTTCTCGCCAACAGCTCGTAGGTTCATTCCGCGCTCCCCCGCTGGCACACCCATGTCATTGTCTGCTCCATCTCCTGCCGAAGCCGGGTGAATGAGTCCCGCCAATAGTCTGCATCCCCCTCTAGTGTGAGCAGGGACGTAGCTGCTGGATTGCCTCTTTCAGCGCGGGTCTGATCCTCCAGCTCACGGACAACGTCTGTCCATCGAGGTGCTGCCATGCTGCCGGGTACAAAGGAGTCTGATGGCATCTGTCCTTCTCTTCTGGTTTGTACAGCGATGGGAAGACATTCCCCTGGAACTTCCTGTGGTCCGCCCCCCTGATTGATTGATGGCAATCGGGACGGCCACACTTTTTCGTGCCTCTAGCTAGGTCCTCCTTCTTCTAGGAGCTGAGGCACTCCCCCGGGCCTGCACATGTTGTTTACTTCATGGCGTCGGCGCCATCTTGGGTCCTCGGGCAGTAATGGTGGGAACCCACCTTGGCACCGTGCAAAATCAGAAAAAGTCAATTTTAAGTACAATTCAAAGCACACAGTACCCGGTGGTACCGGGCACGATATCCTGTTCATGACCGCAAGAAGCTTGACGCGCCCCAGGGCCCGGGGTACTCGGCTCTCGTGCTATCTTCAGTCCGGGAAGTCACGGGTGGCCATCCCGAGGCCGTGGCCCTGGTGGTCAGCTCAATAGGGGGATTTATTTACAGGGGATTATTTACAAAGTTTGTCTTTGTGACGCCACCTGCTGAGTCTGGTGATGCTTACCAGCGCCGCCACAGTCCTCCGGTGGTTGGTGGTATTGCGGCTTGGATGGATTAGTCCCAGCAGGTGGGACTGGACCACCGGGGCAGTGATGCTGTAATAAAACAGTTTGTACATTTTTTTTTCCAACAGTAAAGTTAAAAAAACAGGGGTGTGTATTATGATTAAACATACGGTTTCGTTTGAGTTGATAAATAAATATACAGACCCAGAGGGAAGATTTTTGATTTTGATATGCTCCTTGAATGGTGCTATATATACATTAGCAACAATATACGCCCCGAACAGAGGTCAAGGTAAATTTATTAGACGTATTTTGCAGAAAATCAAGGGGGTAGAACAAGGGGGTAAAATACTGTGCGGTGACTTCAATTGTCCCATGTCTAAGGAATTGGATACATCAAGGGAGGGAGGAGATTTCGCTGGGAGATGAGATTATTGATGCATGAATTTCATTATCACTAGGGATGAGCGAGTCTACTCGCTAGGACTCGTTACTCGGCGATTCTTAAGGGACTCGCTGGACTCGGTAATCGGCGAGTCTTTTAGCGAATACTCGCTCAGTAACGAGTCCAATGCAAGTCAATGGCAATCTTAGTTTTGTCAGAGTTTACTTTATCTCACTCGCTAGACTCGCTAGACTCGCTCTATCACATCGCTATATAGCTTGAATCTCCCCAAACAGCAGCGAGTCTGAGCGAGTCTACGAGTCCGAATCCTAGCGAGTCTGCGATTCCGAGTCCTGTATTCTCTATTCGGGACTCGCGAATCCAGAATCTTTTATGTTACTAGTCAGCATTGCGTGTTAGGTCAGAAAACTTGTGAAGAAGGACAAGCATCTTAGCCAATCATAGTCAGTAATGCCATAGCAGCTTTGGTTGTGTCAGGACTATGATTGGCTGCTGTCCATCGTGATGCCTATGTCATCTATGACAGGCAAGGCAGTATATAAGGCTTGCCCCCGCCATTTTGGGCACATTCCTGAGAAGAGCTGACCTAGTGCAGGGAGACTTGGAGCAGATCTAGGGACAGTTAGGCAGTGTAGGAGTCACATATAACCCAAAAGTTTTTTCAGAACTAACAGGACGGAGTGTAGGAGTCAAGATTCCTCACACATAACCCAAAAGTTCTTTTCAGAACTACCAGGACGGAGGATTGCTGTACAGGACTGTAAGGAAGGGGAGATAGGAGCAGCCTTACAGTGAATCCAGCACCATCCTCAGAGCTTAGTTCACCCAGCTTTCCGCAGAGCTGTAATCCTAAGCTTTTTCTTATTTTTGGCACTAGTCTACCAAATAATTTTGGTGCCATTTTTCCACAAAACATTTCCTGTGCCAGTGCGTTGCTGTACGGTGTCCTGCCTGCAGCTCGCACGGTACTTGTAAACTTGCACGCAGCCAGCACCGCAGCCTAACAGTGCCTGGTTCTGCGTACTAAACAATTTTTTCCTGTGCCAGTGCGTTGCTGTACGGTGTCCTGCCTGCAGCTCGCACGGTACTTGTAAACTTGCACGCAGCCAGCACCGCAGCCTAACAGTGCCTGGTTCTGCGTACTAAACAATTTTTTCCTGTGCCAGTGCGTTGCTGTACGGTGTCCTGCCTGCAGCTCGCACGGTACTTGTAAACTTGCACGCAGCCAGCACCGCAGCCTAACAGTGCCTGGTTCTGCGTACTAAACAATTTTTTCCTGTGCCAGTGCGTTGCTGTACGGTGTCCTGCCTGCAGCTCGCACGGTACTTGTAAACTTGCACGCAGCCAGCACCGCAGCCTAACAGTGCCTGGTTCTGCGTACTAAACAATTTTTTCCTGTGCCAGTGCGTTGCTGTACGGTGTCCTGCCTGCAGCTCGCACGGTACTTGTAAACTTGCACGCAGCCAGCACCGCAGCCTAACAGTGCCTGGTTCTGCGTACTAAACAATTTTTTCCTGTGCCAGTGCGTTGCTGTACGGTGTCCTGCCTGCAGCTCACACGGTACTTGTAAACTTGCACGCAGCCAGCACCGCAGCCTAACAGTGCCTGGTTCTGCGTACTAAACAATTTTTTCCTGTACCAGTGCGTTGCTGTACGGTGTCCTGCCTGCAGCTCACACGGTACTTGTAAACTTGCACGCAGCCAGCACCGCAGCCTAAGGCTACCTTCACATTTGCGTTTGTGTCTGCATGCTGATGGCATGCAGACACAAACGCTGTCAAAAGCATGGTCTTTTGATGTGTCCGCAGCGGATAATGTCCGCCTGCGGACACATCACTAGGGAGCCCGGCCAGCCAATCGGCTTTGTCCGGGGGCGGGCCGGGGCGGAGATCAGCGCCGGAGATCTCCGCCCCCCGGCGCGCCGGTAAGCTCCGGGACTGTCGGCGGGGAGAACAGCTGATTTGACAGCTGTTTGAATCTTCCCACGCTGACACTGAGAGGAGATGTCGGCGCGGGAAGATTCAAACAGCTGTCAAATCAGCTGTTCTCCCCGCCGACATCGCTAGGAGATTACCGCCGGCGGGGAAGAAGACAAGAAGAAGGGAAGAAGAAGAGAAGAAGCAGAGGCTGAGCTGATCTCCCGGTGGCCGTCGGTGAGCTCCTGTGACATCACCGGCGGCCACCGGGAGATTTTTCAATGGGTCCGCAGCGTTCTCCTGCGCTGTCAAGCGCAGAACACTGTGGACCCATTGAAGACAATGCAGGTTTTGTGCGCTTGGGGACGCTTGCTGATCTTCCAAGGTCCCCGAGCGCCCAAAAAATGCAACATGCTGCGTCCCGGGTGCGGACGCTGGACCCTGAAGAGAGCAGATATCGTCCGCATCCGCACCCGAACGCAGCAAACGCTGCCAAACGCAGGCACTATGCGTTCCTATGTTAAACATAGGAACGCAGTGCGCATGCGTTTGGATGCGTATGGGAACGCAGCATACGCTGCGTTACCATACGCAAATGTGAAGGAGCCCTAACAGTGCCTGGTTCTGCGTACTAAACAATTTTTTCCTGTGCCAGTGCGTTGCTGTACGGTGTCCTGCCTGCAGCTCGGCTCCAAATAAGAGAAAAACCTGCGAGTTTGGACTCGCACACTTTCAGAGACACATCAGCGATTTGGAAATAGCATTATTCGTTATTACTCGGTTCCCTATTCATTAACATTGGACTCGCTAGACTCGCAACGAGTAGCGAGTCCTGGGCTCGGACTCGTGCGGGTCTAGCGATTCCGAGTAATTTAGGACTCGCTCATCCCTAATTATCACGACTGTTGGAGATATAGTCATGCGTCTGAAAGAGATTATTCTTTCTTCTCTCACCGACATCACACTTACAGTTGAATAGATTTCTTTATGGTGGATGATAAGATTCTCGCAAAGACCATGGATACAAAGATAGGATTGATAACTTGGTCAGACCATGCCCCAATTTATCTTAAAATAGCATTGTCTTATCAATATTCCCCCATATTTAGATGGCGATTAAATGAGGGGATGCTGTTAAATGAGAAGGTATTGTCGAAGGTAACTGTGGAGATGTTTGAATATTTCCAAAAGAATGACAACGGAGAGGTTAACGATGAAATTTTATGGTCAGCCCTTAAAACTATGATCAGGGGAATATTGATACAATTAGCATCGGGAATAAAGCGTGAGAAGGATAGGGAGAGAAAGGAACTACTCAGTAGATTACAATCTCTAGAATCCCTTAATAAGAAGACCGTCACACCTTTAGTTATGGAAGAAATATTCTCGATAAGATTTAAACTACGAGACACGATGTTACGTGAATATGCTTATAATATGCGTAAAGCAAGGGTCAAGTGGTACTCTGCTGGAGATAAGGGAGGGGCAGTCCTGGCCCGTAGAATGAAAAAAAGAGAGGTAAGAGGTAGGATTGATCATATTTTGAAGCCAGGAGTTCCCCCTATTAGAAATCCTATAGGGATTGCAGAGGAATTTGTTAAATATTATTCAGATTTGTATAATCTCGAGAGGGATCCGGCAACCCCACAACCTATGAAAAAAGGAATAAAAGACTACGTCGACTCCATTAATCTCCCTAAAGTCTCGGAGGAGCAGCTATCCTTTTTGAACACCCCCTTACAATAGAAGAGATTCTAGTAGTTATCAAAAAATTAAAAAAATCGAGTTCGCCGGGGCCGGATGGATTTTCCAACCTGTACTACCGCACTTTTCAGGAAATATTAGCGCCATTTTTACTGAGAACATTTTCGATGTGGTTGGATAATGGCTTAATGTTGAGCTCTAACTTGGAGGCTACTATTATCACGCTCTCTAAACCAGGGAAAGATCCCACTACTCCAAAAAATTTTAGACCCATTACGCTGTTAAATTGTGACGTCAAAATCTTTACTAAAATACTTGCTTCCCGCATAAACCAAATCATGCCTGTCCTGGTCTCCTCAGACCAGGTGGGGTTTGTAAGGGAAGAGAGGCAAAAGATGGCATCCGTCGGATGTTAAATTTAGTCCGGGTAGCGGAATTGTCTGGTCTCCCCAGTGCATTCCTGTCATTGGACGCAGAGAAGACCTTTGACAGGGTGCACTGGGGATATATCCAAGGTGTGCTTCGAAAGTTTGGATTGAGAGGGCCATTTCTGTCTGCAATTCTGGCTATATATTCCACGCCTACGGCAAGGGTGTGGACAGCAGGGGTCCTGTCAAAACCTTTTAATATTACAAACGGGACACGTCAAGGCTGCCCTCTCTCCCCATTGATCTTTGCTCTTTGTATGGAGCCTTTGGCGGAAAGGATAAGGATTTCCTCTTTAATTTCAGGGGTGACGGTAGGGCCAGTTGCTCACAAAATTAATCTCTATGCAGATGATGTTGTTATTTCTTGTGTGAATATTGAGCAGTCCCTGTCCGCAATCCTGCTGGAATTGGAGGAATTTAGTAGAATATCATATAAATTAAACTCGAATAAATCAGTGATCCTTCCTATAGCTGTACCTCTAGCTTTGCAGGAAAATATAAAGCGGCTTCTCTCTTTCCAGTGGTTGGTTGAAGGAATACCATATTTAGGTATAGTCCTGACAACATCAGATCGGATAATAAGTGTGAATTTCACAAAATTGTACACCAAAATTAAACTATTACTGGAAGGAATGCACCAGTTACCCTCAACCTGGATAGCTAGGATTAATAGCTTTAAAATGGTGGCCCTCCCAAAAATGATGTATTATTTTAGATCTCTTCCGTTAGACATACCAAAAAAATTTGTTCATAATCTGCAATGTTTAGCTTGTAGATACATATGGGCCCATAAAAAACCACGTATAGCAAAAACAATACTGTATCTTCCTCTGGAGGCAGGTGGAATGGGCTTCCTTGACTTATTCTCGTATCATAAAGCTTCGATCCTGGTGTGTCTGCGAGAATGGTGGCAGATGGATGGAGATCAGAAATGGCTACAGATAGAAAAATTTTATTCAAGGCGAGGCTCCACGAAATTAGCACTGGAATCAGAAGTAATTCAGGTAAGCGCCTTAGCCCCCCTTTTGCCAACAATGCGGGCGGCAATGAGGTTATGGAGGACTATAGGTCCGTCCCTTCTTAAGACCCCGCGAGCATCATTATAAATTTACACTATTGAACCTCATATTCTATATTTCAATCTTCAAACTTGGTGGGACGCAGGAATCCAAACATTAGGAGATATAGAGGGGAACACAGGGCTCCTCCCGTTTGACCAATTAGTTAATAAATATAGTGGGGTACGAAGAAATTTTTATCAATACCTACAAATTAGACATTTATTTGATAACATCTTACATCCAGAACGTTTTGACTTTAGGGAGGGGAGAATGAATAATTGGTTTATGTCCTCGGATCCAAATTTAAGGGGAATTTCAATGTTTTACAAGTCTTTAATAATCCCAGCTGAAAGGTTTAAAGCTCCTTACATGGAGAAATGGGAAATGGAGCTGGGAATGCCAATAGAATTAGAAGCCTGGGGGAATAGTATAAAGGAGATCAAAAGAGTGTCTTCATGTATTAATCATATGGAACAACTGAAGAAAACGCAATTGAGATGGTATTTGTGCCCAAACAGAATCGCTATGTTCAGTCAGCACCATTCACATTTATGTTGGCGAGGTTGCGGACAGGCAGGCTCCCAGAAACATGTTTGGTTTTCTTGCCCGACTTTTGCCGCTCTGTGGGCAGTTATAACGCAGGTGATTTTGGAAATCACGGGAGTTACGATATCAATTAAACCTCTTATGGGATTCTTCACATTGGCATGGAAAAAATTCCCAGTCAAGTAAGAGGGATAGTTTCACATATATTGATTGCAACACGATTATGCTAGCGACGAAGTGGAAAGAAGTTCCTCCCCCAAATATAAAAGAGGTAATAGAAAGAGTTAATTTACATTGCAAATACGAATTAATGCTGGTTCAAACAAACTCCAGGAAAAAAAAGGTAATCTTGACGTGGAAGCCCTGGGTAGAAAGTAAATATTATTTGGCTTAAATTGTACAAGTAACGGAAATTATGATGCTGTTGCGAAGTTGAGATAATTAGTTCCAATTGATTAGGATGTTAAATAAGTTATTTCAGACGCTATATATTATTTCATGGTATTACACCAGGACGGTGCAATGTTGAGTGGAATTCTGAGTGTATGATCCTCATTCACTCCCCGTGTTTATTTGTTTTTGTTTTTTGGGGGGGTTTTTTCTCTCTATTGTCTGATATTAGTGATTTTGTTGTTTTGTTCTTTGTTAAACTGTGTAACATGTTAAAAAATAGAAAATAAAAATATTTGAAAAAAAATTAAAACAGTTTGTAATAGAAAGGATGCAGCAGTGTCGAAACTTCACTTCACCGGGTAACTTTACTTGAAAAACTTTCATCAGCAATACAGTCTTTCAGCAGTTATTGGTATTATAATGGCCAATGCTCTGGATACTGCAGTTGGGATTTCTAGCTGTAGATGGAACCCTCCTTTATGTTCCTTCCTTTTCCTTCTTTTCTGTTCCCAGTACTGTGAAGCCTGATCTCTTAGAGACGATCTGACCTCCTGCTGCCTCTACTCTCTTCTCCTCCCTTGTACCCATCGGGTTAACCTTCTGTTGAATGCCGCAGCCGCCTACTGCAGTTCTGGTTCCCCTCTTGTGGGCTCTTTGGGAGTCAGGGCCGTATTTATAATATCCCGTTTAACGGATTTTCTGTGAGCCTTGAAGAATCTCACAGTTGCGGGCTCCGGTACCCGTTTTCTTTCCTATGGGGCAAACTCTTCCGTTACTCACTTCCCCATTCAAGTGAACTCTGCCTCTCTGAGTTTCCTTTCTCTCTCTTTCTTTTTCTGTTTCTTGGAATCTTTGCTTTCTTGGGGCCCCTCAGCCGAAGTGGCCCTCCTTGCTCCTTCAGGCTGGCTGCCTGGCTCCTTCCACACTTCCTCCTCCGACTCTATTCTCCGACCGAACGCCTAACTAGTTCCCCCTAGAGGCCACTATATCTCCTCCCGGGGTGCCTCCCACCTACTATCCTAGTGTGTGGGTGTCAGCTCTAGGCTCCATCTAGTGACTATAGTCCCAACTGCAGTGGAGTACCACACCGCTTTTCTGGGTGCAGTACCCCTTTTGTGGCACCTACGTAGTGGGGCGCCACACAATCTCAAGTTACATGTGAGTATTGTGACTGTTAGAAGGCACCTGTGTGAAACTAATCTACAGTATTTGCAAGAAGTCCCTGCAAAGTCCCACTGTAAAAAAAAATACATGTACTGAAGTGAATACAATTTGCCAAAAATAAGTCAATTGGACTAAAGAGAAATGGGCAAACATTTTATGGACTGAAGTAAAATTGTGCTTTTTGGGTCCAGGGGCCACAGACAGTTCATCAGATGACCCCAAACTCTGCATTCAAGCCTCAGACACTCTGAAGACAGTGAAGTATGGTGGTGCAAGCATCATGATATGGATATGCTTTTTTACTATGGTACCAAGCCTATTTACCACATATGAGAGATCATGGACCAGATTGCATATATCAAAATGCTTTAACACTAGAAGTCCCAGAGAGAGGTCATTTAACATTTCTACCTTTGGAACCCAGAGACGGGTCAAATGACCTGAAGGATTTTAGCTACCATCCTCTAATCACCGTCTTTTGTTCTGTAATTAAGGCCATTACTGTCGCACCACAAGAGGTTGTTGTTTTCCATTGAGTTTAGCCATTTAGTTTCTAGTTAGTTGTTTCAGTTTATTGTATTTGATAATATAAAGACTATACATATTGTATTTAGTTTAGTTTTATTTGAGTAAAAAAGCACTGAAACAATGAATATTTTTTATATATTTTAAATAGAGAATTAGAAATTTTAGAGCAAGGTACAGCTGTGAGTAATGACCAGAAGCATTTGTGTCTAAGGCCTCAAGCACACTAGTGAAGAAAAGTAGCGCGAAAATCGCACAAGAGGACTGAAATTTCAGAGTGAAAAATATTACAAAAGAACAACTGTTATTTGTTTCCATGCTTTTTATTTTTGTTATAAGATAATAAAAAAAATACAAGGAATAAAACAATTCCACACATATTTACAATAGGCTGCAGTGGGGGCTGTGTGTGTGTGTGTGTGAGTGGCATGACCTTCTTGTGTGACTAGTATTTCAGCACTCACTCAGCAGTCTGTCTGCACTGTCGGAACATACCTGGCACTGCCTGGGTATGCCCTGTGACATTTGCCACACGTGTTTTTTTAGCAGCCAACACATCTCTCAGTTGCACAATTGTTCGTGCATCGATGGTTGACCTGACACTTGGCCCTTTTGCCAGGGCTAGGTATGGAAGGTTGTTGCCGAAGGAGTTTCTCCTTGCGTGCCTTCTTTTCAGTCACATGAGAGCCACCTAACTCTTTTGCAAGCTCAACCAGGAAGTCCACCCGTCTCACCTGACCCCAGTGCATGCCTGATAAAGAACATGAGCATTCAGTGCTGCCATGTCAATCATGTTGTAGAACACGGCAACTTGCCATCTCCGTGTTCCTGAACGCACGCTGTACTCCCCACCGTTTGGTCCATTACATCCACACCACACTCTGTGTGGTTGTATTGTGTGACCGTTTTGGCTTCCTTTTGTTGGTGTCCTCAGTCTCAACCATCGCTGTGTATGCTGCTGAGAATGTAGACGGCCTTCTTTCGTTTGGGTACATACACTGTCAGTGTGGCACCAGTGGTTGAAAACACCTGAGTGGTGAATTCAGTGCGGTCCATCTGTCTAGCGGATTGAGGAATTTCCCGGCAACTCTTGTTGACTGTGCTGAGGATAGTGTGTTTCCAGCTAAGCAGTCATTGTGCAAGTGACAATGATGTAAAGAAATTGTCCGTGGTTACAGTTCTGTCCTTGTCCGTGAATGGTTCCATCAGCCTCATCACTACAGTTTCGGACAGTATCTCCCCGCTGGACGACTGGGTCCTTGCCAAGATATGGGAGGACATTACAGATGTATTTTGATTTCAAGTCGCAAGCCACCCAAAACTTGATGCCAAACATTTTCTGGTTTTGTTGCAATGTATTGCAGAAAACAGCAGCGAGTCTTTGACAGGAAAAACTGTTCATCAATAGTGATGTGTCACCAGGGTTGTAGGATGCGATGCAGTTGGTGACAAATGATCTCCACACATCGGAGATTGCAGCAAACGTATCGGTCTCCACTCGCTCACTGCGTGAGAACATGTCATCAAGGCATAGTTGTTGCATGATGTCTTGGAAGCGGTTTCGAGTCATAGTTGCAATGATCCTTGGGTTTGACAGGTTTGCTGACCAGCTGTCACATAGTGATGAAGATCGGTCACCCCCCACAAGATAATGACTGAAATAAATGCCATTAGTTCCGGGAGTCCCATGAACCAATTCACCTGCTCCAGTGACGTGCATGTTGAGTAGTCCATTCTTGAATGCTGTGAAGTATGTCAAGAGTGATAAAACAGAGGAAGCTCTGAAGGCGACTCCGGACACTTCGTCTGGCTTAGCACTTGGCTCTCCATCGCACCCCGCATCCCCCCTCCCCAGGGAACACATCTTGAGGAGTTCATCTGTGCGGGGGCGATGCGGGATGCAAATCGCACTCCCCGCAGCCCACTGTGTAGCTGGTAACCAGTACACACAGCAGGTTGCTGAGAAAATTTCTAAGTTCCCTGCTGGATTCGCAGGGAACTGAAATTCTCTCAAATGTGAACCTAGCCTAAAAAAGATAGTCAGGAAATAAAAATAGTTAATTTGAAAAATCTAACCTGAAGACAGTTCAGAGTCCGAATCCAGTTGAAGGACTATGTCTTCTCCATCTGAGTCAGAAGGGTTGGTGTTGCTCAGGATCAGTTCCAATGCCTATTGAATGGTGTGCCTTTTCTGCATTTTGTTTCTTGTGAACAAAATAGGTGAAGCAGTTACCTATTTATCCCCCACAGCACAAAAGGCTGCATGCAAATTTGCTAAGGTGTTAGCAACCTTATGCATATCCCCTGCACAACAATACAGCTGAGGGGTGGGCAGACACACTCAGGAGCAGCTTACATTCTTTTGTTTACATTCTCTTACAAGACCTTTGTTAAGGTGGATCAACACAATTGCCCCCTGCAGATTCCTCAGGCAATGGCCTCATTTACAAATGAAAGGATGCTAATTGGAGCCATCAGAGTTGTCAGTTTGGACTAAGGGTCATTTGACCCTCTTTCAGGACTTCAGGGGGGAGCTCGAAATTTCTGGGACTTCTAGTGTTAAGCGCTCATGTTGCCTAACACTAAAGAGAAAATGCCATTGAAATGGGTGTTTCAACAAGACAACGACCATAAGACACCAGTAAACAAGCAAAATCTTTGTTCCAGGTCAACAAAATTGAGATTATGGAGTGGCCAGCCAATCCCTGGACCTTAATCTGATAAAAAAAAAACTTGTGGAGTGACATCAAAAATGCTGTTTCTAAGTCAAAGCCAACAAATGCAAATAAATTGTGAGATGTAGTCAAAACATCCTGGGCTGAAATAACAGTTGGCTGGTATCAGAAGTTGGTTGACTCTATGCAACATAGATGTAAAGCAGTTCTAAAAAACTGTGGAGATCCAACTAAATATTTGGTTACTGATTCACAGGAATGCTAAATCCTAAGAAAAAAAAGTTAATATTTTGAGTTTGTAAAGAAAAAATGCAGCCCAATGTCCATTTTTTGTTATTTTCTGTAAAGTAGTTAAACATTATATACATTTCTCTTCAGGTTTTGATTTAGAAAACAGTGTGCAATGTTCCAAAGCATGGAAATAACAACTGTTATAAATAATTTGGGCTTAACTCTATTTTTTTAACACACTGCTAATTTTTTTAATACAATCGTATATAATACAGTATATATACATACAGTAGCGTAACAATTGCAGTCGCAGAATAGCAAATGTGACCTGGCCCAGGTGTACAGCAGTCTGCCAACACCAGTTCATACTTAAATTCAAATGTTCAGAGGGCCTGCAGTAGACAGGAAACCCGAGTTTGGTGAGGGTCCAGGGGTAGCCCTATAACATACGTTTGTAAGGACCCTCTTCTAAAAACTTTGGAGGTCCCTCTTGTGTACATTTAAGAGTGCCCTCATTTATTCATATTGTAGGGCCCTCACTTTCTCTTGAAACTCATTTAAGGGAAGAGACTATACAGAAAAAGGGCAAGTGACATGGAGTACTAGAAGGTAGCAGTGAGAGCGTCATGTTTGGCTGAACTCTGTGAATCAGAAAAATAAAACTGTGCTAGTATACTGGATGATAAGCTTGTATATCACTTTTGCAAGTCAATGGACAACGGATATATGGTGCCCACTCTCCATGTGGATTCAAGAAGCTTCTCCAAATGGCTCAGAGATTTTGATTTGCAATAATCCCCAGATTATATAGGAAGAGAAGACTTGTTGATACTCTACTACTTAGTCCAGTGTAGAATGTGTGTCATAATTCCAAAAGTTACTCCTGGAGACTATGTCATAGAAGCAGGAACATACCATGACAAGAGCCTCCCTTGACAAACATTATCTACGATGGACTACTGTAGTAGTTGTGGCCCTCAATTCAAGTTTTCAGAGGGTCATTAGTTGGTCATCAACAGTCAGGGTAAATTCCTATTGAATATGTATCCCCTATTTCAGTCACAATATGGTACAACCAAAAGCACTTTTTTTTGCCAGATAGGGTGACTACAGTAAAATTTTATGGAATATGTATCCGCTATCTCAGTCACATTGTGGCACATCCAAGGCATGTTTTACTGCCAGATAGGGTGAATGAAAGAAGATTTTTATTGAATATGTATCCCCTGTCTCAGTCACAATGTGGGACAACCTTTGACAAGGACCTGCAATGACAAATATAGTTTGGCAGGACTAATGCACAGTCCTGGTTTTTGTACTGCACAATGTGCATTGGGTGTGTAAAGATTAGCCCTATGGGTTGTGTCATGGTTGATGCACGAAGCCACCATCATAAGGGCCTCCAACCACAAATAGTAGTTACATTGGAGTATGATGACTGTCTTGGTTTGTTCAGATCTTGGAAAGATGGTGTACCACGGTCCGCGCTGCTGCCTCAATGGAATCACAAGGAATGTAAGGTTCCAAGAAGTCACAAGGAATGCAAGGTTCCAAAGGTAACAATCTCCTTTATTCCACCAACGCGTTTCGGCGCCTGTCCTGGCACCTTCATCAGGTATGTCTTGGTTTGTTCACTGCTCAATGTGCATTGGGTTTGTAAAAATTAGCCTTCTGAGCTTTGTCATGGTTGACACAGGAAGCCACCATCACAAAAGCCTCTAATCACAAAAAGTAGTTAGGCTGGAACAGGAATACTGTCCTGGTTTGTCCACTACACAATGTGCAATGGGTTGTAAAAATTAGCCTTTGGCTGTGTCATAGTTGACACAGGAAGCCACCATCACAAGACCTCTAATCACAAATAGTAATTAGGCTGGAATAGGAATACTGTCCAGGTTTCTCCACTGCACAATGTGCATTAGGTTGTAAAAATTAGCACTATGGGCTGTGTTGTGGTTGATGCAGGAAGTAAACAGTGTCTTTGGGAAGGGTGAATGTTAAAAGCAGTAGCATAAATTAGCATTTTTGGTCAATTTAGGTTGGCTTGCTGTCATCTGGAGGGATTATAAACTGTGGATAAATCCAGTCCTTTTTTAATTTAATCAGAGTAAGTATGTCTGCATTTTCCATGGAGAATTGTGTGCACCTATCAGTGAAGATTGCCCCAGCAGAACTGAAAACACATTCTGACATCACACTAGCAGTAGGTAAGGCATGCACCTCTAAGGAATGCAAGGAGAGGTCGGACCAAGTGAAGTGTCAGAAAGTATGCAAATATGGTCACTTAAGTACTCCTTTACTATGTTGTTCAACTTCATCCTCCTTGGCATTGTTACAGGCACAGATAGCCCTTGCTGATATGCTGGCTTATTGAAAAGGGCCCAGTTTGTGCACATTTTCCCCCCACCTCTATTGGACCTGGTGTTCGTGTCTCTCACCAATAATCCTTGGTGTTGAAAAGAGCCGGTACCTCTACCAGGATCGTTGCCTGTGGATAATGTTTTCAAAAACTGATCTTCAACGGCCCTCTTGAAGGAATCCATTGTGCAACCCTTTGGTGACTCCAAAAGGAGAGAAAGAAATATCTCCTTTTATCATGGGTCGAGAAAGGTGGCCAGAAAATATAGGTTTTTGGATAAAATGTGTATCACCCAAGGGTCTTGCACATTCACTTACAAATAAACTGTGCTATTGGGCCAAGCTGTAAACGGGCAAAGGTTCTGTGTCTTCACCAGTAGGAACAGTACCCATCCTCTCCTCATGCTTACTCGCCTCCTCCTTTCCAGCCCATCTATGCTGGATAGACATGAAACTGGGGTTGAGAGTCCATTCTGTAGCATTGGGAGTCCCCTGGGTAGCACAATAAAACAAGACCTCTCCCTCATTATCCTCCTCACCTTCCCCTCATCACCCAATGTTGCCTCAGAGTATTGGCTGGGAGATTGCGAAATCTAGCTCCATAGCCAAATGCTGGGCACTCAAAATTTTCTCTTTGAGATTATGCAGTGATTTTTGAAACAGACACAGCAGCAAATGGTTATGCTGATAATAGCCTGATCACTGCTCACGAGGTTGGTGCAGTACTCAAAGTTATCAAGAACCTCACAAATGCCAGTGATCCACACACACTAGACCTTTTGGTATGTGTGGTGGCTGACTCTCAGTCTGATGGGCATGTTGAAGCTGGTATTCAGCTACTGCCCTCTACTGCTTACTAATCCTCACCAACACACAATAGGTTAAGTTCCACAGCGTGGGCAGATCAAAAATGAGTCAGAGACTTGGCAAATGTAAGCGCTTTTGCAGCCCTGTAAGACCAGCAAAAGCAGTAGAGGAATAGCAGAAATGGGCATTAATATGGTGCTCCTTCATAAGTAGGTATGGCAAGTCAGGGTAACTTTTCAGAAATGTTTGAACAACTAGGTTCTGCACATGAGCCATATATGGCACCAGCTTGCTGACCTTTAAAGCCACCACCAGCTTGCACCCATTTTCACAGACAACCAGACCAGGTTGCAGGTGTAGCAGGGAGAGCCACTGATCGGTCTGTTATTTTATACCTTGCCACAGCACTGCTGCGGTGTGTTGTTTTTGACACAACCAAATCAGCTTCAGCAGAGCTTGTACAGCTTTGTCGATGCGCTGCTGTACAGGTCCCAGCTTGGCAGTGATGGGGGGATAATTCAGTAGAGGATGAGGAGCAGGAATATGAGGAGAGACAGGAAGTGGAATATGATGAGTCGGAAGCCCTGACAGAAGTTGGGCCCGCTATTCTTGGTGTGGGTAGGCTGTGTGATGTTCCAGTTTGTGCCTTTGTCCTCCTTCCACCAGGTCCATCCAGTGTGCCATGACAGAAATATATCATCCCTGTCCACAACAACTTGTCCAGGTGTCTGTTGTTAGGTGGACCTTCCCGGTCACAGCATTGTTGAGAGCATAGTTCAGATTGTTTCACACAAGCTTGTGTAATGCAGGGATGGTAAAATAATGGTGGCTGGGAACAGTGTATCATGGGGCAGCCACAGCTAAGAGATCACAGAAACACTGTCTTCCCACAAGCATAAATGGCAACATCTCTACGGCTAGCAATTTGGCATTTTGCGGGTTTAGTATTTGTGCCTGTGGGTGTGTGGCTGGGTTTTTACGCTTCCTTCCAAGCTCTCAGGCATGGCCCACTGGACACTTTGCTGGGACAAGGAAGTGGGTGTGGTTGATGTTTGCTGTGTGTGAGTAACTGCAGCTTGTGGGCAGGAGCTATGACCACCTGCTTCTTGGACAGTCGATTGTGAAGGACGTAGCACTGGCGACATGCCAGTGGTTTGACCTGCAGATTTGATACCCTGGCGTTCCGCCCATCTACTGGGGTGTTTTGTTGCCATGTGGTTCTGCATACTGGTGGTGCTCAAGTTGCCTTTGCCCTGGCTTCTGATCAACTTGGTATGGGCAGATGCTACAAACTACAGTGTTTTTCTCTGAATAATGTTAGATAAAGATATGGAATTCAATTCTGTGCTGCCACTTAAGGAAACCAACAGTATTCTTCAGATAGTTTATTGGCCTACGCATTTTGTAGCAAACATGCTACTTCGTCAGGGTAAAAACATGTTTTTGCCCTGAAGAAGTAGCATGTTTGCTATGAAACGTGTAGGCCAATAAACTACCTGAAGAATACGCTTGGTCTCCTTAAGTGGCAGCGGAGGATTGAATTCCACATTTTTTTTTTATGTTCTTTTTATTGAACAAAAGAAAAACGTTACATATAACATACAATTCTTATACAGAAAAATGCAGAAAAAACATACCTCTCTGAGAGCATAAGCTTAATGGAGTTACAAATGTATAAAGAAGAGATTCACTGAATTTAGGAATTCCACATCTTTATCTAACATTATTCCTGAAACTGTGGAATCCTTGCACCAGCCTCCAAATTTTTGTGGCAGTTGTGACCCACTCACAACCCACTAAGTTGAGCAAAACCAAACACTAGTAGTGTAAATTTATCTACCAGATAAGACCCTATTTTGTGCTTCTTCCTTTCTAGTAAAATGTTTTTCTCTGAATGACTTTCAGAAAAACCTTACACACAGCGGCTGACCAACCCCTTGCCCTGACTTGGGGCACAGTCGGGGTGCTCTTGGGAACAGTTGACCCAGTTCTCTCTGGCAAACCACTACACTTTGGTAACTGTGTTGGTGCTACATATCTATCTTCCTCTGTGTTGCTGTGATAGCTATGCATGTCAACAGTTCAGGTTGGATCATTGGACTCACCATCAACCAACTTGTCTTCCATCTCATCCTTCTTCCCAGTTGATATTGCAAACTGACCTGATGACAGCTGTTTCTCATCTTTAGCCTCCACCTCTGGAGACAGTAAATCACGTTCCTCAAACTGGCTGTCTTCTTGCCATATGTCCTAAAATACTTGAGCATCAACGTACGCCACCTCCTCACGTCCCTCTTCAATGCTGCACGGTGAGAGGTCAGAGCCAACCAAACGATACGTACAAAACTGATCCTTGGAGTGGCCAAGCTTGGGGTCATAAGTCTGCTGTGACTAATAATGGGAGGAGAAAGGAGGACCAGGTTGAGGATTGGATGGGCCAGCGTTCTGTGTATCGCCAGTAGACTGTGTAGTCGTGGAAGATTTGGTGCAGCTTGAGAAATGTGAAGAGGCCTTGTTTGCTATCCAAGACAGAATATGCTCTCGCTCCTCTCGCTTCCACACACGTTTACTCTCCAGACTGGGAAATTTTGCCTGGATCATAGTGGATGCATCAAGCTTCTTCTGATCTGACATAGACTCAGTGCTTTGTTGCTCACCACTGACAACACCACAGACATGTCCACATCCTTCTCCCTCAACAGGCTTTTTTGGCATTTTGGGTTTGCTGGGTATTTTCAGATGTTGATGGCTCAAGCAAAGCTAGCTGTGACAGCCAAAATATTGGGGAAAATGGACTGGTGTGTGCTTTATACCAAGAAGCGCTAACTGCTTGTATTACTGCATTGGATTTGGCTAGGGCATTAGCACCATATTAATGTGACTGATGTGAACACATCAAGCTAGTTTGTGACCCCAAAAACAGTGGGGAAATAGGACCAGTGCTTTTAAACAAAAGGCAGCACAAAATGCTACTACTCTGTGTGCTGGAAAAAAAGAGCTCTGCCTCTGACAAGAGCTGTTGTAATATGGACACTGGAAGAACAGTTTACCCTCTCCCTCCCTGTAATGTGAGCTTGTTCAGTGGTTTCAGCTCTAAAAAGAGCTGTTGTATTCTAAGAATATGGAGCTAGTGACAGACTCCTTTAAACACTGTCCCTGCTAGAGAATTTACCACTCCCTGTACTGTGAGCTTGCTCAGTGGTTTGAGCTCTGAAAAGAGCTATTGTATTCTGGTACTATGGAGCTAGTGACAGACTCCTTTAAACTCTGTCCCTGCTTGAGAATCTCTCCCTATACTGTGAGCTCATTCAGTGGTTTGAGCTCTGGTATACTATTCTGGTATAGTGCCATAGTTTGGTTCATCCTTGAAGGGGATCCCATTTTATCTGCTCACCTCCCGAAGAGACCTAGGGATGTTTTCAGGAGAAATCATAACCTCTGTAGTTTTGTTGCACCCAGTAATACAGCAATAAAATCCACTAAAGTCCAGCCGATTGAATTTCACACATAACAAAATGGTTTGTTACGCGTGCCGAACTTCGAAATGTATGTGCTGTAATACTGTAGTTAATGGTGTCAAGAATTTTAGGTCTAATACTATGGCTAAGTAGTATAATATTAATCAATTTCTGAACTGCCAGTCTAGTTATGTGGTATATTTATTGGAATGTACGTGCAGCCTGCAATACGTAGGCCGCACGATACAGACCATGCACGCACACTTAAAGAGGACCTGTCACCAAACCAGGCATGGTGATCTAATTACAGCACTGGATGCAGCATGTCTGCAGCATGCAGACAAGGGGTCCCCCAGCACTTGAGCAGCCCTGTACCCCAAGATAATACAATTAGAAAACTTACATGCTACAGCCACTAAGGAGGTGGCTAGTGGCTGCAGCCAAGGGCAGATTCACACCCCCTGCATGTTTAATCTGCCCACCGCTGCCAATCATTCTCTCCCTGTCAGCAGCATTTAAACAGAGTCGATCGATCAGAGCCGAGCCCCGTGGCCGAAAATAGAACCAGGGGCCCAGCCATAAATTCGCCGAAACACCGCTATGTATCTCTATGGGAAGTGAGGCGCTATTCTGATTAGTCACCGGCAGGACACAGCGACCAATCAGAATAGCGGCTCACTTCCCATAGAGAATAATAGCGCTATCTATCTATTTATATCTATCTATCTATGTATCTATTTCTTTCTTTCTATCTATCTATCTATTTCTATCTATCTATCTATCTATCTATCTATCTATTTCTATCTATCTATTTCAATCTATCTATCTATCTATCTATGTATCTATTTCTATCTATCTAGCTATGTATCTATTTCTATCTATCTATTTCTATCTATCTATTTCTATCTATTTATCTATGTATCTATTTCTATCTATCTATCTATCTATCTATCTATCTGATAGATAGATAGATAGATAGATACATAGATAGATACATAGATAGATAGATAGATAGATAGATAGATAGATAGATAGATAGATAGAAATAGATAGATAGATAGATAGATAGATAGATAGATAGATATAGATAGCTAGATAGATAGATAGATAGATAGATAGATAGATAGAAATAGATACATAGAAAGATAGATAGATAGATAGAAAGAAATAGATACATAGATAGATAGATAGATAGAAACAGATAGATAGATAGATAGATAGATAGATAGATAGAAATAGATACATAGATAGATAGAAATAGATAGATAGATAGATAGATACATAGATAGAAATAGATAGATAGATAGATAGAAATAGATACATAGATAGATAGATAGATAGATAGATACATAGATAGATAGATAGAAAGAAATAGATACATAGATAGATAGATAGATAGATAGATAGATAGAAATAGATACATAGATAGATAGATAGATAGATAGATAGGTAGATAGATAGATAGATAGATAGAAAGAAATAGATACATAGAAAGATAGCCGTCGAAAGCCGAGACCCGTGGCCGAAAATAGAACCAAGGGCCCGGCTATAGTTCGCTTGAAACACCGCTATTATTGTCTATGGGAAGTGAGGCGCTATTCTGATTGGTCGGCGGCAGCACACAGCGACCAATCAGAATAGTGCCTCACTTCCCATAGAGAATAATAGCGGTGTTTCAAGTGAAGTATAGCCGGGCCCTTGGTTCTATTTTCGGCCACGGGTCTCGGCTTTCGTCGGTCGTCGCCGGGGCGGGAGACTCGCAATGGCCGCGAACCGGCCATTGCGAGCCGTAGCAGGGGCGCGAGCAATGGGCGCGAAGCGGGCATTGCGAGTCTCCCGCCCCGGCGACGACCGACGAAAGCCGAGACCCGTGGCCGAAAATAGAACCAAGGGCCCGGCTATACTTGGCTTGAAACACCGCTATTATTCTCTATGGAAAGTGAGGCGCTTTTCTGATTGGTTGCTGTGTGCTGGCGGCTACCAATCTGAATAGCGCCTCACTTCCCATAGAGATAGAATGGACGATTTTTCGTCCATTCTATCTCTATGGGAAGTGAGACGCTATTCTGATTGGTCGCTGTGTGCTGGCGGCGACCAATCAGAATAGCGCCTCACTTCCCATAGAGATAGAATGGACGATTTTTCGTCCATTCTATCTCTATGGGAAGTGAGACGCTATTCTGATTGGTCGCTGTGTGCTGGCGGCGACCAATCAGAAAAGCGCCTCACTTTAAGCGGTAAATTTGAAACTCAAAGTCGTCCATTATATGTCTATGGGAAGTGAGGCGCTGTTCTGATTGGTCGCCGTCAGCACACAGCGACCAATCAGAATAGCGCTTCACTTCCCATAGAGATACATAGCGGTGTTTCGGCGAATTTATGGCCGGGCCCCTGGTTCTATTTTCGGCCACGGGGCTCGGCTCTGGCAATGATTGCGAGCCATTGCTAAGGCGTGAGCAATGGCCGCGAAGCGAGTCTCGGGCCCCGTGGTACGACTGATCAGAGCCGAGCCCCGTGGCCGAAAATAGAACCAGGGGCCCGGCCATAAATTCGCCGAAACACCGCTATGTATCTCTATGGGAAGTGAGGCGCTCTTCTGATTGGTCGCTGTGTGCTGACGGCGACCAATCAGAATAGCGGCTCACTTCCCATAGAGATAGAATGGACGATTTTTCGTACACTACATTTCGTACACTACATTTTTGGGCTGAAAAACTCGGCTTATACGCGAGTATATACGGTATATCACTTTATATATAGTATATTAATCTCTTGCTCATGAAATTGTGATTTTATTGTAATTTTATAATTTTTTTTATTGTTATTGGTATTGATCAATTTATTGTCAGTATCTGTAAATCTGGTTTCTTCTCCTCCCTTTCTTTAGATGTTTTTAGGTTTACTTGTATAGGTTTTATGATTGGTCCTTTGTTTTATAAATATGTCACGTCATGTGATCTCCTTATCCTACCTGAGGAAGACAGCAATTAGCTGATGAAACATGTTGTGGCACCCAAGGAGATCCTTTTAAAGGTTCCGTTGCACACTTCAATGTTGTAACGATATCACTAACGATCTCATGGGTGCGCGGTCGTTAGGACATCTTTTTGACATTGTTGTTGAGATGTCACACATCTAAATATCGTGGACGAAGCACCAACGATGTAGAAAGCAGCTATCGTTCTCACAACCCAGCGAACAATACTTGTTCACTGTTGTGAATAGGCGAAGTCGTTAATGACATTGTTATCGCGGTGTCACACAGAATGATGCAGCAGGTTGGCTGATTGAGGATCATTTGATTTGAGAACATGTTCTCAAATCTGCGATCAATGATACAACGATTTATCGTAGTCGCATCTGGGTGATACATGCAACGACGTACTAGCGATGTCGTTTGAACGACTCCAAACCCTTCACGTTTGAACGATATCGTTCAATCTCATACCATGTAACGGGGCCTTAAAGCTGGTTTCACACTGCAGTTTTTTCCCTGATCAGGTTCCACCCGGCTTGTGTGCCAAAACGAGGAGTATCTCCAAAACTCAGAACATGTGTCAATCTTTCAATTATAGTTTTTCTCTGCAAGTTTCTCTCCTGGTTTTGGCATACAAACCAGAAGGAACCTGATCAGGGAAAAAAAACTGCAGTGTAAACCCAGCCTAATAAAAGGTTTGTGCTCACTGGTCCTTAAAATATGATTACTGTCCTAGCGCTACTCTGTAATACCACAATTTCCTCTCATTTGCCTGTATTGTAATGCAACTGGTGGGTAAGTTATTCTGGAGCTGCTCTGGTCCCCTGTAATCCTTCCGTCCAGCTTGAGGACCTGGTGTGACGTAGATGAGCCATGCATCCTACGGTCACATGATTGGGACACGGGATCGGGACCCGTGACCACTGATTAGAGCTTCCGGACCTGTGACACTACACAGTGCCTATTCCAGACGCTCACCTGAGTTGAGCTAGGGTGCACAACCACAATAGGTGAGTGGCCTTACCCAGCAGTAAAATTACTCCCTCTCCCTCGGTTCTTACTCATTGCGCTCTTTGTAATTTTCTTTTCACTACACATTGCAGTTTTGTCTCTTTGCACATGTGGTTCAGATTTCTCTTTTCTGCCCCAAAATCTGGAGCAATTCTGCAATTAAAGAAACATTGGCACAGCACTTCAGATCTCTCATAGATGTTGCTGGCTTCAGGATTGACATACAGATTCTCAAAATCTGCTTCCAAAAAAAAGCTTCAAACAACATGGCAAGGCCACAGTGGGATTCCCGGCTACGTGATTCCGGCTGTGTAAATTAATAAGTAATGGGAAAAAAAAGTGTTGGGCTCCACTTTATTTTTAACTGCCAACCAAAGTTAAAGTAGGCAGCTGAGGGCTGGTTTTCTTATTGGGGTGAGGGTCCATCGTTATTGGGCCTCCCACGCTATAGAATGGCATCCCACACCCACCCCAGAAATTGGCGCATTCATAAGAAGCTCTAATTAATTGTGCTTTACTGGCCTCTTTGAGTTGCCATGTAGTGGTGGCAACCTGGGTAATAAGAGGTTAATGTTAGCTTTGTATTGCCAGCTGACATTAAGCATGAAATTCATAATGTGGGGCCAATGTTAGACCTGGCCATTAACACATTTCAAGTGAATAGTAAAGAAGACACAACACAGAGACAAAACATTTTATTAGAAATAAAAACACTAACACATACAGTTGTGGCCAAAAGTATTGACATCCCTGCAATTCTGTCAGATAATACTCAGTTGCTTCCTGAAAATGATTGCAATCAAAAAATCTTTGGTATTATTATCTTCATTTAATTTGTCTTCAATGAAAAAACACAAAAATAATTGTCCTAAAGCCAAATTGGATATAATTCCACACCAAATATAAAAACGGGGTGGACAAAAGTATTGACACTGTTGGAAAAATCATGTGCTGCTTCTCTAATTTGTGTAATTAACAGTACCTGTAACTTACCTGTGGCACCTAACAGGTGTTGGCAATAACTAAATCACACTTGCAGCCAGTTGACATGAATTAAACAGGATCTGTTGAAGAGTAAGCACTACTCGAAACGGGCTCCGTCATCCTTGCACCTCCCTCCCCGCACCCTCCACCTGATGTAATACTGCGACTGGAATAAACATACCTGTCTTCACCGGTCCAATGAGTGCCGCCTTCTTCTTTCTTTATGGATGAAAATGACTATGTCCTACGGCTGAGCAACGCTGGACTTGGTTCTGTGCCACAATTTCAACTGCAGCAATATAAGGTCAGTGCCCGGTTTTACCTTCTACATTCATGAATTAAAGTTGACTCAACCTCTGTCCTTTGTCCTTGTGTGTACCACATTGAGCATGGAGAAAAGAAAGAAGACCAAAGTACTGTCTGTTGACTTGAGAAACCAAATTGCGAGGAAGCATGAGCAATCTCAAGGCTACAAGTCCATTTCCAAAGACCCGAATGTTCCTGTGTCTACCGTGCGCAGGGTCATCAAGAAGTTTAAAGCCCATGGCACTGTGGCTAACCTCGCTAGATGTGGACGGAAATGAAAAATTGACAAGAGGTTTCAACGCAAGATTGTGCAGATGTGGATAAAGAACCTCGACTAACATCCAAACAAGTTCAAGCTGCCCTGCAGTCCGAGGGTACAACAGTGTCAGCCTGTACTATCCATCGGTGTCTGAATGAAAAGGGACTGTATGGTAGGATACCCAGGAAGACCCCACGTCTTACCCCGAGACATAAAAAAGCCAGGCTGGAGTTTGCCAAAACTTACCTGAGAAAGCCTACAACGTTTTGGAAGAATGTTCTCTGGTCAGATGAGACAGAAGTAGAGCTTTTTGGGCAAAGGCATCAACATAGAGTTTACAGGAGAATGAAAGAGGCATTCAAAGAAAAGAACACGGTCCCTACAGTCAAACATGGCAGACGTTCCCTGATGTTTTGGGGTTGCTTTGCTGCCTCTGGCACTGGACTGCTTGACCGTGTGCATGGCATTATGAAGTCTGAAGACTAATAACAAATTATGCAGCATAATGTAGGGCCCAGTGTGAGAAAGCTGGGTCTCCTCAGAGGTCATGGTCTTCAGCAGGACAATTACCCAAAACACACTTCAAAAGCACTAGAAAATGGTTGAGAGAAAGCACTGGAGACTTCTAAGTGGCCAGCAATGAGTCCAGACCTGAATCCCATAGAACACCTGTGGAGAGATCTAAATAGGCAGTTTGGAGAAGGCACCCTTCAAGTATCAGGAACCTGGAGCAGTTTGCCAAAGAATAATGGTCTAAAACTCCAGCAGAGCATTGTAAGAAACTCATTGATGGTTACCGGAAGCGGTTGATCGCAGTTATTTTGGCTAAAGGTTGTGCAACCAAGTATTAGGCTGAGGGTGCCAATACTTTTGTCTGGACCATTTTTGGAGTTTTGTGTGAAATCATCAATGTTTTGCTTTTGCTTCATTCTCTTTGTGTTTTTTCATTTAAGACAAATTAAATGAAGATAATAATACCAAAGAATTTGTGATTGCAATCATTTTCAGGAAGAAACTAAGTATTATCTGACAGAATTGCAGGGGTGTCAATACTTTTGGCCACAACTGTATCTGGACTCCATATTTATTACTCCTTCATACCTATACCCAATTTAGATTGTAGATAATTTCACACAAAACCAGAAAAATGGTCAGGAAAAAATTGTTGGCACCTTTCCAAAATTGTAGCTAAACAACTGTTTTTCGAGGATGTGATGCTCATTCAAACTTGCCAGTGGCAAGTAACAGGTGTTGGCATTATGAAAATCACACCTGAAACCAGAAAAAAAAGGGAGAAGTTGACTCAGTCTTTGCATTGTGTGTTTGTGTGTGCCACACTAAGCATGAAAACAGAAAGAGGGGAGAGATGTCTGAAGATTTTTCAATCAAAATTGTTTAAAATGATCAACAATCTGAATATTATAAGACCATCTCCAGAGATTTAAACGTTTCTTTTTCTATGGTGAACAACATAATCAAAGAGTTTACAACCCATGAAAGCTAATCTGGACACCAGAGAAAAACTGATGTAAGGTTGCAATGTAGGATAGTCTGGATGGTGAATAAAAAGCTTCATTAATTGTGATTCAAGAAAATTGAAGATTTTCTGCAGGCTCGGGGAACAACAGTGTCAGTATGATATATCCGTCAATATTGGAATGAATTAAAATGCTATGGCAGGAGACCCAGGAGGACCTCACTGCTGACAAAGTGACATAAAAAAAGCTAACTGTAGTTTATCAAAAGGTTCATCAGTAAGACAAAATCCTTCTTGGAAAGTGTCGTATGGACAGATGAGACCATGATAGTGCTTTTTGGTAAAACACCTCATTCTACTGTTTACCGAAATGGAAGGAGGTGTACAAAGACAAGAACACTGTACCTTCATTCAAATATAGATGAGATTCAGTTGTTTGGCTACCTCTGGCACTGGATGCCTTGACTATGTGCAAAGCATCATGACAGCTGAAGATTGCCAAAGGATTTTGGTTCTAAATGTAGTGACCAGTGTCAGAAAGCTTGGTTTGCCTCCTAGTTTATGGGCCTTCCTGCAGGACAATGACCCCAAGCATACCTCAAGAAGCTCTCATAAATGGATGGAAACAAAGCGTTGAAGAGTTCTGAAGTAGCCAGCAATGAGTCCAGATCTATAGTAAAACCTTTTGAAACCTTTTGAACACTTAAGGAGAGATGATAAAATTGATATTGGGAGAAGGCACCCTTCAAATATGAGATACCTGAAGCAGTTTGCAAAAAAAGTGTGGTCCATAATTTCAATTGAGAGGTGTATGAAGCTTGTTGATGGTTATAGGAAGTGATTGATTGCAGTTATTTTATCCAAAGGTTGTGGAACCAAATATTAATTTGTCTGGCCAATTTTTGGAGTTTTGTGTGAAATTATGTCTAGATTGTATTTTTAAAAAAATAAATAAATAAACTGTGATCAAGAAAAGCTGTTTCCGTAATGTGTGAGGTAGGGAGTTGGGTTGGCTCCATGTATGTTTCTACTCATGGATGATTAATCTTAAATAAAGAAGCCTTTTTATTGGAAAAATCAAGTATCAGATTTTTCACTATTGTTTAAACAAAATAAACATTTGTATAGCAAGACATGCAATTGCAATAATTTTCTGGGAGAAGTAATTAATTTACTGGAACAATTTCAAGGGTGCCAGCACTTTGGGCCATGACTGAACGTTAAGCCAAGAGACAAGGGAAGAAATATCTGTATTAATTTTAACAAGTGCTGTGGGATAAAACGTAGTACCTTCATAGATACAAACAAAACTCATTTGTTGTGTGGCCTGATTGATACAATGCTGTATTGGTTACAAGATATGTGACAGATGATCGTTAGGTGAAGGTGGCAAGATTTGCCAATTGAATGGAAAGAACAAATGTATGATGTGAATAAGAGGGATGAAAGTTTAACACAGTTGTCCCCAACATTTCTAACCTTGAGAGTCACATTCAGCTGTAGATATGGTTACAAGCCACAACCAGCCCGCAAAGATCATCCAGAAGTGACTCCTAGATACCACCTTTATTAGTTTAATGACAGCCAAAGCTTCCCTGCAGAAAGCACAATGAGATCTGGTGCCGCCTCCCTTATAAGCACTACACTTACATCCAGAGGTTACCACAATTCTATTTGGTATTTTTGTATCAAGCACACGCAACAGACTATTGCATTTAGCTTCAAGAATCCCTCTAAATCACAGTATAATCCTACCTCAGTTTACCATTTTTATCTTTTCACTACCACCCACCAGTAAATGCACATCAAGGGTTGCTCCTCTGCAAAGGTTTCTCAAAATAGTCACCATCTGGAGACCTTCTTTTCATCTGTTTTCTAATGTACCCATGTGACAGACAGCAATGAGCCACATACAGTGCCTTATGAAAGTATTTGGCCCCCTTGAACTTTTCAACCCTTTGTCACATTTCAGGCTTCAAACATAGATATAAATTCTAATTTTTTGTGAAGAATCAACAACAAGTGGGACACAATCGTGAAGTGGAACGAAATTTATTGGATATTTTAAACTTTTTTAACAAATAAAAAACTGAAAAGTGGGGTGTGCAATATTATTCGGCCCCCTTGAGTTAATACTTTGTAGCGCCACCTTTTGCTGTAATTACAGCTGCAAGTCACTTGGGATATGTCTGTATCAGTTTTGGAATGATGATGGGAATAAAGGTGTGTCATGGTCCGCGCTGCTCCAAGCTCAAAAAAACTCACCTAGGAGGAAGGTGAATAAAAGGATGAAAATCTGCTTGATGAAATTCTGACTCATTGGTGAGTTTTTTTGAGCTTGGAGCAGCGCGGACCGTGACACACCTTTATTCCCATCATCATTATGGATATTATCACTGTTCAGTGGTTGGTGGAGGTCCTGCAGCAGCTTGGAGTATTACACGCCTTCAAACCAGTTGTGGGTTTCACAACTGCATCAGCTGAGTGGTTCCACATCACCACCTTGACAGACTGTAGTGTCACCAGTGATAGGGCACTATTGCACCTCTTGTCCCCCACCCTTTTATATTTTTACATGTATCAGTTTTGCACATCGAGAGACTGAAATTCTTGCCCATTCTTCCTAGCAAAACAGCTTGAGCTCAGTGAGGTTGGATGGAGAGCGTTTGTGAACAGCAGTTTTCAGCTCTTTCCACAGATTCTCGATTGGATTCAGGTCTGGACTTTGACTTGGCCATTCTAACACCTGGATACGCTTATTTTTGAACCATTCCATTGTAGATTTTGCTTTATGTTTGGGATCATTGTCTTGTTGGAAGATAAATCTCCGTCCCAGTCTCAGGTCTTTTGCAGACTCGAACAGGTTTTCTTCCAGAATGGTCCTGTATTTGGCTCCATCCATCTTCCCATCAATTTTAACCATCTTCCCTGGCCCTGCTGAAGAAAAGCAGGCCCAAACCATGAGGATGCCACCACCATGTTTGACAGTGGTGATGGTGTTTTGAGGGTGATGAGCTGTGTTGCTTTTATGCCAAATGTTGCTTTTGTGGCCAAAAAGATCGATTTTGGCTTCATCTGACAAGAGCACCTTATTCCACATGTTTGGTGTGTCTCCCAGGTGGCTTGTGGCAAACTTCAAATGCGACTTTTTATGGATACCTTTGAGAAATGGCTTTCTTCTTGCCACTCTTCCATAAAGGCCAGATTTGTGCATTGTACGACTGATTGTTTTCCCATGGACAGACTCTCCCACCTCAGCTGTATATCTCTGCAGTTCATCCAGTGTGATCATGGGCCTTTTGGCTGCATCTCTGATCAGTCTTCTCCTTGCTCGAGATGAGAGTTTAGAGGGACGGCCAGGTCTTGGAAGATTTGCAGTGGTCTGATACTCCTTCCATTTCAATATGATCGCTTGCACAGAGCTCCTTGAGATGTTTAAAACTTGTGAAATCTTTTTGTATCCAAATCCGGCTTTAAACTTCACCACAACAGTATCTTGGACCTGCCTGGTGTGTTCCTTCATGATGCTCTCTGCACTTGAAATAGAACCCTGAGACTATCACAGAGCAGGTGCATTTATACAGAGACTTGATTACACACAGGTGGATTCTATTTATCATTACCAGTCATTTAGGACAAAATTGGATCATTCAGAGATCCTCACTGAACTTCTGGTGTGAGTTTGCTGCTGAAAGTAAGGGTAAGTGCACACTACCCGGCGTGTTTTCCTCGGCGGCTGGGCGGGACCCGCCAGGAAGCTCCGGCGCCGTCCTCCGGCTTCCTGGCGGGTTTGTGCAGCGGGATCCGGGCGGTATCCGGCGGCTGCCCAGCGGGTTCTCGGCGGCGATTCTGCAGCGGCTGGAAGCAGCACATGTTTCTGCTTGCAGCCGCTGCAGAACCGCCGGTTTTTACAACATGTTCATTCTTTGCTAACCCGCTGGGAAACCTGCGGGTTAGCAACGGATGACGCTGGGGAACCGCCGGTATGTGCACAGCCTTGGGCGGGCTACATTAGTTTTAATGTTAATCCAAACGCCGGTTTGGATTAACATAAATTAACATAAAACTAATGTATGCAAAACGGCGGTTTACACAGGTAAACTGCCGAAAACCCGCCCAGTGTGCACATACCCTAAAGGTGCCGGATAATATTGCACGCCCCACTTTTCAGTTTTTTATTTGTTAAAAAAGTTAAAAATATCCAATAAATTTTGTTCCACTTCTCGACTGTGTCCCACTTGTTGATTCTTCACAAAAAAATTAGAACTCATATCTTTATGTTTGAAGCCTGAAATGTGGCAAAAGGATGAAAAGTTCAAGGAGGCCAAATACTTTCCCAAGGTACAGTATATTGGGCCCACAAAATACAGGTTTTGGTCCACTGTTTTAACATAAGAAAGAAGTAGAAAAGTGCTTAGTTTTGCAAACCAAACAGATTTGATTACCAGACGAAGAGTGAAACATATCAGCATAAAGCAAAAATCCACCAATGTTTTTCAGTAAAGCTGTACGCATTTTACAAAAAGGCATTTTTATAAAGATACTGAAACTGAATCCACTGACAGTGGAGACGGATAGGTGTCAAGTTTTTCAAATATAGCTTCAATATTTTGTCATCATCAGTCATAATTCTTATAGTTTTTATTTATTATAGATACACAGGAGAACAGGTCTCATGACTGCAATCCAGGATGACAAAGATGTAAGACAAAGACTGAGAGGTGCCATTTCATGGGTTATATATTGCTTTCTGTTGCATGTGTTGTCTGTCACCAGTAACAGGCTGACAATGCCTTTATTGCTGTTTACATATTGGTACACATTGGCATGGATTTGCATAATATATTGTAGCTCTATCCTCTAGGGATTTGCATTGTAACATATTGGTGCTTAATGAACTCTGAAAAAATTGATTTTCCACAGAGTAAATTAAGAAATGCATTATAGCAGTTAAAGCAATCTTAGGGGAAATCTAAGACTTCCACTGCAGCACCATGCTTAGTAAGTAATAAATTACATGTTATACTTATTTGCCTTAATTCATGCTAATTTTGTCCAATTAATGTATCAGAGTAATTCAGCAGCCTGTCACAGGAGAGCTAATTATTTATTGGATTTTTGTGTTCAGCTCCCTAGGAGCCTACTAGCAAACAAACTTATGACTGTCTTTCTGTTTGGCCTTCAGTGGCATTGCTACATCTAACTAAGGGCTTCTAGAGCACTGTACCTGTCATCAGTTAACTAAGTGGCATATATTTAATTCCTATTTATTTAAAGCGTTATTATGACGAATTACTTGTGTGGCAATACAATAAATGACTTGTATCAATGTACGCGGGTACAATATGCTGCAAGTTTCTCATTATGCAAACTGAAAACACCAGTCATTCGGAATCATCCTGTCATGCTGTCATGACTTCACATTGTCATCATAAATTATTTGGAGGAACTTATATAGGGTGAAATGTTTTATTTAAATTACGTGATAGGAAAATAATGAGGTTAATACATAGACAAATTATCAAGCCCCATGATATTCCTTATTTTTCTTCAGAGATGCTAGTAGCATTACATTAAGCAGTACACCCAAAATATTGTATATAGAATATTGGGACATTCTTTAGTTAGGAAAACTTCATCCTGAGAATGGTATTCTTCCTGTATTTGTATAAGAGATGAGCGAAGTTTAACCCATTTCAAATTCAGCACGAACATTGACGATTCAGTTAGAGAATGGAAACATGAGCAATTTGTAAAAAAAAAATTGGCGAATGTGGATTTGTTCATTAATTGATCATATAAAAAAAAGCATTACTGCATTTAAGTGATGCATTCCTTCTACCTTCTGATTGTGTAGAATAGCGGGCGGTACATGTTTAATGAGGGGAGGTGGTGGGTAAAGGTAAGTGTAGTGTCGGACTCCATTTTATTTTTTCCAGCATTTTTTGTGTGGATATTCCAGGCCACCAGCCAATCAGGGTGCATAAAACATCCAAAAGTTGTAGTCACAAGGGCTTGTGTCACTAGCTGCATACTGTAAGTCACATGTCCTTCGAGGTATAAAATTCAGCCATTTGCCGTTGTCACCATTTTCAGAGTGCTACTGCTTAGGCACAGAGCTGCTGCCACTCTTTGCTGCTGCATCCTGCTCATCCATGCTACACAAAAAGATAGCTAGATACTCGATCGATTTTTAGATAGAATTGGAGGACGAGAGGGTCCATCCAAACATTTTTTTTTTTGCTGAGAACAATTGTAATTACCAAATCTGTGTGTGTTATCAAAGCCGTGCTTTTTGCATTCAAGTGATTGGCAAATCTTTGTATTTCCCCTAAAAAGGCTGTATTTGGCCTCAAAAAAGTGATTGGAAAATCCCTAATTTTACCCTAAAAAGGCTTTTTTGGGCCTAAAAGCAGTGATTGCCAAATCCTTCAGTTTACCCTAAAAAGGATTTATTTGAGCCTCAAAGCAGATTTCTAAATGCTTCCCTTTCCCATAAAAAGATTTATATAGGCCTCAAAGCAGTTATTGCCAAATCCTTTAGTTTCTACCAAAAAGGCATTTTTTGCCTCAAAGTAGTGATTGCCAAATCCTTTATTTTCTACTAAAAGGTATTTTTTAGCCACAAAACAAAGGTTGCAAAATCCTTAATTTTCTAAAAAGGCTTTTTTGTTTATAAAAGCAATGATTGCCAAATCCTTCACGTTCCCCTAAAAATGCTGTGTTTGGCCTCAAAGCAGTGATTGTCAAATCCTTCACCTTCTACTAAAAAGGCATTCTTTTGCCTCAAAACAGTGATTACCAAATTCTTCATTTTGTGCTAAAAATGCATTTTTTTTGTCTCAAAGCAGTGAATGCCAAATCTTTCATTTTCTACTGAAAAGGCTTTTTTGGGCCTAAAGCCAATGATTGTCAAACCTTCACTTTCCCTTAAAAAGGCTGTGTTGGGCCTCAAAGTAGTGATTGCCA
Organism: Allobates femoralis; assembly: GCA_033576535.1. Lineage (NCBI taxonomy): Eukaryota > Metazoa > Chordata > Amphibia > Anura > Aromobatidae > Allobates > Allobates femoralis. The sequence goes on along the minus strand of JARQOC010000004.1, from coordinate 323,519,930 downwards.
AATCCTTCATTTTCTATAAAACTGCATTTTTTTTTGCCTCAAAAAATTTGATTGCCAAATCTGTTTTCACTAATAGGCTATTATTGGGTGTCAAACAAGTGCTTTCCAAATCTTTGTGCATTAAACATGAGTGGGAAATCCTGAGGTTGTGGTGAAAAGTGAAAGGAGAACAGGCATGGTGGAAGGCAGAGTAGGCTTGGTATTCGAGGTGTACTTGGAATAGGTGCTACTGCTAATGTTACTGAATGCTGCACTGATGAAACACAGCTTGTAGCATCCCAAGCTAAGTGCTAACTTCTGTTATTGGATGGCCTATTCCAGTATCTTAGTTTGCCAACAGAGTGATACGAGTAGAGTATGAGGCCCAGAAAGAGCTTTTGCTACAGTTCATGGCCGGCCCTACTGTTCCTCCCCTCAACATTACATACAGTACAGTCTGCTGAGGTGCCGCCCCAATTATCCATGTTTCACCCCGTGTTACAACTTTCCAACTGCACAACTGATTGTGGGGAAACACAGATGGGCAATTCTGCAGAGATGTTCACACATTCTCTTCCATGAGCATCCGAGTGTGCTCCGAAGATTCATGTACTCTAGAGGAGGGAAGAATCTGCACGGATCGCCAAAATATTTTGGAGTTTGATTAAGGGGTGGAGGAAGTATAGGCCCAGCAGAATCTAAACCCTTGTCACTAGAGGTTAACCACTTGGGTTGGAGGTGATGCTGATGAGACTCAGATACCTGAGGAGCACCCACACTGTACTGTGTGTTCAGGGCAGTAAAAGGAGGAGGGTGACTCCAAGGGTGAGGATTGGGACAACAGGCAAAATGATGGTGAGGGTCGAAATCCCACTTGGAATCAACACAGAGTCACTCAGTTGGGTAACTCAGCAGTGGAGGTGGAGGAGGAGAAGGAAGATGAGGAGGTTAAGTTGCATCTTCTCACACAGAGATTGAGGGCTGCAAGCATGACAAGCACTGTATCCTAAGCCACAACACTTTCTCTGATAATCAGCAGCCATGTGTCTGCAGTGCTCCGGGGCGGCAAGGGTTGCCTATCCTGGGCCTTATTGACACAGCAAAGGATGACCCAACTCACATTATTTTAAATGTTTGTAAATAAAACTTTAGTGGAGGCAAAAAACCGAACAATTTAAATTACTACATGCATGAACCACCACATGACCCAGTATCACGCATTAGTCTGACAAGGTTACTGCTCTAAATATGTACTAGAGGGCCTCACTAAACATCGTCCACCACATCAACTGCATCTGCTGCTTCTTACTCCTCTGTCACCGTGTCAAGTGTTGTCCGAGAGATGTCTGGCTGCAGAAATGCCACTTGTTACCTGCTACAGTCAGGGTGAATGAGAGTCCATTGGCTGTTACGGAAGTGGACATGACTGCTGTTTTTGACTGAACTCAGACACCGAGCACACCACTTCTTTATAAACACACTATAAGATCTCTGTTTGCAATTCCCTCACAGTGAAGCAGTGAGCCATTGGTCCCGTGGTTGTGGTCACTGAAAAGAATATTTACTTCATAGTGAATGACTTGAGAGGATGGTGCAGGTTAGCAGGATAGCAGACGGCTGGAGTTGTGGACAATGTCATAGTTGAGTAAGAGGAGTAAAACAATACCTAGCCACTCAAGACCGAAAATAATAACAAAAGGAAAATGAAGGATGATAGCCAGGGATGAAAAAGCTGAAATAATTGTTAAGATATGTTTAGAAGCAACCAATAGCTTACCAGGAAACACTCACCACACTAGTGCACAAGTGAACTAAATAAACACCATGGAACTGGGTTAGGAGCAGGGATTAAATAGCTAGCCTAATGCTGAGGATTAAGCACAGGTGAAGCATCAATCCCAGTCATTTCCAGGGTCCCACTCCCTTTCCACATGTGCAGCAGGATGCACACACTCTCACCACAGGTTAGCAGCAGGCAAGGCAGCATCCAGCGTTGTATGGCAATCAAGAGACACAGCGCCCCATGTTTCCCAGGCAGCTAAACAAGTTGGAGGTGCAGTGTCCATCGTCCCCACCCGAATGTGTGATAGTCACACCACCAAAGTGCACAGACTGGCAATTGCATCAGTGGCAGGTATTCTTAACACCTGTATGGAATTCTTTTTCTGTAAATCAGTTTACATATGTGACACTTGTAAGGTTACTAATTTTGCATATGTTTATATTTTAGACCTCAGACCAATCAGAGTCATGACCCTCTTTGATGAAGCTGTGCAAAATGTATGTTAGTGGGCATTTACATTATTGGTAACACAGACTTAAGGTATAGTAAGACCTTTATGATTATGTGATGTAATTTTTGTATATATGTATTCATTAATGGATTTTGCAGCATAGGTTTACACACTTTTTGTTTATCTATTGTTTGCTTCTCTTCTTTATTTGTTTTCAATTTAAACATATATTATTATTGTTGTACATTTTGCCTTTACTACTATATACATATATTGAATTTCTTTTTAATTAGGACTTGCTATAAATATGGGAGCTTATCCATGTGCTTATATTTATGAATTCATTATGCAAAATATTTATGGGTTAATTACTTTGTATCTGTGATTACTTATATTCTCTCTGCTTTCATATGGTGTTGTGTATTATACAGATACAGTATACACATTTTTATCTTTTGATTACCGTATATACTCGTGTATAAGCCGAGTTTTTCAGCACAAAAAATGTGCTGAAAAGTCCCCCCCTTGGCTTAAACACGAGTCATATACATCGGTATACAGGCGCCCCCCCCATCAGGGTATACAGGGCCCCCCCTTGCTGCCGCACACCTGTAAAGTAATAGATCATTATACTTATCCCTCTCGCTGTCGCCGCTCTAACACCGAGCTCCTCCGGGTCTTCATGCTTCTTCCTCTGGCGCACAGGCAATGACGTCATTGCCTGCGCCCGCCGGTCACAAGCAGGAAGAAGCATGAGGGGGGCCCTGTATACCACTGATGGGGGGGCGCCTGTATACCACTGATGGGGGGGCACCTGTATACCACTGGGGCTGCTGTATATACTGCTGGGGCCTGTTATACCACTGGGAGCTGTCTTGCTGTATACTACTGGGGCTGCTGTATATACTGCATGGGGCCTGTATATACCACTGGGGAGGCTGCTGTATACCACTGGGGCTGCTGTATATACTGCTGGGGCCTGTATATACCACTTGGGAGGCTGCTGTAATACTGCTGGGGCCTGTATATACCACTGGGGAGGCTGCTGTATACCACTGGGGCTGCTGTATATACCACTGGGGAGGCTACTGTATACTACCACTGGGGAGGCTGCTGTATACTACCACTGGGGAGGCTGCTGTATACTACCACTGAGGAGGCCTGTATACCACTGGGGGGGCCTGTATACCACACTGCTGGGGGCTGTATACCCGTGCAGGGGTCCACCCTTGGCTTATACACGAGTCAATAGGTTTTCCCAGGTTTTGGGGGCAAAAGTAGGGGGTCGGCTTATACACGGGTCGGCTTATACACAAGTATATACGGTACTAATAAAAGATACATTTTACAATAATTGTTTTGTGTGTAGACGATTTATTCATGGGGTCTTTTTCATTTAGAAATTAGTGGCATCAATACATCTAAGGAAAGTTGATAAAGAGTTGACAAAAGTAAATGGTAATTACAGAAATAGCTGGTGGGTCACTTTTCAACTAAGTCACCATGACGGTATATAGAAAGTGCATGTTAGAGAGGCAGAGACTCTCAGAAGAAAAGATGGTCAGACAATTATGGTATTGTTCTTTTCATTACATTTTAGAGAGCATCCAAATTTTTTAAAATTGGAAGAAGAGTTTGAGGCCATATCAAACGAATGGCCTACCTAACAATCCACACGATTGCTTCACAGCATTGGATCATTGATAACCCATGGGACTGCTTCCACATTTATATCCGCCTTCCTCAGCTTGTACTCCTCTAGCTCTATCAGGTTATCATATATCCTGCTATGAGTTAAATCCACAAATTTATTGATCATACCATAATTTTCCCCATTATTATTGAGGCCAGCCACAGGAACCACCAATTGTTCAAATAAACCATGGCCTCTCCTTTGCCACTCTTCATTTTCCATCATCCCAGCCATCCTCATACGCAGCTTCTGTGCCATTTACGTATAGTAAAGATTCTAGTTTTTCCCCACATTAGACATCTGAATGAATAGGCTCTCCCAAACATGCAAACACTTTTTCCCCATCACCCCCTAGGTATTTTAATTATTTGTCCAGGTTAAAGGGAACCTAACAGCTGCATTAGACCTCCTAAGCTATCACTATCAGTCCCACCAGGTTCCTAGTACATCCGTAAGAATCTCTGTCTGAGCTGAAAGTGTGGTTTAATAGTTGCAAAAGTACATTTTATAACTTATATTTTCCCCTAGAAATTAAGCATCTTCTGGTCGGGTGGGGCATTCTCTCCGGTTCTATGGTTATCACGCCCAAGTGGATGTGATATTATAATGTACCCACACTGTTTTCTTCTTTGTAAATACTGAGATCTATGGGCTGCTTTCTGGTATGACACGATGGCCACGTCATTTCTGGTCCTGCCCATTGTGGGGGATTATTAGGTGTATTTGCTGGCTCCAGAGCATGCACAGTGTGCTTTCTGAGGCCGGCAAATACACCCAATTACTCATCCACAATACACATGACTGGAAATACATACTCAACACAATGCATGCAGTTTTAGGCCAAAGTTGCACCAAAAAAGAATGAAATCTGCAACAAAAATGTTGCACTTTTGATGCTTTTTTGGTGCAATTTTGGCACAAAACTGTATGTATTGCTTACAATACAGTTGTGGCCAAAAGTATTGACACCCCTGTAATTCTCAGATAATACTCAGTTTCTTCCTGAAAATGATTGCAATCACAAATTCTTTGGTATTATTATCTTCATTTAATTTGTCTTCAATAAAAAACACAAAAATAATTGTCCTAAAGCCAAATTGGATATAATTCACACAATATAAAACGGTGGACAAAAGTATTGACATGTTAGAAAAATCATTGGTGCTTCTCTAATTTGTGTAATTAACAGTACTGTAACTTACTGTGGCACTAACAGTGTTGGCAATAACTAAATCACACTTGCAGCAGTTGACATATAATAAATGGAGAAAAGAAAAGACCAAGAACTGTCTGTTGACTTGAGAAACCAAAACTCCAAATGGGCCAGACAAAACTATTTTCACCCTCAGCCTAATGCTTGTTGCACAACCTTTAGCCAAAATAACTGCGGTCAACCGCTTCCGGTAACCATCAATGAATTTCTTACAATGCTCTGCTGGAATTTTAGACCATTCTTCTTTGGCAAACTGCTCCAGGTCCCTGATATTTGAAGGGTGCCTTCTCCAAAGCTGCCATTTTTAGATCTCTTCCACAGGTGTTCTATGGGATTCAGGTCTGGACTCATTGCTGGCCACCTTAGAAGTCTCCAGTGCTTTCTCTCAAACCATTTTCTAGTGCTTTTTGAAGTGTTTTTTGGGTTATTGTCCTGCTGGAAGACCCATGACCTCCGAGGGAGACCCAGCTTTCTCACACTGGGCCCTACATTATACTGCAAAATTTGTTGGTAGTCTTCATACTTCATAATGCCAATCACACGGTCAAGCAGTCCAGCTCCAGAGGCAGCAAAGCAACCCCAAAACATCAGGGAACCTCCGCCATGTTTGACTGTAGGGACCGTGTTCTTTTCTTTGAATGCCTCTTTTTTTCTCCTGTAAACTCTATGTTGATGCCTTTGCCCAAAAAGCTCTACTTTTGTCTCATCTGACCAGAGAACATACTTCCAAAACGTTTTAGGCTTTCTCAGGTAAGTTTTGGCAAACTCCAGCCTGGCTTTTTTATGTTCGGGGTAAGAAGTGGGGTCTTCCTGGGTATCCTACCATACAGTCCCTTTTCATTCAGACGCCGATGGACTGCAGGGCAGCTTGAACTTGTTTGGATGTTAGTCGTGGTTGTTTATCCACCATCTGCACAATCTTGCGTTGAAATCTCTCATCAATTTTTCTTTTCCGTCTACATCTAGGGAGGTTAGCCACAGTGCCATGGGCTTTAAACTTCTTGATGACACTGCGCACGGTAGACACAGGAACATTCAAGTCTTTGGAGATGGACTTGTAGCCTTGAGATTGCTCATGCTTCCTCAAAATTTGGTTTCTCAAGTCCTCAGACAGTTATTTGGTCTTCTTTCTTTTCTCAATGCTCAATGTGGTAAACACAAGGACACAGGACAGAGGTTGAGTCAACTTTAATCCATGTCAACTGGCTGCAAGTGTGATTTAGTTATTGCCAACACCTGTTAGGTGCCACAGGTAAGTTACAGGTGTTGTTAGTTACACAAATTGGAGAAGCATCACATGATTTTTCTAACAGTGCCAATACTTTTGTCCACCCCCTTTTTTATGTTTGGTGTGGAATTAGATCCAGTTTGGCTTTAGGACAATTCTTTTTGTGTTGTTTCATTGAAGACAAATTCAATGAAGATAATAATACCAATGAATTTGTGATTGCAATCATTTTCAGGAAGAAACTGAATATTATGTGACAGAATTACAGGGGTGTCAATACTTTTGACCACAACTGTATATTCATGTGCATGTCCTGGCCCTAAAAAGCAACAAAACCACAATGTTTTTGCTACAGTGTTTGGCATGGATTTCATGCTTTTTAGGGGAAATTTGTCCTGAAAACTGCATGCATTGTGTTCAATATGTTCATATGCATCTTTTGACCCTATAAAGCACCAAAATCACGACACAGTTAAATCCTTTTTATAAAATTATTCACTGAAATAATTTGAAAAAAATTTACGCAGGGTTTTGCCTAACTTTTGTATGCCAGCCAGGTACAGCAGGCAGCTACGGGCTGCCCCCTACCCCCAGCTGCCTATTTTTACCTGGTCTGAACCCAAAAATATAATGTAGAACTTTTTTTAATTATTTCATGAATTTCATGGAATAACTAAAAAAAACAACATGAGGCTGGGCCATATTTTTGGTTTCAAGCCAGGTACAACTAGGCAGCTGTGGACTGGAATCATCAGCGTAGGGTGGCCCAAGTTTTCTGCCTCCCCCACCCACCTCAGAAAATGGCACATTCACAGAAGCACCATTTTCTGGTGCTGTTACCGACTCTACCAGTGTCCCTGCTTGCGGTGGCATGTTGGGTAATAAAGGGTAGATGCCAGCTTTGTATTCCAGCTGGCACTGAGCCCGAAATTCATAGTGTCAGGCCAATATTAGACACGGACACCATGATTTTCTAGTAAACATTCTAAAAAACAACACTGAGAAAAATATTTTAATATAAATTAAACACAAGACCTCACCTCACCTCCTGACGAAGCGATGGGTGAAACATATATCAATGTGCTGAGCAGTGCAGTTAGTAGGCAGCCTTCTCATGTGTGGTATTGTGCATGGGTGGAAAATCTGTTGAGAGCAAGGTCTCTGTATGTATATGTATATGTGTATGGTCCCAAACTATTTATAAGCAACACATTATAGTATTATGATAAACATACATTGAGATAGCTATGCAGCTGTATAAATGTTCAATTTCCTATATATCCACATATTGTGTTTATGTCTGCATGATTAGAACTTGCTACAAACCGCATTCATAACAGCACTGCTCAGGTGTTGATTTTATAGGGATGGTTTTAAATGTAATTGTGCGTTGTTCAAGTTTCTAATAAAGTTTGATATACCTCTTTGCATATACCTTATAGTTTTTAATGAGATATGCCACAGATCTTTATATGGTAACGTACAGGCCCGGACTGGCAGGCGGGAGGACCGGGACTTCTCCCTATGGGCCGGCCGGTGGCGGGGTGCGGTGGCCGCCCCGCTCCTCCCGCCGCGGCTGGTCTGCCTGTTTATAATTGATTTTGCGGCGGCCGCCGCCCGCCGGTATAGCGGGGTCCGGGGAGCGGGGACGGCCGCCAAGTTGCCGGCAGTACCGCCGCCCGCGGCCCCGCCGGTATTATGCGTCATGAGGCGAAGAGACTCAGGAGAGTGAGTCAGTGACTCACTCGTCGCCAGCCGCAGTGTCGCACAGCATTGGCGTACCCAGCGTGGGGCAGGGGGGGGCAGGGGCCCGCCCAAGAGGCAGCCCCGGGTGAGCGTGGCACTGCGTACCCCACATGGGACCTACTGTAGTGCTGTGACCAGGGCTATTTTTGTTCCGGAGCGGCCACCGCCGCCGCCCCCGCCCCCGCCCCCCCCTCCTCTTTGGGAGTCAAAGGAGCAGCAATGTCTCCCGGCCGAGTGAGGGGTCAGACTCAGTGCTGAGGGCGGACTCAAGAGGAGCGGGCGGGAGCCGGCGGCACAGCACTGTGTCAGGTGAACGGACGGCAGAGGAGATGAAGAGAGGACAGCAGAAGAGAGCAGGTGGTGAGAGGGCCCAAGGAAAGAAGGTGCAGTGTGCTGTGCAGCCAGGTTTTGTGTGCAGAGTGACAGTGTGTGCAATGTGGTGTGTGTGCAATGTGTGTGTGTGTGCAATTGTGTGTGTGTGTGTGTGTGTGTGTCAATGTGTGTGTGTGTGCAATGTGTGTGTGTGCAATGTGTGTGTGTGTGTGTGCAATGTGTGTGTGTGTGCAATGTGTGTGTGTGTGTGTGCAATGTGTGTGTGTGCAATGTGTGTGTGTGCAATGTGTGTGTGTGTGTGTGCAATGTGTGTGTGTGCAATGTGTGTGTGTGTGCAATGTGTGTGTGTGCAATGTGTGTGTGTGTGCAATGTGTGTGTGTGTGCAATGTGTGTGTGTGCAATGTGTGTGTGTGCAATGTGTGTGTGTGTGCAATGTGTGTGTGTGCAATGTGTGTGTGTGTGCAATGTGTGTGTGTGTGTGTGTGCAATGTGTGTGTGTGTGCAATGTGTGTGTGTGCAATGTGTGTGTGTGTGTGTGTGCAATGTGTGTGTGTGTGCAATGTGTGTGTGTGTGCAATGTGTGTGTGTGCAATGTGTGTGTGTGTGTGTGTGTGTGCAATGTGTGTGTGTGTGTGTGTGCAATGTGTGTGTGCAGTGTGTGTGTGTGTGCAATGTGTGTGTGCAATGTGTGTGTGAGCAATGTGTGTGTGTGCAATGTGCGTGTGTGTGTGCAATGTGTGTGTGTGTGCAATGTGTGTGTGTGTGCAATGTGTGTGTGCAATGTGTGTGTGTGTGCAATGTGTGTGTGTGTTGCAATGTGTGTGTGTGCAATGTGTGTGTGTGTGCAATGTGTGTGTGTGCAATGTGTGTGTGTGTGTGTGTGTGTGTGTGCAATGTGTGTGTGTGTGCAATGTGTGTGTGTGTGCAATGTGTGTGTGTGCAATGTGTGTGTGTGTGCAATGTGTGTGTGTGTGCAATGTGTGTGTGTGTGCAATGTTTGTGTGTGTGCAATGTGTGTGTGTGTGTGCAATGTGTGTGTGTGTGTGTGTGTGCAATGTGTGTGTGTGCAATGTGTGTGTGTGTGCAATGTGTGTGTGCAATGTGTGTGTGTGTGCAATGTGTCTGTGTGCAATGTGTCTGTGTGCAATGTGTGTGTGTGCAATGTGTGTGCAATGTGTGTGTGTGTGCAATGTGTGTGTGTGTGCGATGTGTGTGTGTGTGCAATGTGTCTGTGTGCAATGTGTCTGTGTGCAATGTGTGTGTGTGTGCAATGTGTGTGTGCAATGTGTGTGTGTGCAATGTGTGTGTGTGTGCGACGTGTGTGTGTGTGCAATGTGTGTGTGTGTGTGTGCAATGTGTGTGTGTGCAATGTGTGTGTGCAATGTGTGTGTGTGTGTGTGTGTGTGTGTGCAATGTGTGTGTGCAATGTGTGTGGGTGTGCAATGTGTGTGTGTGCAATGCTACACGCTGCAGTGGCGGCCCCGGGAGCAGAAGAGCCTGTGCAGCTGCCCTGTGGACTGTGGGGGGCTGGAGGCAGAGACAGAGCAGCCGGAGGATCACAGTGAGTGTAAAATAAATGTAAAGTAAATAAAGATAAAGTTGGCTGCACTGTGCTTGTGATAGGGGCCTCCAGCCTCTGTCCTCCTGCCCTCACCCCTCCAGCCTCTGTCCTCCTGCGCTCACCCCTCCAGCCTCTGTCCTCCTGCGCTCACCCCTCCAGCCTCCGTCCTCCTGCCCTCACCCCTCCAGCCTCCGTCCTCCTGCCCTCACCCCTCCAGCCTCTGTCCTCCTGCGCTCACCCCTCCAGCCTCCGTCCTCCTGCCCTCACCCCTCCAGCCTCCGTCCTCCTGCGCTCACCCCCCAGCCTTCATCCTGGTCTAACCGCCTGCCCACCATATACTGTGCTGCTAACCACTGAGCCATCATACTTTGCTAACCACAGAGACATCGCGCAGTGCTAACCACTGAGCCACCATACAATGCTAACCACTGAGCCACCGTACAGTGCTAACCACTGAGCCACCATACACAGTGCTAACCACTGAACCACCATATACAGTGCTAACCACTGAGCCACCATATACAGTGCTAATCACTGAGCCACCATATACAGTGCTAATCACTGAGCCACCATTTACAGTGCTAACCACTGAGCCACCATATACAGTGCTAACCACTGAGCCACCATTTACAGTGCTAACCACTGAGCCACCGTATACAGTGCTAACCACTGAGCCACCGTATACAGAGCTAACCACTGAGCCACCGTACTGCGAGTGTATGCCCCTGCGAGTGTATGCCCCTGCGAGTGTATGCCCTGCGTGTGTATGCCTCCCCCCTGAAAATAAGACCGGGTGCAACGTTCGGAGCAAATATATTAATATATTAAATATATTAATCTCGCCCGGCCCCTGACGGCAGCCTGCCCATGTCATATACAGCCCCCGGCCCCCATAGGGCTCCCCAGTGGCGCAATAAGTCTGATGGGCACAGGTGCGCAATGTAGGCCCCCCACCTTCCGCGTGCACATTGGTCAGATGTATGGGCCCCATGTAACATTCTAAATCCTATACTCACAAATTGACCCCTCTCCCCATTCATTATGTATTAATGTCCGTTATCCTGCTGTATATGGTCCTCCTCCTGGAATATGGCCTTTATCGTGGTATATATGTCCCCCATCATGGTTTATATGGTCCTCCTCCTCAGCCACCATAGTCCTCCAATTATTATAATGCATCCCCACATTCCTCCATACATTACAATGTATTCCCATAGTCCTCTATGTATTATAATGCACCCCATAGTCCCCCATTCATAAGGTACCCCATAGTCATCCAATTATCATAATGCAACCCCTCTATCCTCTATATAGTATAATGTAGCCTCATATGCCTCCATACATTATAATGCACCTCCATACAGTATAATGCACTCCTATAGTTCTTAATATAGTATAATTCACCCCCATAATTCTCCATATAGTATAATTCACCCATAGTCCTCTATACAGTATAATGCACCATCAATAGTCCTCCATGTAGTATAATGCACCCCCATAGTTCTCCATATAGCCCTCCATACAGTCTAATGTACCCTCACAGTCCTGTGTTTAGCATAGTACAGCCTTCCATATAGCACAGTACAGCCTCATAATTCTCCATACAGTATAATGCAGCCACGGTGAGCCACCCCCTTCCCCCCCCCCCCCCATACTCCTCTGGCCAGTGTGTACTCCTTAATAAAAATCTGTACTTACATCTCCTGGTTCCACCGCAGCTTCCCAAAATTGAAGATACAGGAGGAGGTGGTGACGCCGAGCGTTGCACAGTGGAACGCATAAAAGCAGGAAGTGACACCTAGTCCACACTAGGAGAAGGTAGTGCTTCCTGCTTTTTATGCGTTCCACTGTGCAATGCATGGCATCACGCCTGTGGAAAGAGGAAGCACAGGGGGCGGCGCAGGAGGCTCAGTGAAACACACGGGACCCTTAGCGGCCCGTGTGCTGCTGCGCAGTGATGGTACAAGAAGCGGGCGCAACCTGAACGACCATGGCTTGCCCCCCCTAGTTTTGATCCTGGGTACACCCATGTCGCACAGTGAAGCGCTGTCACGCTGTGGCACACCAATCAGCGGCTGAGGGGCGGACGCGGACCACGCAATATACGGCAGTGCTGTGCTGTGTGATGACATCAAGACAGCGACAGCACATTCTTTGTGGGTGGTGGTGGAGAAATGTGCCGGCCACAACAACGCTGGCCAGGCCATTAGAAGCTGGATCACCGGAACTGACCTGAACATGGCAGTGGCGGCCAGGCCGGCAGCGGACAGTCTCCTCCTCGCTCCTCCGACCTCTAGGCTCCTGTGACCTGCCAGCTGCCTGTGCGGGACAGCAAGCCGAGGGAGGCACAAGGTAAGGCATTTCACTGGCACTTTCACTAATGTCATCTAAGCCTCAGATGATAGTGCAAGTGCTTCAGATGATAGTGAATGTGCCTCAGATTCTGAGGCACTTTCTCTATCATCTGAGGCACTTTCTCTATCATCTGAGGCACTTTCTCTATCATTTGAGGCACTTTATCATCTGAGGCACTTTCTCTATCATCTGAGGCACTTTCTCTATCATCTGAGGCACTTTCACTATCATCATCTAAGCCTCAGATGATAGTGAAAATGCTTCAGATGATAGTGAATGTGCCTCATATGATCGGGAAAGTGCCTCATATGATAGTAAATGTGCCTTAGATGATAGAGAATGTGCCTCATATGATGGTGATAGGCACTTTCTCTATCATCTGAGGCACATTCATTATAATCTGAGGTACATTCATTATTATCTGAGGCACATTCACTATCATTTGAGGCACTTTCTCTATCATCTGAGGCACATTCATTATCATCTGAGGCACATTCACTATCATTTGAGGCACATTCACTATCATTTGAGGCACTTTATCATCTGAGGCACATTCACTATCATTTGAGGCACTTTCTCTATCATCTGAGGCACATTCACTATCATTTGAGGCACTTTCTCTATCATCTGAGGCACATTCACTATCATTTGAGGCACTTTCTCTATCATCTAAGCCTCAGATGATAGTGCAAGTGCTTCAGGTGATAGTGAATGTGCCTCAGATTCTGAGGCCCTTTCTCTATCACCTGAGGCACTTTATCATTTGAGACAATTTCTCTATCATCTGAGGCACATTCACTATCATCTGAGGCACATACACTATCATCTGAGGCACATTCACTATCATATGAGGCACATACACTATCATCTGAGGCACATTCACTATCATTTGAGACAATTTCTCTATCATCTGAGGCACATACACTATCATCTGAGGCACATACACTATCATCTGAGGCACATACACTATCATCTGAGGCACATTCTCCATCATCTGAGGCACATTCACTATCATATGAGGCACATTCACTATCATCTGAGGCCCTTTCTCTATCACCTGAGGCACTTTATCATTTGAGACAATTTCTCTATCATCTGAGGCACATACACTATCATCTGAGGCACATACACTATCATCTGAGGCACATTCACTATCATCTGAGGCACTTTCTCTATCATCTAAGCCTCATATGATAGTGCAAATGCCTTAGATGATAGTGAGTGAATGTGCCTCAAATTCTGAGGCACTTTCACTGTCAGTCATAGGCATTTTCTCTATCATCTGAGGCACTTTCTCTATCATCTGAGGCACTTTCTCTATCATCTGAGGCACTTTCACTATCATATGAGGCACTTTCTCTATCATCTGAGGCACATTCACTATCATTTGAGGCACTTTCTCTATCATCTGAGGCACATTCACTATCATTTGAGGCACTTTCTCTATCATCTGAGGCACATTCACTATCATTTGAGGCATTTTCTCTATCATCTGAGGCACATTCACTATCATTTGAGGCATTTTCACTGTCATCTGAGGCACTTTCACTATCATATGAGGCACTTTCACTGTCATCTGAGGCACTTTCACTATCATATGAGGCAGTTTCACTGCTGCTGGGCTGCTGTGTATGTATTCCAGCACTAATTTTACTACAATGCCAATATAATTACAAATGGTTATTTTTTTGTAAAGCGATTTTGCATGTGGGCTGCTTTGGTTTGAGTTCCAGCGCTGAATTTCAGTCCCAGTCCGGCCCTGGTAACGTATGTATATTGGAGATTGGAAGACTAGCTATAAATAGATGATGATAATATGGACTTTGGATTTCTATTAGTGTTTAATTGGGTCTAATATTAGCCTGTCACCATGAATTTTGGACTTAGTACCAGCAGGCAATATAACCCCTTCATTTCCCAGCATGCCACCACTACCAGGGCCACTGGAAGAGGCAGGTAAAGTGCCTGAAAAATGGTGCTATTTATGAATGCACCACTTTCAGGAGTGGCTGTCGGCGGCGATTTTCATTGTGGGGAGCTCAGAAAGCTTAGGCCTTACCACACTGAGAATCCAGCCCCCCAGCTGCCTTGATCTTACCTTGGCTGGCGATCAAAAATAGGGCGAAGCCCAAACATTTTTTATTATTATTTATTTAAATATTTTTTTTTAAATAATGGGTTTCCCTGTATTTTGGGTGTCAGCCAGGGCAAGTCCAGGCAGTTGTGGGTGGCAGCCCATAGATGTCCACATTGTATGGGCTGAGAATCAAAACTACCGCCGTCTGGTATGCAAATTTTTAAATTATTTATTTTTACAGTGCTATATGTGTGAGGAGCTCAACAGCCAATCACAGGTTCTGTCACAGAGAATCAGCGTGTGTGATTGGCTGCTGGAGTAATTTGAAACCAGCACATATATGCTGCCATACATACTAGAATGTAAGGGCTGATTCCAGATTTCTCCAACAACCAATCAAAAATGTCCATTCTTTGTGACAGTATCTGAGATTGGCTGTTGGGTCCATCTGCAGTGAATATCTCGGAAGTTAATGAGTGACCCAGGAAGTAGAAGAAGTGGGATGTAGGATGGTGGGATGTTGGTAAGTATGACGAAACTTTAGCAACTATTTCCTTTATTTTACAGCCCCCTACCCCCATCCCATAACTTTAAAATCTAAGTTTGGGGTTTCCAACTCAAGTTCGAGCCATGTTCAGCCCCACACCCGGCCTTTAAAAAAAGTCCTGGCAAGTCACCCGAACCCAAACATCAGCGGGTTCCCCATCACTAGTCAGGAGTACAGTGACCCAAGGAAGTGCTGGTAAGCACAAAACATTCATTGTCTCTTCTACAAGCTGTCATCTCCCTCCCCTCACTGTAAGGCAACATGGCCCATGCCTGTTTGATTTTGGTTGAGTGAAATAAAGCTCCTGACACCTGGTTACGATACTTGGAGTGCTGCCATAGCTTGTTTTCACTACATATGCATTATTTACCTTCACATTCAGTCATCAGGGTGCATATTTCACATACATCACATCAATCCACTTCAGTCATGCTATTTTTTAAACATTGTCATGCACTCCTCGCATTTTAATATATTGCTGCAGGTTGTAAGCATAGCAGAAATGGGTTAAGGGCCTGTGGTGATCTTACAGTCATGTGACCTTAATGGGTGGAGCAAAGCCAACAAGGCCTTCATTTCAGGTCTGCTGAGCTCCACTCATTATGGCCACATGGTCATGACATCACCACAGGTCCTTAACCCATTGCTACTATATGAAACTTAGCATCTGCAGTGATAGCAATATATTACAATACAGGAGGCGGAAATGCACTAATAACACATGTAATATGCACATTAATTTAAAATGAGAGTTTTAACAAAGTTAGATGACAGAAAATTTCCAAAACAAAGCAATTTATTTAGGTCATTACATACCAAAAGGAGACAAAAACTAGAGCTTAAAAAAATATGAAAACCACAATTGAAAAAGTAGATGCAACATACTGTAGCTTATTGGTACAGAAAATCTACAACATCAAAAGCACACCATTTACTCGCGGTTGGATATATTAAAAGAGTTTTTCACAACCAACTCATTTGTTTAAGAATTCTGTATACTTTTCTAAGTTAGTGAAGCATAGACTAAAATGTGATCAGACACAATATGTTCAATTTATTAAGTCTGGCATTTTACATGTAGAGCAACATTTACCTAATTCATTCAAGAGGCACACATCTTATGAATTAGGTGCATCTTACAAGTGCCGTGCACTCCCTCCAGAGGTGTCAGGGACTGGAGCACATTTCTGGCATATTAAACTATTAAAGTGGTATAACATTTCATGAAGTAGAAAGGTGGGCATAGCCACACTATGTCCTGCCCATGCCTTACACATTTTGGTGGAGATTGAAAAAACTGGTGTGAAAATGCCAAAAGATGAAAAAAAATTACCCAATTTCCAAGTTGGGCAACAATTTGGTGACTTTTTAAAGGTAATTTACTCTAGAATCATAAATACCTTAATGAATCAAGGCCAACTCTTTTGTACAATCTTCTTTTCTTGTTTGGTTACACGAGTGGGAGATGTAGCTCAGTCTCACATATAACAGCTGTTTCCCAATGGTGAAACTACATTTTCCAGGAGTTCCCTTATTATGTTTGGTTTGGAGACAGTACTATCTCTCTGATTAAACTTTTGTCACAGTCCCATGGTGGTGTTAACACGCTCTACATTTCCTTGGCATAATAGCATTGTTTCTATAAACAAAGTATAGAAACCGAACCATCGCTAACTTTTGTAATATTAAGGTTAGTGTAGTTTCTGGTTTAACTACATTGTTGCACTGCATGGAAAATGAAGTGCCCCTAAATGTATTCATGGCAACATAGGAAAAATATATGCAAAATTAAGAATGCAGTGCTTATACTAAAGTCTGTTTTACATACACAATAATTACATATTATCTGACTATATCTTACCTACCAGTTTTAAGCTATAAAATCAATTGTGCATTGTGTATATGATTATACAGCATTCTTTTGTTGCTGCAGAATAATTTAGGTACTGTGAAAATGGAATGTTCCTTACCAGTCTTGGCAAGAATAGTGGAAAATGCTAATTCACTGTTTTCATCTCACAAAGAATATTTTGTGATGAGTTATTTTACTATACTGTAAAAGAAAAAGGAACCTGAAATAAATCCAAAAGTTGTTAAAAAGGAAATAACATGCTTCTCTGATATAAAATGTGTTTAAAACAAATGGTTATGATAAAATCACATGATCTTCTGCATAATGTTTCTTAACTCCTTCTATAGTTTTTCCACTTCCTTTTTTTTCTTCCAAGAGCCATAGCTTTTTATATTTTCAGCATCATCATGCAGTCATGAGAAATACCAAGCACAACTATGTATTTAACAGAAGCAAGACCACAATGCAGAAGTAGTAAGTAGCCTTTACTGACTCAATAGTAATTAAGAGGTTAAGTACTTGTCTGGCCCTGTTTCATAAAGCCAGACCTTTAGAGTCCATTCATTGGGGAGGTAGATGTGGACAGGGTGGGGGCTGTATTGTCTGAAGGTCCTAAGACTTTAACTAACATGCGAGCATGTGCCTTTTTCTCTAAAAAAAGTGTTCAGCTTATGAAAGAAATTATGATGTTGGTTATCAGGAGTCGCTTGGTGTCAAATTAGTTTTTGAAGAATCAAGGCATTTTTGGGATGGAGCCATTCATCAAGTCACTGTGGTGATTGATCACAAAAATCTAGCTTATGTTGAATCAGCCAAAATGTTGACCCCTGACAGGCCAGATGGTCTTGTTTTCTAGATTTAATTTTGTCGATCATATTCAGGCCAGAGCCTAAGAATGTGATAGTTGTCACTTTGTCTCGTAGACTAGATTCTGTGACTCCTCCAGAACTTCCATCCTCCATTCTTTCTTGGGCTATTATTGTGACCATGGTATCCTCAGTATTGGAAGCGGAGATCTGCGATGCTCAGTCATTGGCTCCTTGTAATACCTCCAAATACAAGTTGCTTGTCCCTTTATACCTAACATTATGACTTTTGCAGAAATTCCATGATTCTATGTTGAGTGGCAACCCTAAGGTAACTGCTACCCAAAAGGCGGTTGCTAGACTCTTTTGGTGTCTCCCATGCATAATGTTATTACAGATTGAAACTTGTGCACGCACCAAAGTACGTCATTGCCAGCCAGAGAGTTGGCTCCATTCCCAAAGAATGACCATGGACTCATTCATCCATGGTTTTCATTTCCGATTTGCTTCTTTGTAGGGGGAAGACCACTATTTAGGTGATAGTTGACCGATTCAGCAAACAAGCTCACTTTGTTCCATAATCTGTGTTACCTAATGCTGAAACTAAACGATTATATTATTATGGGAGCCCAGAGCAAACTTATACCCTTTTGCCAATGGTCTATTTTTCTTCACTGTACTTGGTTAACCGTCAACCGGATGTTTATTAAAATGTTATTTCATATTCTAAAGATGAAAATATTATTAAAAAAAAATTTTTGAAGATAAAAATAAAATTGTTAAAATTGTAACACTTCTTGTAAAACTTCTACAACTTTAAACAATTTTATTTTTATCTTTAAAAAAACTTGTAATAATATTTTTATCTGTAGAACATGAAATAACATTTTAATAAACATCCGGTTGACGGTTAACCAAGTACAGTGAATTGACTAATTACTTTAAGAAAAATAGACCATTGGCAAAAGGCTATAAGTTTGCGCTGGGCTCCCATCTATTCTAATAAAACCCTAAGCCAGCTTCCGTCAGTATGTCATCGAAATGACGTCACATCCAGACTGAAGCTGGCTGTATACCTAACCAAGATGGCCGACTGTTAGCGAGAGCGATGCAAATACTGCCCCACTCTCGCCATCGGCGGCCTCCCCTGCGCCCCACACCCTCCTGTCTTACACCCCTGCCTGCCACACACCCCCTCACCTTCACACTACTCAGCACTCACCCCCCACCCCACGCTACGTCCAAATGCCACACGGACATTGTTTGGCACCTCCAATATGGCGTAGAAATCTCGCGAGATTACGGAACGTCTCACAAGATTTCACACGTCATCGGCAAAAGTGCGCAATTTGAATTCCTAATTCCTGTCAGACGGTGCCTGCCTCTTCACCTTCACTCCGCCTGCTCATTTCGCTACGTACAACCTCTAAAACGTCTTAAGTATCCTTCTCCTCACCACCCTTCTTATTAACCCTTTGAGATAAGGCATATATTAGCCCAGGGTTGTTCTATATCACCATGTACTGTGCTATTCCTGTTATCAGCCCTCAGCCCACTCTGGTTAACCCTTGAATTACATTTCTCTACCTCCTGTGGAAAACTCACATTAACCCTTTGCTATAAAGGATATAGTACCCATTTGGCGACATTATCTCAGCCATTCAGGATATTATATATCACCACGTACTGTGCTATTTAGACTATTTGCCCTCAGCGCTGTGCTGTTAACCCTTGCATGACATTTCTCAACCACCTGTGGAAAAATAGCACATTAACCTTTGGTATTAAGGATATATACCCATTTGGCGACATTATCTCTGGCTATTCAGGATATTATATATCACCACGTTACTGTGCTATTTATGCTATTAGCCCTCTGCTCACTGCTGTTAACTAGTGATGAGCGAGTATGCTCTGCGCTGCTCGGTACTCGCACGAGTATCCCGGTACTCGGGATGCTCAGCGAGCACCGAGTACCGCCGAGATGCTCGGACTGCTCGGTAATAATAAGCAATCTGACACATGTACACAGCTCCCATCAGTGCACACAGTGAGCTGGCACCTCACAGAGAGCAGATTCATTGTTAGGATCCCTCTGGGGGCCACAGCAAGGTGTTGTATGTTGCAGCGATTTCAAAAAGCCACCCTCCCACTCTTTCCCAGCATACTCGTTTTATAACCGGAAGTCTGTGGCGGAGCCTGTCACTCATTGACTTACATTGGGCTCGGTATCTTGAGATGCTCGGCCAGAGCACCGAGCACCCGAGCATTTTAGTGCTCGCTCATCACTACTGTTAACCCTTTAATGACATTTCTTCTGTGCAAAGATTAGCAGCTTGACCCTTTTGTTTAAAGGATATAGGACCAATTTGCCAACATTATCTCTGGCCACTCTGGATATTCTATACACCACGTGCTCTGAAAAATCTGCTATTAGCCCTCAACCATGTGCTGTTAACTCTTGAAATCAGATTCCTCAAATACCTGTGGAAAACTTAAAATATTAACCGTTTTCTAAAATGGATATCTTAACCATTTGCAGTATTTTGCTCTGACCATTCAGCCGATTCCATATCAGCGCGTACTCTGCTATTTCGGCAATTAGCCCAAACACTGACATTCGCTATTACCTGCTCTCACACTCACTTCACAGTGCTACCATGGGTCATCAGAAAAAGCATAGCACTGACACAGAGAAGAAAGCTGCTAACTCGCTAAATCAAAGAAAACGTCGTGCTAATGAGACTCCTGAGGAAAAACAACTACGACTTGACACCATGAAGGCTACAAAATGACAATGCATCACACATGAGTCCCCGACATCTAAATCTATTATATTAGGAAAAGAAGCCTCTGCACGTCGTCACCGCCGACAACATACCACTTCTACCTCGCCATTCTTAGCCCCCCCAACCCTGGATGCTGCTCCATCTACCACCACTTCCCCCCACACATCTACATCTTTGGCATTCTCCTATAACTATCATAACCCCTCTCTTTCTCCCATTCCCATACCACTTTCCCTCCCACAGAACCACAACTTTACTTTCTATCCAGACCTTCCAATACCCCATATTCAAGACCTACCAGCACAAATACGACTAATATACATTGGTTTGCACAAGAGCCAAACTGACCCGTTACAACCTCTTTTTCCAGGAAATGCCAAGACCTTCACTCATGACGAAAGTACTATTCTGGAACATACCTGTGGTGCTATGACCCATGTATGTCTCCATTGCCAAGCATTGCATTTCATCGCAGAAACCAAACGCCTTAGCATATAACAATTACATTTCCAAAAATTACATAGACCATACAAACATAGGTAGTTGATGGATAGATATCATGTCTTAATTGCATTATGGTTGACTCTTACTAAATAATCTATATATGGATTCTAGACTACCCGATTCTTTAGAATCGGGCCGCCATCTAGTAACAATATAATCGCACAATTTTTAAGGGGGACATAGCACGGTAATCCCCCTGTAGCCTTCAGCAACAAGGTACAGCACAAACCCTTATAGTCTAGCCCCAGTGTACAACCCAACATACATTGATAATGCTGAAACTCTCTCCAAACTGTTCATTGTTCATGGGTAAGATTGCATGGGGTTCATCTACATATTGCGTCTGATAGGGGGTGCAATTCATGTCCAAATTTGGAGGGCTTTCTGTAAAAAATTGGGGATTGATTTGTCGCTTTCCTCTGCTTATCACCCTGAAACTAATGGTCGACAGAGAGGACAAATCAGTCTTTGGAACAAATTTTTAAGATGTTTTGTTGCTGATTAACAGGAGAATTGGTCATCATTTCTACCTCTGGCTTGGTTTGCATATAACTGTCAGATCAATAAGTCCTCTGGGACCTTACCGTTCTTTTGTAACTATGGGTTTTATCCCCATTTTGATGAGTTAAGTTCTTGGTGTCCTGGGGTAGAGGTAACCATACAAAAGCTTAGGGACATCTGGTGGGAAGTTGAAAAGAAAATTGTGGTGGCTCAGCAATGGCAGAAATAGAAGGCCAATAGGAGACACTCATCTGGTCCCACATTCAAGTGGGAGATAAGGTTTGGCTATCCTCCAGGAATATTAAACTTAAGGTACCCTCAACAAAGTCGAATAAGATTTTGGAGGTGGACAATCCAGTTACATTCAGATTAAAAATCCCTAAATCCTTTCGTATTCCTAATTTGTTCCACTGCTAATTTTTGAAGACGTTTGTTTCATCTGCTTTGTCTCCCCCGCTCCCACCTCTTCTGGTGTCTATTGATGGAGGCTTAGAATATGAATGACAAAGGATCATTGACTCCCGGACGTTCTGGAATTCTCTGCAACACTTGGTTCATTGGAAGGGGTATGGACCCAAAGAGAGATCCTGATTTCTGGCTCATGCAGTGAGGGCTGATTTGCTAGTCAGGGCCTTTTATTGGAGGTTGGTTGTTACTATGCATGGTCTCTGGGTGTGTTGAGCTATCAGTCTGTTTTGTCTGTGTTATTTTCCATTCTGGGTCTGGAATGATGGGATCATGGGTGTTTCTATTCTGCTATTTAAGAATGCAGCTTTTTTTGTTTGGTATCAAACACTTGAATGTGCTGTGTGGGCTCTGGTGCTTCCTAGAGCTGTTATCTGACTCGGTCTAACATTGTTTTCTGTCTGCCTGATTTTCTGAACCCTTGATAATCAAGCTTTGGTCACAGGGTGGATTTTTGGCAAGTTGTCAGAGCTCAAGTTGCAGTTCAAGTGAAGGTCTGGGGTGCTGGGTTTCTTTTTAGACACACCCACTAATTAACTGATCTTTACTGAGCACAGGTGAGGATGTAAACTAGGATTGGGTGCATTATATGACCAGGCGACAAAACTTTTGTCTTTCCAAAATCTGACCATTCTGTGTTCATTAAATGATCAATATTTCAGCATTAATGCCAATTTATTTTCTTAACCTAAACCACATTTCGGAGGGTTTCAGATTTGAAAAGAGTAATTTATACAGCCAATGGATTAATTTAACGTCAGGTTAAAAGCTTTTATTTACATAAAACATGGATAAGCAACATAATTCGGTAAGGGAGTGTAGGAGAAGAGGGATTAATGACCGTGCTCCCGTTCCAAAAAAATCCATTTAATTCACGGTTCTTAGAATTCAGATGGTGTTTTTTATTTACACATTTCGGGGTTAAAAACTCCTTCATCAGAAATGCCACACAACAAGATGCACAAGGGTACATCTTGTTGTGTGGTATTTCTGAGGGTACATCTTGTTGTCTGGTATTTCTGAAGAAGGTATTTTTAACCACGAAATGCGTAAATAAAAAACACTATCTGAATTCTAACAGCCTTGAATCAAATGGATTTTTTGGAACAGGAGTGCGGTCATTAATCCCTCTTCTCCTACATACGATCCTGTATTTCAACATGTGGGAGGACTGCTGCAGATCAAAAAAGCTTGACATCTATAGTTGTCAAAGGTGATAAAGGGGGTTGTGGCTAGAGATGAGCGGTGTTCGAATCGAATTGTTGCTAATCTCAAATCCGAGCTGTTTTTGGCGATGTTCGAGTTGATCGTCGAATTAGAACAATTTGCTTAAAATTCGGCAGTTCGAGGTCATGCTCGATTTCAGTTCGATTTCAGTTCCGCAATGTATATACATACATTGCGGAACTGAAATTAAGTAAAATCAAGGGTTAAAAATAAAAAAAAATCGATACTCACCTCTCAAATCCATCCAGCGACGCTTCCAGCACTGTCTACCTGTCGGAGATGTGATCCCGGCAGCATTTCCCAGTCAAATGACGAGTTCTCACGATAACTCAAGTATAGGAGTAGCCCCGACACACTAATATCATGAAAATAGAGTCTTTGCAACAACAGTCTTTTTTGTTGTGATTTTATTTTTGTGAAAAAGGTGGTGTTACAATCCAACGTTTCAGCTCTACATCTCGACCTTTCATCAGGGATATGACTAAAGAATATACAATAAAGAACAAAATATCAGTGTATAAACTTTACTAAACAAAACCTGGTGATGAGTGATTTATTTTGTGAAAACAGTGTCATACATCCTTTGTGAAGTTATATATGGACCTATAGTGATGTGAGGCCGGTGAATGTGTATTGTGGTGTGATATGATGTATGTGTGAGGGAGGTGGAGTTGAGGAATTGGGTGAAGGCGTGCGTGACTGTGTGAGAGATTAATGGCATGGGTGTGTGGGTTGTATTGGGAAGGGCCACTAGGGGACAGTGAAGTGGAGTGGGAGTGAGGGTAGGGTCATCTAAAGAGGCTGTGTGCAAGTGGGGGGGGCTCTTGGAGGTGTTGAGGCGTAAGGTGTGATTACCTTGGTCCTTGATTTCGGGGTGTATGTATAGGTGGTATAGGTTTACTTTTGTGGTCCAGCTAGGGTGAGGTCATCCCTGTCAAGGGTAGTCCTGCAGGTCCGGACTCATTTGAAGTCACAGACGTCATAGGAGAGAACGAGGGGTTATTGTATTAGCACAGGTGGAGTACCTGTAGGTGTAAAGAAAAGGTAGACTTAGCACTTAGAGACCTGGAAGGACGGTGTGCTTAGGTGGGGTACTTTATAGTGGTACCGCACCTATGTCAGAGTACTAATAAAAAGTGCTTAGTCAATTAGCCACTGGCATGAGCATGATGCATTTTACCTTAGGCTAGAAGGATAAATGAGAAGAAGACCTCAGGTGTGTATCGCTGGAGCGGTACCTATAGTGACCACTGAGAAAAGGTATAGGTTAAGGAATAGCAAGGTGTGTTAAAGGAAAGAATAAAAGGGAGAGTTTTAGGGGTCACATACCGAAGTGTAGGGTCATCATGTGACTCCAGTCCTGAGGAGAAAATAAGCAGGTCAATTAGCTGTAAAGGAGAGAGGAAACCCAGTCTGTAGAGACCGAGGGGCACCATTACCTTATGTCCTAAGTCTGGTCAGGTGTAGAGGAGGCCGGGAATGCATGTGGCCCAGTGCAGTAGTGTTATAAACTGTCCTGTACTTCCTGGATGGGTGGGGATGGTTACACATAAAAGGGTCCCCTTAACAATAAGTGCTTCACCTATATACGTTTTACCTTACCAAATACCGCCACAGAAACTGTGTCAATATTTTTTTGTGAATCAGCACATCCAAAATTTATGGCAAAAATGAAAATTGTTTCATATTAAAATTATTTACCGTACATAACATGTCTTAATCGGGAACGCAGTCCCTATCATGCACAAAATCATAGGGTGGGCTATATAGAATACACAAGTAGCAGCATATACTAACAAGGGAACAGAATGGAGCACTATCACACTTGTTTTTATCTTAATCCCTCTCTTAAATCAAAAGGAATGCTCCTACAGGCCTAAATGGTCATTGAATGATCATCCGTTAGATATTAAAGTATTCAAAATACCTGGTGCCAAGATAGTTCTCACAGACAATCACTCCTTGGACCCTCGCTGCCACAGTGCTCTCGCCACGACCCCACAGCCGACGCACGTTTCAAAGTTTGATGTTTTTCCTCAGGCAGTGCATTCCGCTATTGACACAGTTTCTGTGGCGGTATTTGGTAAGGTAAAATGGGTGGGGATGGGCAGGGATCGAGAATGTCTATTGCACATGTGCGAAGGCCGTCGCCATCTTGGTGAGGTCGAAAGATGTCAGATTGAGTGTACTGCACATGTGCGGGACGAGAATAGGAAATGAGCATGTTTTGACCTTCCAGGAAGTGATGTTGGCTAAGGAGGAGTGTAATGAAGTGTCACATGCATACAGGCGGCCATTTTAATGGTGGAACTGTGCAATATTCATGCACAGTGGTGATTTCAGTGCTGGTTGTGCCATCAGGTTTCAAAGAGAATTCCTTTGCCTGCCTAAAAACAAAGATAAGGCAATTAGAGCAGGGTTTACACACATAGAGTAAAATGGCATTTACTATAACACACTTATGTCAGAAATATCTCCTTATAACCAAAATACATTATATGGGAAAAGAACATTTGGTAATGATTTTTTACTCCTGATGAAAACAATACCAATTCACTATGTAGTGGAATTGAGAAAAGATTAACAATACATTTCAGATTCTCTATTGAGACAGTATGGGTGGAGGGTATTTAGGTGATATATCCAATACGCTTCGCGCTCTTTGAGTGTTCGGATTCTATTATCCCCTCGTCTGGGTACAGGGATTTGTTCAATGACCTGAAACTTCAGTTGACTTACAGAATGTCTGTCTTCCACAAAATGGGCAGGAATTGGTAACAGTGTGTTTTCACACTGTTTTCTCACGATAACTCATCATGTGACTGGAAACCACTGCCGAGATTATGATGTCACCGCAGGTCCTACAGGCCCTCACTAGTAGTGAATAGTAGTGAGGATCTGTAGGACCTGCGGTGACATCATAATCCTGGCAGCGGTTTCTGGTCACATGACGAGTTATCGCGACAACTCGTCATGTGACCGCAGGTCCTCACTACTATTCACTACTAGTGAGGACCTGTAGGACCTGCAGTGACATCATAATCCTGGCAGCGGTTTCCGGTCACATGACGAGTTATTGCGACAACTTGTCATGTGACCGCAGGTCCTCACTACTATTCACTACTAGTGAGGACCTGTAGGACCTGCGGTGACGTTATAATCTCGGCAGCGGTTTACGGTCACATGACGAGTTATCGCGAGAACTCATCATTTCACCTGGAAACGCTGCCGGGATCACATCTCCGACAGGTAGGCAGTGCTGAAAGAGTCGCTGGATGGATTAGAGAGGTGAGTATCGATTTTTTTTATTTTTAACCCTTGATTTCACTTCATTTCAGTTCCGCAATGTATGTATATACATTGCGGAACTAAAATTGACCACTATACTAGTGTTTTAGTGTGTTCGAGAGAGTTCGACGAACATTCGAAGACCATTCGACGAACACACCTCCCATTCGACGAATCGAATCGAACTAGAACACTAGGGCGGTGGCTCAACACTAGTTGTGGCATCTCACAACCCGAATAGGTGAGCAGTTTCAATTTTTCGCTTAACCCTCCAATTCCACGGATAAACACTATTGTGCGCCCATCTCCTTCTCAGTGCTATGTACCCATTCTATCCCCAATGAAGCCACTTATGTATCAATATGCGTGGGGCATTCTTTCTCTCTATCGCCGTAGCTTTATTGCTCTTGATATCTGAAAAGTTTGTTTAAACATCTCTCTCTCTCTTGTCTTATGCTGCATGTTAGGAATATTTATTACTATTGGTATTATAATATACCATTAGCTATTGTTGACCACAGCCATGACCCACTTAAATACTACAGTGAAGGAAATGATTATTTTATCCCTCTCTGATTTTGTTAGTTTGCAAAGACAAGAGCAGTCTATAATTTTAAGAGTTGGTTAATTTTAACAATGAGAGATAAAATATCAGAAATAAAATCCAGAAAATCACATTGTCTAAATTATTTGAATGTATTTGCATTTTGCCAAGATAAATAAGCATTTGATCCCTCAGGAAAACAAGACTTAATACTTGGTGGCAAAACCCTTGTTGGCAAGCACAGCAGTTATACGGTTTTTGTAGTTTATGATGAGGTTTGCGGACATGTCAGGAAGAGTTTGGGTCCACACCTCTTTGCAGATCATCTCAAAATCATTATGCTTTTGAGGCTGTCGCTTGGCAACTTGGAGCTTCAGCTCCCTCCATAGGTTTACTATGAGATTCAGATCTGGAGACTGGCTAGGCTACTCCAAGACCTTAATGTGTTTCTTTTGAGCCACTCCTTTGTTGACTTGGCTGTATGTTTCGGGTCATTGTCTTGCAGGAAGACCCAACCACGACCCATTTTCAATGTACTGGTGGCGGGATGGCGGTTGTCACTCAGGATTTTACAGTACGTGGCTCCATTCATTGTCCCATTGATGTGGTGAAGTAGTCCTATGCCCTTAGCAGAGAAGCACCTCCAAAACATAATGTTTCCACTCCCATGCTTGACTGGTGGGATGGTGTTCTTTCGGTCATTGGCAGCATTTCTCTTCATCCAAACATGGCAAGTTGATTTAATTCCCAAATAGCTCAATTTTTGTCTCATCTGACCACAGCACGTACTCCCTATCATTCTCAGGATCACCAAGGAGTTCATTGGCAAGCTTCAGATGGGCCTGCACATGTGTCTTCTTGAGCAATGGGACTTTATGGGCATTGCAGGATTTTAATCCATTATGGCATAATATGTTACCAATGTTTTTGTTGGTGATGGTGGTCCCAGCTGCCTTAAAGAGTTCCCCATGTAGTTTTAGGCTGATCTCTCACCTTCGTCATGATCCTGGATACCCCAGGAAGTGATATTTTGTATTGAGCAAAATATCAATATCGATTGACACTCATTTTGTATTTGTTTCATTTTCCTACTATTGCACCAACAGTTGTCTCCTTCTCACCCACCGTCTTACTTATGGTTTTGTAGCCTATTCCAGTCTTGTGCAGGTCAAGGACCTTTTCCCTGACATCCTTAGGAAGCTCTTTGGTCTTGCCCATGTTGTAGAGGTTACAGTCTGGCTGATTGAGTGTGTAGACATGCATCTTGTATACAGGTGACAATTTGAGACAGCTGTCTTTAGTGCAGATAACGAGTTGATTAGGAGCGTCTATCTGGTCTTTAGGAGCCAGAACACCCAAAGCTTGGTAGGGGATCAAATACTTATTTCTCTCTGCAAAATGCAAATACATTTACCGTATATACTCGTGTATAAGCCGACCCGTGTATAAGCCGACCCCCCTACTTTTGCCCCCAAAACCTGGGAAATCTATTGACTCGTGTATAACCGAGGGTGGACCCTAGCACAAGTATACAACCCCCAGCAGTGTGGTATACACCAGTCCCAGAGGTAGATACAGCAGCCCCAGTGGTAGTATACACGCAGCCCCAGTAGTATATACAAGCCCCAGTGGTATATACAGCCCCAGTGGTAGTATAGACGCAGCCCTAGTAGTATATAAAGCCCAGTGGTAGTATATACAGCCCCAGTGGTAGTATACAGGGTCCCAGAGGTATATACAGCCCCAGTGGTAGTATATACAGCCCCAGTGTAGTATATACAGCCCCAGTGGTAGTATACAGGCCCCAGCAGTATATACAGCCCAGTGGTTTATACAGCCCCAGTGGTAGTATATACAGCCCAGTGGTAGTATACAGGGCCCAGAGGTATATAGCAGCCCCAGTGGTTTATACAGCCCCAGTGGTAGTATATACAGCCCCAGTGGTAGTATACAGGGCCCCAGAGGTATATAGCAGCCCCAGTGGTAGTATATACAGCCCCAGTGGTAGTATATACAGCCCCAGTGGTAGTATACAGGGCCCCAGCAGTATATACAGCCCCAGTGGTTTATACAGCCCCGGTGGTAGTATATACAGCCCCAGTGGTAGTATACAGGCCCCAGCAGTATATACAGCCCCAGTGGTTTATACAGCCCCAGTGGTAGTATATACAGCCCCAGTGGTAGTATACAGGGCCCCAGAGGTATATAGCAGCCCCAGCGGTAGTATACAGGCAGCCCCAGTAATGCAGGGCCCCCCCAGCGTCTCTCCGGTCACCTGTAAAGGAAACTATACTTATCACAGTGCTCTGTCCGTGCCCGCTCGCGACCCGCTCGCAGCTGCCGACCATGATCCTCCATCTTGCGTCTTCTTTCTTCCTGTTTCCTGTGCTCGTCGCAGGGAATGACGTCATTGCCCGCGACGAGCACAGAAACAGGAAGAAGACGCAAGATGGAGGATCGCGGTTGGCAGCTGCGAGCAGGCGCGGACAGCGTGCGTGGACACCGGCACTGTGATAAGTATAGTTTCCTTTACAGGTGACCGGAGAGACGCTGGGGGGGCCCTGCATTACTGGAGATGCGGGGCTGCTGTATACCGATGTATACATCGGTATGTACCGATGTATACATCGGTATACAGCACTGACTCGCGTATAAGCCGAGGGGGGTACTTTTCAGCCCAATTTTTGGCTGAAAAACTCGGCTTATACGCGAGTATATACGGTATATAATTTAGACAATGGGATATTATAGATTTTATTTTTAATATATTATCTATCACTGTTAAAATTAACCTACCCTTAAAATTATAGACTGTTCATGTCTTTATCAGTGGGCAAATTTACAAAATCAGCAAGGGATCAAATATTTTTTTTCTTCACTTAATTTGTATTATTTATGCTTTACAGAATACTGTGGCCATTAGGCCTATTACTTATGACCTGTTTTCTGCACTGTATCGCAAGCATTCTTAAATTTTGCTTATATTTACATTCTATATACCGTATATACTCGTGTATAAGCCGAGTTTTTCAGCACAAAAAATGTGCTGAAAAGTCCACCCTCGGCTTATACACGGGTATATACGGTAAAAAAAAAAAAAAAAAAAAAAAAAATATATACCGGGCAGCCCCCCCCGTGGTATACCGGGCCCCCCCTGTGGCCACCTGTAAAGGAAGCGATGATTATACTTATCGGGTGGCTGTCGCCGACGCCGCCGCTCTGTCACCGTCCGTCACCGCGCTCCTCCTGGTCTTCATGCTTCCTTCACCGTCGCACAGGAAATGACGTCATTTTCTGTGCGCCGATGAAGGAAGCATGACGGACGGTGACAGAGCGGCGGCGTCGGCGACAGCCACCCGATAAGTATAATCATCGCTTCCTTTACAGGTGGCCACAGGGGGGCCCGGTATACCACGGGGGGGGGCTGTATACAGCCGGGTACCGCTGTATACAGCGGGGGCTGCTGTATACAGCGGGGGCTGCTGTATACCCCTCTGGGGCTGCTAAATACCCCTCTGGGGCTGCTGTATACCCTCTGGGGCTGCTATATACCCCTCTGGGGCTGCTATATACCCCTCTGGGGCTGGGGCTGCTGTATACCCCTCTGGGGCTGCTAAATACCCCTCTGGGGCTGCTGTATACCCCTCTGGGGCTGCTGTATACCCCTCTGGGGCTGCTATATACCCCTCTGGGGCTGCTATATACCCCTCTGGGGCTGGGGCTGCTGTATACCCCTCTGGGGCTGCTGTATACAGCTCTGGGGCTGCTGTATACAGCTCTGGGGCTGCTATATACCCCTCTGGGGCTGCTGTATACCCCTCTGGGGCTGCTATATACCCCTCTGGGGCTGCTATATACCCCTCTGGGGCTGCTGTATACCCCTCTGGGGCTGCTATATACCCCTCTGGGGCTGCTATATACCCCTCTGGGGCTGCTATATACCCCTCTGGGGCTGCTATATACCCCTCTGGGGCTGCTGTATACCCCTCTGGGGCTGCTATATACCCCTCTGGGGCTGCTATATACCCCTCTGGGGCTGGGGCTGCTGTATACCCCTCTGGGGCTGCTATATACCCCTCTGGGGCTGCTGTATACAGCTCTGGGGCTGCTGTATACCCCTCTGGGGCTGCTGTATACCCCTCTGGGGCTGCTGTATACCCCTCTGGGGCTGCTGTATACAGCTCTGGGGCTGCTGTATACAGCTCTGGGGCTGCTGTATACCCCTCTGGGGCTGCTGTATACAGCTCTGGGGCTGCTGTATACCCCTCTGGGGCTGCTGTATACCCCTCTGGGGCTGCTGTATACAGCTCTGGGGCTGCTGTATACAGCTCTGGGGCTGCTCTATACCCCTCTGGGGCTGCTCTTATACCCCTCTGGGGCTGCTGTATACCCCTCTGGGGCTGCTGTATACAGCTCTGGGGCTGCTATATACCCCTCTGGGGCTGCTGTATACCCCTCTGGGGCTGCTGTATATACCACTGGGGAGGCTACTGTATACTACCACTGGGAGGCTGCTGTATACTACCACTGGGGAGGCTGCTGTATACCACTGAGGGGGCCTGTATACCACACTGCTGGGGGCTGTATACCTGTGCTGGGGTCCACCCTCGGCTTATACACGAGTCAATAGGTTTTCCCAGGTTTTGGGGGCAAAAGTAGGGGGGTCGGCTTATACACGGGTCGGCTTATACACGAGTATATACGGTAATATGGTATGTGGAATTTCTGTCTGTGTGAGAGCAGATCTTCTTATAACTAATAGAGATGTGTTTGTTATATCATTCTTGTTTCTTGATTGTAATTGCATGTTGTGGCTTTGACCTGACTGGAGTTTGATTTATATTATTTATTTAATGATTTATTGGACTTGACCATAGGTGCTTAGAAAATATGATTGTTCGCCTGCTTTATCCATGTTATTATGTATAATGATGTTTCTGTGCTACTTTTTTGGTGTTTTTAATTGTATGTCTTTTATAGTTTGTTAAAGGGGTTGTCCACAGCTTTAAAACTTATGGCCTATCATCAGGAGAGGTCATCAATATGTGATCGGGGAGGTTGTTCAAACCAGCATCTCCGCTGATTAGCTATCCTGAGTGTCGGCAGCGGATGAAATTGCTCAGTCAGATAGCTGCACAGCTCTTTTAACTGTATAGTGGCTCCGGCTGGCTAGTAAACATTAGAGATGAGCCACCACCCTAGTGTTCGATTTGATTCGATTTGTCGAATTGGCGAGTGTGTTCGTTGAACGTTCGTCGAACACTAATGAATGAGCTGTGCGGGGCACTTTCACTTCCGCAATGTATATACATACATTGCGGAAGTGAAATTAAGTAAAAGAAAGGGTTAAAAATTAAAAAATCTCTATGCTCACCTGTCCGGTGATCCACCGATGCCTCCAGCACCTCCGGCCTGATGCCTGTAGGACCTGCCGTGACGTCACAAGCCGTGTGACCCGATGATACTGCCGGCTTGTGACATCATGGCAGGTCCTACAGGCATCAGGATGGAGGTGCTGGAGGCATCGGTGGATCGCCGGACAGGTAAGCATAGAGATTTTTTTATTTTTAACCATTTCTTTTACTGCATTTCACTTCTGCAATGTATGTATATACATCGCAGAAGAGAAATTGTCCCGCACAGCTCATTCATTAGGCGGAAAATGGAGCAGTCGAAGCGTTATCAAACATAACCTCGAACTGCCGAATTTGAAGCTAATTGTTCACATTCATCGAATGTCTCGAACACCGCCGAAAACAGCTCGAAATTTGAGATTGGTGAACAATTCAAATCGAACACCGCTCATCTCTAGTAAACATTTCTATTCAAATCTACAGAGGGTGGATATACAGTAGCTGAACTCTGTATGTCAGTAACTAAGCAGTTTGGCTGCTGTCGATAGCAAGATCAGCTAATTGGTGGGGGTTCTGGGTGTCGCACACTCACTGATTAGACATTGATTACCTATCCTGAGGATAGGCCATCTATGTTTGCGTGGACAACATCTTTATCAAAATTTTCTGTATTTTGGCTATCCTTGCTTTAAAATCTTCACTGTTTTGTTTTTGTGTATTTTCATTTGTATGTGCAATTAAATCAATACATGCATTGCATTAACCAGATCCTGATGGCTTTATGAGCAAAGCTGTTCTGTTTGTAATGTAACTTAATATATATTATATTTATTGTAGCCATCTGGATTTTTACTGTCATTTCAGAAAGCTGAATTGCAGGGAAAGTTATTTGGAGAAGTTCGGTGATCGACCATTGTCCCACTCTTTGAAGTCCCAACAAGAAGCTAATTTTGATGTAGCAATAGTTACAGATTTAGTTATTCAGTTCACCTGAATGGGAAAGGCTTTTACAAATCAGCTGACTGTGGTTTGACTTAAGGCCCCGCTACACCTAGCGACATTCCAGCAATCCCGACAACAATACAACCTGGCAGGGATCGCTGGAATGTCACTAAGTGGTTGCTGGTGAGATGCCACATGGGCAGATCAACTCACCAATGCGGTGACCCCTGACGGTCGTTGGGATCTGTCACTGTCATGGGCGTAACATGGAGATCGTTGGTCATTTTCCCTGTCACACACACCCATGCAGCATGGCCAGTAGGAGACTGATAATGAAAAAATTGTCCAGGCCATTCCGTCACGAACAGTGATCTCACAGCGGGGGGCCGCTCGCTGCTATGTGTCACATGCAGCGATATTACTGGTGAGTTCACCGCAACGTCACAAAACCTGCGACGTTGTGGCGATATCATTAGCGATATCGCTATGTGTAACGGGGCCTTTAGGCTGATTTCACACTGCAGTTTTTTCCCTGATCAGGTTCGATCAGGTTTGTGTGTCAAAACCAGGAGAGGAACTTGCAGAGAAAAACTATAATTGAAAGATTGACACCGGTTCTGGGTTTTGGAGACACTCCTGGTTTTGGCACACAAAACCTGATGAACCCTGATCAGAAAAAACTGCAGTGTGAATCCAGCCTTATAGAGATTGTCTCAAGTTGCCTTAACTTGATAAACTAAACTATTTTGGTTGCTTTTCTTCAACAAAACAAAGATTTTTGAATAAAAGAAAGTAGCAAATAGGTCATTTATTGTAGGTTTCAATAAAGAATTTAATGTCTCAGATAATTTTTTAGAAAATATTTAAGTTATTTTATAACCTATTAGTAAAATGTAAGATAAGAGGGATATTAATATTAAATATACTTCTTTATTTTTATATTTCCTTATAATTTGTTATTGAAGGTATATAATCCGCATTTAGCATAGTAATTTCCATTACCCTGCTCCACATCAGTAAATATTTTAATCTTTTATAAATCACAAGAGAGATTTTTTAATTCTTTATATTAAAGGTTCTCATAAAAAGTGTTAACAATGATTTTCATTATATTTGGATGAGTTTTGTTACACACATTATCTTTTAATGGCATGGGTATACCAATACTGGTTTGCATAAAGTATATACAGTACAGACAAAAGGTTTGGACACACCTTCTCATTCAAAGATTTTTCTGTATTTACATGACTATGAAAATTGTAGATTCACACTGAAGGCATCAAAACTATGAATTATAGTGTTGGCCAAAAGTATTGACACCCCTGAGATTCTGTCAGATAATACTCAGTTTCTTCCTGAAAATTATTGCAATCACAAATTCTTTGGTATTATTATCTTCATTTAATTTGTCTTTAATGAAAAAAACACAAAAAGAATTGTCCTAAAGCCAAATTGGATATAGTTCCACACCAAACATAAAGAAGGGGGTGGACAAAAGTATTGGCACTGTTAGAAAAATCATGTGATGCTTCTCTAATTTGTGTAATTAACAGCACCTGTAACGTACCTGTGGCACCTAACATGTGTTGGCAATAACTATATCACACTTGCAGCCAGTTGACATGAATTAAAGTTGACTCAACCTCTGTCCTGTGTCCTTGTGTGTACCACATTGAACATGGAGAAAAGAAAGAAGACCAAAGAACTGTCTGAGGACTTGAAAAACCAAATTGTGAGGAAGCATGAGCAATCTCAAGGCTACAAGTCCATCTCCGAAGACCAGAATGTTCCTGTGTCTACCGTGCGCAGTGTCATCAAGAAGTTTAAAGCCCATGGCACTGTGGCTAATCTCCCTAGATGTGGACAGAAAAGAAAAATTGACAGAGATTTCAACGCAAGATTGTGCGGATGGTGGATAAGGAACCTTGACTAACATCCAGACAAGTTAAAGCTGCCCTGCAGTCCGAGGGTACAACAGTGTCAACCCGTACTATCCGTCAGCGTCTGAATGAAAAGGGACTTTATGGTAGGAGACCCAGGAAGACCCCACTTCTTACCCCAAGACATAAAAAAGCCAGGCTGGAGTTTGCTAAAACTTACCTGAGAAAGCCTAAAACGTTTTGGAAGAATGTTCTCTCTTTTTAGGCAAAGGCATCAACATAGAGTTTACAGGAGAAAAAAAGAGGCATTCAAAGAAAAGAACACGGTCCCTACAGTCAAACATGGCGGAGGTTCCCTGATGTTTTGGGTTTCTTTGCTGCCTCTGGCACTGGACTGCTTGACCGTGTGCATGGCATTATGAAGTCTGAAGACTACCAACAAATTTTGCAGCATATTGTTGGGCCCAGTGTGAGAAAGCTGGGTCTCCCTCAGAGGTCATGGGTCTTCCAGCAGGACAATGACCCAAAACACACTTCAAAAAGCACTAGAAAACGGTTTGAGAGAAAGCACTGGAGACTTCTAAGGTAGCCAGCAATGAGTCCAGACCTGAATTCCATAGAACACCTGTGGAGAGATCTAAAAATGGCAGTTTGGAGAAGGCACCCTTCAAATATCAGGGACCAGGAGCAGTTTGCCAAAGAAGAATGGTCTAAAATTCCAGCAGAGCTTTGTAAGAAACTCATTGATGGTTACCGGAAGCGTTGATCGCAGTTATTTTGGCTAAAGGTTGTGCAACCAAGTATTAGGCTGAGGGTGCCAATACTTTTGTCCGGCCTATTTTTGGAGTTTTGTGTGAAGTGATCAATGTTTTTGCTTTTTGCTTCATTCTCTTTTGTGTTTTTTCATTGAAGACAAATTACCGTATATACTCGTGTATAAGCCGACCCGTGTATAAGCCGACCCCCTACTTTTTCCCCCAAAACCTGGGAAAACCTATTGACTCGTGTATAAGCCGAGGGTGGACCCCAGCACAGGTATACAGCCCCCAGCAGTGTGGTATACAGCAGCCTCCCCAGTGGTATATACAGACCCCAGTGGTAATACAGCAGCCCCAGTGGTAATACAGCAGCCCCAGTGGTAATACAGCAGCCCCAGTGGTAGTATACAGCAGCCCCAGTGGTAGTATACAGCAGCCCCAGAGGTATAATCAGCAGCCCCAGAGGTATATACAGCAGCCCCAGAGGTATATACAGCAGCCCCAGGGGTAATACAGCAGCCCCAGGGGTAATAAATTAGCCCCAGGGGTAATACAGCAGCCCCAGGGGTTATACAGCAGCCCCAGGGGGTATACAGCAGCCCCAGGGGGTATACAGCAGCCCCAAGGGGTTATACAGCAGCCCCAGGGGTTATACAGCAGCCCCAGGGGTTATACAGCAGCCCCAGGGGTTATACAGCAGCCCCAGGGGGTATACAGCAGCCCCAAGGGTATACAGCAGCCCCAGGGGTTATACAGCAGCCCCAGGGGTTATACAGCAGCCCCAAGGGGTTATACAGCAGCCCCAGGGGTATACAGCAGCCCCAGGGGTTATACAGCAGCCCCAGGGGTTATACAGCAGCCCCAGGGGGTATACAGCAGCCCCAGGGGTATACAGCAGCCCCAGGGGGTATACAGCAGCCCCAAATGCTGGCACTCGCCCCCCCTGTTTATTAGGGCCCCCCCGCTGCTTAACTTACCATCCCTGGTCTTCTGCACTGCACCGCGCCGGTCTTCTGACTCCGTCCTCCATGCTCCGAGTCCCGTCCTTCCTGCATCCGGGATCCCCGGCCTTCGCAGTTACGATGACGTCAGAGAATAATAAACATAATTTGTAAAATATATTAAAAAGCTTTATACTCACCTCATCGCTTTCCTCTTTGGCCACTCCACTACTAACCGCCACTACTTTGGTCCTCATTGCAACTTCATATTGGCATCATCAATGCTGAAATCCCTTGAACCTTGGTCACTTGGCCAAGGGTCTGGGTGTGCTAGGCCAGAAAAGGTTTTGTATATGCCCTTGCATAGATTATGGTGCATGCAGTAACATCATGGCCTACAGTCTGTGTGGGCACATAAACAGAGCCTCATCAGCCTAGCGAACATGGCCCTGAAGATTTCAGCACATCCATTGCCGTTATGACGATGCGGAAGAGACCATATGATTGGTGGCGAGTAGCATAGGGGCTAGAGAGGTGAGTAAACGTTTTTTTTTTAGTTTTTAACAATATGATGGCCTCTTGCAGTTCAGAGAAATGGAGACCTGAAGTCCCCATATTGCTTGATCGTGCAAACGTCAATTACATACAAATTTAATTTTAAAAAAATCTTTAAGGATTTTTTACAATTTGTTCCATGTGAATTGTGCAAAATTGAAGTCAGGTGGTTATACTTTGGCAGAACTTTAAAGGGCAGGCAAAATATTAAAAATAAAGAACACTACTAAAACCTGCCACTCACCCCTCTGGCACCCTCTCTTGTTGTTGTTTCCAATTCTGTCCTCAGCACCTTTTTTTAATGCTGCTGGGTGCTGGAACCACAAGCTTCTATCTCCTAGGCCAGGACTTCCAACCATGAACAGGCCTGAGATGTCCCTGCACATGCACCTCAGTAAATCTCAATGTTGTGGCATTACAACATGCACCATGATCATATAAAGTGCATGTGCATGGACATTTAAGGTCTTATCACAATATGAAGAACCTCAGGGCTTCAGCACAAGGAGCAGTAAGAAGAAACCCACATTATGGAAATCGAGCAACAAGGTGACAGTAGTGGTGAGTTGTAAGATAAGTGTTACTGATGGGCGAACCCGCTGATGTTCGGGTTCAGCAGACCAACCCAGACTTTTTTTTAAAGTCTAAGCTCTGCGCTGAACTTGACTCACACTTGAGTCTGAACCCCGAACTCAGACTTTAAAGTTATGAGATGGCTCTAGAGGGGCTGTAAAAAGAAAGCCGATAGTGATAAAACAACATCATCATACTAACTGGCGTTCCACCATTTGTACTTCTGGGCCACTCATTAAGTTTCTCGATTTTCACTGCAGATTGGCTCAACAGCCAATCACAAACACAGTCACAGAGAGTGGGAGTTTGTGATTGGCTGTAGGAGTAAGCTGAAACCAACCCATACATTCTACTATCTACACTGCTCAGGAGATAAGTATTTGAAATACATGCAGATGACATGCTCCAAGCGGCCATGCTGGTTGATGCAATGCGAGACTCGCATGAGTCACATGCAAGTGAGCCTCCAGCCTTACCTATAGATACCACTCTCCAAGCCCTTTGGTGAATAAACTGCCTTCTCTGTCAGCCAAATATTGCAAATTTTGCCTCATCAGAGAATTTGCTGCTACTTTTATACACAATAGCTCCTATGCTTTCGTGCAGGTTTGCATGGTTGAATTGGTTGACTTTGTTTCCTTGGCAAATGCATTGGTTTTTGGGTACAACTCTTTCATGAAGACCATTTCTGAACAAATTTTTCCAACAGCTGAGAGGTGTTGCTGGGCCTGGGTCCCACCAATTGCTGCCAGTTTTAAGGTGATTGAACCGCTTCATATTTACTGATTTCAATGGAAAATGATCAACCTTCACATTTCATTATTGCATTAAGTATCTTTGGCTGACCACTAGTGATGAGCGAATTTTGCTCGAACATGTTCGCCAATTTCAAATTCGGCAAGAACCTGTCTGATTAGATTCGGCACCTAGAATTCTAACGTATTGCTGAAAAGTCAGGAAATTTGGTGAAAGTTCGGTAATGCTTCAGATGTGTGTAGCCTAACATTGAACAGAAACATTTGTGTAAATGCAGTAATGTTTCTGTTGTACGTTATCCTACACAGACAGACACACACAGATCATCTTATTATGTTTCCACTACTTGATTGCTCCAGTTCATATTCCCGTGTTTCCTCTCACATCCACATCTGAGTTGGCGGTCAGTGATGTGCGCAGTCAGCTGATCTGATCACCATAGCAATGGCGTCATTTGACCAAATAATGTAAGCTGATCTGGTCACCTGACTTGATTACTATGGTGACCAGATGAGCTGCCGCACACGTCACATCGCTCTGCTCCAGGTGTGTGGTGGCTTGCTGAGGCCACTTGACATCACCGTTCAGGTAACCATGGTGGCCGCTAATCATAGCGGGTACCGTGCTTAACTAAGCTGTCCTCTGTGACTTCAGCAAGTCACCGCTTATGGATGGAGCTTACAGCTCATTCATTCAGTGACTGGAGGCTGTGGTGACAGGATGCTGTATTCTTCATCAATCCCCCAATGAAGAAGACGTTGCAAGGATCGAGGAGGGGTATGAGGGAGTAATAAAGATGGAGTCCCTAAATGTCTTTGTATTTTTACTTCTAATCAAATATTTTCTCTTCCTGTGTTGTGTCGTGTTTACTATTTACTTGACATTCTTAATTGGCGGGTCTAATATTGGCCTGACATTAAGAATTTCGGATTTAATGCCAGCTGGCAATGCAAAGCTGGTATTAACCTATGCCACTGCTACATGGCAATTGGAAGAGCCAGGTAAAGTGCCAGGAATTGGTGCTTCTTATAAATGTGCCAATTTCATGGGTGGCTGTGGGCTGCTATTCTATAGGGTGGTGGGGCCCAATAATGAAGGCCACTGCCACATTGAAAATACCAGCCCTAAGCTGCCTAGTTTTACCTGGCTGGCAATTAAAAATAGGCCAAAGCCCATGCAAAATAAAATTAAGCAGCTGAGGGTGGCAGCTTGCAGCCGTCCGCTTTATCCGTGCTAGACTAAAAAAATACATCGAAGCACTATGCTTTTTTTTTATTATCTATTTAACACACTATGACGGCAGGTTAGTTGCTATACTCTAAAATGCATGGCAACCAAGTACAATCACTGTCCAAATAGAGGAAACGCAGTCTGATTGCAACAGCCAATTACATGTAGTGTAAGGCAACCAACCTGCCATTAAGGTGTGTTAAATATCCATTTAGAAATGGAAAATGTCTGACTATAATGCTTGCCAACAAGGGTTTGTCACCAAGTATTAAGTCTTGTTTGCCAGAGGGATCAAATACTTATTTCTCTCTGCAAGATGCAAATAGATTTATATCATTTAAATAATGTAATTTTATGGATTTTATATTTGAGATTCTATCTCTCATTGTTAAAATTAACCTACCCTTCAAATTATAGACTGTTCATGTCTTTGTCAATGGTCAAACTTACAAAATCAGCAAGGGATCAAATAATTATTTCCTTCACTGTAGCTCTCTAATATTAGTAATAGAAATACCGGTAGCTGTTTCCATTAGATTGTTGTTATGAAGTGATCTGTACAGTATATTGAGAAAGCATAAAACATATAATAGTCTCTTTCAAAACTATTCTAAAAAATATACATGAAAAATTTGTAAAAATTAAAAAATAAATAAATTTAGGAAAGATAAGAAAACAAGAAAAGTAAAAAATCTCAATCCCTCAAACAAAGTGGTCACTTTTCTAAACCCATCAAAAAGAACAACACAAATGAGCCTTGAATCAGGCGCTCGGGTATTAGCACATTCCTTCCGCGCAAGATCTACATTAGCCCAACACACAATTCTACCTTTTCTAACTCAACTTTATCTGATTTTGAGTTTGCATTAAAAAAAATATACCTTAATCAAGTGGGAGTGCAGAGTGGGAGATTAATATAAATTTAAAATAAGATATTTATTTTACACATTATTTTGATGGCACATGTTGCACAATATGATAGGACTTGTGGAATCTGTTTATTTCCTGTTATTTGCAACTAATTGTAGATTTTTTTATATACTAATTCAAATGTAAATAATGTATACATAAAAAATAATTTTATTTGTAAGTGTATAAAATATTCTTTACAAAAATCCTAATCCTAAATATCATGGTGCTTATGTACAGCTTATTGAAGATCTTTTCCAAGCCAAGCACTGCCAGATTGTCTCCTCAGAAAGAGAGATTTTATGTAGCCATTGTAATGCTTTCTCTCTAAGCTACTGAACCATATCTGTCTAGCTATAGAGAAACCCATGATGCATGAAAGGTGACGGGCGAAGGTCTAAGTTTTGTTAAAGTAGAGGAGTCTTTTAAATCATAAAGGGTCCCTAAGGAGAAATCCCCAAAGAAGTCATGCTGCTGGGAAGGTAGTTCAATAGTTTGCATTATTAATATGGAAATCTTCATTATGAAGGTGTATTTTAGATTTTTTTTTTTATATTATCATAATTTTTTAATTTGTGCCAAAATACATTTTAAACACAAAATGCATTTTATGACATCATTGCAATTACAGCAGATATTCCTAACAAATACTTTAATAATCGTTTTTCTGGCAATAGAAATAAAACAATCATATAAATACTTGTGATGTTATTTTTGTTATTTCAATTTTTTTTAATTCAATCGTTCATGCAAGAATATAATTTTAGATGTTTCTTGCATTGTTTTTGGTTTGTGTTTTGTTCTTTATTAAAGAAAAACTAGTTGCATTTTGTAAACCATAGAGAGATTGAACTAATTTCACCTTTCATTTCTACGCTTGGCATTAACATATCAAATGGTGAGGGTCAACTGCTGCTACTCCTACTGACCAAAGAACCTGACCTGGGGTATCTACCAGAGTTGGCATAATTACTGATGCCAATGTGGCACCCTAGAGTCCAGTTGCCACAGTGACATTGCCTCCCTCAGAGGGGTGATGTCATGCCTGGAAGCAGGAGGAGGTTCCCATGTCAGGTAATACACAGCATGCAATACAATTACCGCTCCAGGCCAGACGGGGGAGCTCTCTTACCCGACTTCAGGGGAGCTGCTCTCTCTGGTCAGGAGGTGGAGGCAGTTAAGTCTGTTAGGTGGTTAGTTTGAGGAGAGGGAAGAGAGAGGAGTGGAGACAAGGGCTCTGGGGAATTTGAGCAGTGTCAGAGCTCATACCGGAGTGGAGCGCTGACAAAAAGGATGCCAGACATCAGATTAAAGAAGGACATTGCCTCACAAGTCGGTGGAGATTTTAAGTCTTCATTTTTATTCTGTAGAGTGCTTGGCTGTGTGGGTGCTGTATGCCCGACAGCCGAATCTGGAGGGCAGGGGGTTGCAAGCCCCCTGGCCATACAGAACACCCAGAGGCACCACAGCAGACCAAGAGCCTGGGGCTGCCAGTAGAAAGGCAAGGTCCCTGATAGGCTCACGCTGTCTGCCACATAGGGCTGGATATGACATTCCGACTCAGCGCATCATCATCAGAAGAGGTGGGAATTTCAAATAGAGGACGGACACTAGAAAGAATAATGATGCCCAGCATGGCATGCTGAGAGCAAGCCAGGGGAGGACAATGGAGCCCTGGAGCCTGCCCACCACAGACTACAGCTGCAGACTTAACGTAACTATATAAGTCTTTTTCTTACTCTTTATAGGGCACTGTTAGGTGAGACAGGGATGGTTAGGAATCTCTAGGAAGGTGCAGGGACAGGTAGTGGTAGGATAGGGGGGTAAATCAAAGTGATATGTTCCATTTAATTCTTCTTCCAAGAGCAATAACATTTGTATTTTTGCATCAATATAGCCATATGGAACTTGTTTTTTGCTGGACAAGTTGTATATTTGAATGACATCTTTTTTTTTTTACCTTATAGAGTACTGGAAAACAGGAAAAAAAAATCCAAGCGTGGTGAAATCACAAAACATAATGCAACTTCACAATTATTTGGTTTTTATTCATTATATCCAATATATGGTAAAACTGAAGTAACAGTATGATGCCTCAGGTCAGTATGAGTTTGTGGACACGAAACATGTATACTTTTACTTTTATCTTACTGGTTAAAAAAAAATTCAGAAAACCCATAGCGTTCATATTTATCTGGATCTGTGGCTCTGTGACGGCTTATGTTTGGCAGCTTAAACTGCCATTTTTAATGATAGTACTTTTGGTACATGCAATGTTTTGGCAATACCGTATATGTGGTCAGAAACTACTTTTCAAGTACAGTGCAAAGCTCAGTAGGGAACGAACACCGTATTTAAGAGCAGATATGGCTGAAATGATTTATTGGAAAGGGGTGGATTTGAACTTTTATGTTTTATTTTGTTTTTTTTACAGGTTTTTAAAAACTTAATTTTTTATTAATCTTATTTTTACACTGCCCCTTTAAGAGGCACCTTGCTGCACAGTCAGATCGCTTCTGGGAGATACAGATGAGCTGCAGCTCATCTGTATCTCTTAGAATCGCGGACCTGTTGTGGTTGGCAGCGCTTGCCAACCACAACCCGGAAGTGCTCAGTGACAGCATCCAGGGTCTAGCTAGGACCCCAGCCTGTCACGTGAGCACTGGAGATCAAGCGATACTATTGCGGGATCTCTGGTGCAGGCCACCTTGGATCCCGCTGTCAGTGATTGACAGCGGGATCCAAGGGGTTAACAGCACCGATCGGATCCCGGATCCAATCGGTGCTGTTACCCTGACATCTCAGCTGCCGGAGCTCACATCAAACACCCCTTACCAGCCCATGACGTTGTACAACGTCATAGGTCGGGAAGGGGTTAACTTGAGTGGGGTCTTGTTTTTATGGGTTGAGAAGAAACTTTTATTGGTGGCATTTTGAGTTACAGAATATGTTGGATATGTTCATATTTATTCTGTGCTCTACACCGACCACTTACATCAAGGTTTCATCAAACTCTACAAAATACATGATTCAGATGAAGCCCCCAATGGATCCATTAACTTTATGAGGCAGCAGAGATACTCTGGACTCCGTGTGGCATCTGTTCGGCTGTAGCCGGCTTTTTAGATGTGCACAAAAGGGGCGGTAAACCGCACTTTTGTGCAAACTTAGAAAGATGGGTATGGATTTATCATTAGCCAGACAGAGTCCAAGTGTCTCCATCTGCTTTTT
This sequence comes from Allobates femoralis, assembly GCA_033576535.1. Taxonomy (NCBI): domain Eukaryota; kingdom Metazoa; phylum Chordata; class Amphibia; order Anura; family Aromobatidae; genus Allobates; species Allobates femoralis. Next base: position 323,475,858 of record JARQOC010000004.1, on the reverse strand, counting down.
ATTATAGGTAATCTTTCATCTTGGGTTCTGTGTGATTCACATATTTCAGAGATTTATTTATTTTAGTTATTTTTTTCCTAAAAAATGTTTTTACATCACTTTATTTTGAGAGCTATAATTTTTCTGTATTTCTGCTGACAGAGTAATGTGGGGGCTTGTTTTTTGCAGGATGAGTTGATATTTTTAATGGTAACATAATATTTCAGGCACATAATATTTTTTGATAGCTTTCTACTCCAATTTTTTGGATGTAAAATTCACAAAAGCCATCAATTCAGAAATAGATTTTTAAGAAGGGTTTTATGCCCTCCATCATGTGATAAACATAATGACAGCTTTGTTCTATGGGTCAGTACGATTACAGCGATACCACATTTATATTAATTTTTGTGTTTTGCCCTTGTACACAATAAAAACAAAACAATTTTATAGAAAAAAAATTGGTTTTGTATGGTTGTATTCTAAGAACTACAGCTTTTTTTTATTTTTCAACTGATGGAGCTGTGTTGTAGCTGTTTTTTTGAAGCGCAAGATTATGCTTTTTAGTTGTACTATTTTTATTTATATTCGTCTTTTTGATCGTATTTTATTCCACTTTTATTTTCGAAGATATAATGAAAAAGCATAGTTTTTGACACATTTTCATTTAGTTTTTTTATATTGACCACTGTATTGGCCACTTTACACGCAGCTACAGGTAACAGGTTTTCCACAAGTAACTTACTGGCTGCAGTGAAATCATGCAGACATAGTTCCATTTGTACACAGCAACAAGATAGAACCATGTCTCCATGATTTCACTGCAGCCAGTAAGTTACCTGTGGAAAACCTGTTACCTGTAGCTGAGTGTAAAGTGGCCATATGGGTTAATAGTGTGATAGTTTAATAGATCATGTCATACTGCATCCTGGAGAACCAGATTTGTATTCCTTTGTGTATCAGATTGGTGTATCTTTTTTGCTATTTTTTTTCTAACTTTCTTTACTCTTTAACTTAGTCTTTCTATAGGATTTAAACTTTTATTATTTTAATTACTCATCTCATGCATTGCAATAGACATGTATTGCAATCCATGTGATGTGTCAGATTACACTGACAGAACTACTGTTAGACCCTGCCTATGCCTGGGTCTAACAGGCCACCATACCTGGCATGCCAGGAGGTCCCTTCCTCTCACATCCTTCTAAATGCAATGTAAATAGTGATCATGTCATCTGGAGGGTTAATCGGGGGGGGGGAGGTAGGCGGTGCTGGTACCATCCCTGGTTGTTACTGCAAGAGCTCGGCTGTTAGTTAAGCTAAGCTCAGGTGGTGACAGTGTGGGAAGTGCTGATATTTCAGGAACTCCCACCGGTCACAGGCTGCGATCAGTCAGACAGAATGATGGACCGATTAAAGCAATCAGAGAGCGTGATTAGCTGTAATTGTCCCTGCACCTCAAGCCATGCCAGTCAGCTGCTATTGACTGCTAATATCATGGTGTGTTTTCAAACAGTGAAAGATTGAATCCATGATGGACATAGCACATCATGATGTGGGAAATGACACCTGTTCATGACATGCTCCGTGTATTATGCAGCATTAAAGAGTTAATAGCTAATTCAAGATTATCAGTGCAAAATATTTATGTACAGTAAAGGTATTTGGGAAATATGGGAAAAGCAGAGTACATGTAGTTTTATAGGCCTAAATAATACATTGGGTCCTTTATTGGAGATACCCATTTCATAGCTGCTTTGCTTGTCAGAAATTCAGCAATTTGGCATGGCATAAATTCCATATATGTCACAATTATTCTGCAGGAATATTGGCATATTCAGATTATTGTAGTTTACATACATTATATAGAAGTACTGACATGCTCTGAGAAGCTCATTCTACTTCCTCACAGAAATGTTATAGGGTTTATGACTGAAACTGTGAAGGCCAGGAAAGTAAGGAAACTTTGTTATCTTGTTCCTGTAACCCGTCCATGACTTAAAGTGTCCTTCTGCCATAGAGTAAGGAACTGCTATGAAGTAGCTGACATCTGGAGCAAGTCAGAGAGCAATAGTTCTCACTTCTTCAGGATGTCTGTTTTGTCTGAAGGAAGTGAGCTTGAAGTGGCATATTATCAGACACTGATTAGCTCCAAGGCTCCTGTGACACATCAGGCAAATGCGAGCCTTGGGAAGCAGTGTAGGCAAGTACAGCCTCTTTTAAATTTGCATAGCAAAGTATAATAATTTAGAAAAATTGTCTGAGTAGTCGAAAACCCCTTTAAGTAAAACAGTTAATTCTCCTACAGTGTTGTCATTCTGCTGAAATCTGTATCAGGTTATGGGGGAAACACAATCAAACAGTTAAATCACAGCACAGCTTGGAGAGCAGACTAATCTGATACAAAGAGTCTTTAAGAGGTTCACATCTCCTGTATATAAGTAAGAAACATGGTATACACATACAGTACAAAGGAGACAAAATTTATTAATGCCAAACATATCCCCCAACAGTAATCCTCAATGATGTTCCACGAAGCTCATGGTCCTGGCTCTGCTTCATTCAGAGACAACAGTAATGGAATAAGCATTCTCTCGCTGCAGTCTTTGGGATGACACTGACTGCTGCAGGGAGCAGGGACATCAGTCACTGAGTCACTCAGGGCTCCCCACAGCAGTGAATTCAGGTGACGCCGCTGCCGAATTGAGAGGCATAGCGGCATAGCAGTCCTGCTACCTGGAAGCAGGTTCAACTGAATTCACAGAGTAGAAAACTAGTTCTGTGATCTCAGTTGAACATGGGCTTCATGGACATCATTGCGGATTACCCTTTGAGGGTATTTTGAGGGTTAATAAAAGGGAAAATGAGTGTTGTTTGTGTGTTTTATTTCAAATAAAGGATTTTTCCTCTGTGTGTTGTGTTTTTTAATGATTTACTCACAGGATTTATAATGGGCGGGTCTCATACAGATCTAACATTATCAATCTAGGAATTAATGACAAGCTGTCAATACTCAGCTGTCATTAACCTCTTCTAACACCCCAATGCCAACACATTAGGGAATTGGGAAGAGCTGGCTAAAGTGCCAGGAATTGGTGCCTCTAATGAATGAGCTGCTATTCTGTAACCTGGGGGGACCCAATAACTATGGGCCTCTCCACGCTGAGAATACCCACCATGAGCTGACTGTATTTTAACTTGGTTGTCAATAAAAAATAGGGCAAAGCCCACACTTTTTTTTAAACTATTTATTTAAATAATTTAAAAAAGTAATGTAAAGTCCTTGTATTTTAAATTTACACACAAGGTAAAGCCAGGCAGCTCTGGGTGGCAGCCCATAGTTGTATACCTTATCTGTGCTGAAATCAAAAATATGAGGAGTAACTAGGTACATTTTTTTAATTATTTATTATTTATTTTTACAACCCTATGAAGGTAGGTGCATTGCTAACGGCAACCAATCACAGATGTGAAGGGCGCAGTGGCCAAACACAGACGCTGTGACAGACAGTGGCCATCTGTGATTGACTGTTGGAGCTAGTGCAGTGAATAACCAGGGAGAAAATGAGTGTTAAGTATTAATGCTGCTGTTTAAACACTGTTTTTCAGTCCCCAGTTTCCCTAGCCACAATTTTATAACTTTACAGGCTGGACTCAGGGTTCGAGCTCATGTGTGGGTGAAGTCTGGTCCCGAACCCAGACTTTAAAAAAAAGTCCACTAGGATCCACCAAACCTGAATATTGTATCACAAAAGAGTGCAAAAACGTCCAAAAAATGTATCACTGCTTCAAGAGTAAAAAGGCAAGTGCAAAATAGTATCAACAGCAGGGTTCTTAGTTAGTACGTTTTTTGCAAAAAAGTACGGAAGCCGTTCTACCACTCCACGGTGACCCCTATCAGAACACGTTAGTCTAGGACCGTTCTGATAGGGGTCACCATGGAGTGGTATGAACGGCTTCCGTACTTTTTTGCAAAAAACGTACTAACTAAGAACCTGCTGTTGATACTATTTTGCACTTGCCTTTTTACTCTTGAAGCAGTGATACATTTTTTGGACGTTTTTTGCACTCTTTTTGTGATATATATTCTTGGTGGAGTGAACACGTTTACAGCCCTGTTCACATTGTGATCTGGCTCAGTATCAGTTTTTTCATTAGTTTCTTGTCTTGCAAGTTGAGAGGTGCTCCACCCCTTCTCACTGAGCCTGAACACATAAATTGCTGTTTTTACCTTGTGTGCCCATAATGAATCTGGCCCTGCTGCACCCTGCATCTATGAGGTATGTTCACACTAGATCAGGTTTTAAATACGTTAGTCTAGGACCGTTCTGATAGGGGTCACCGTGGAGTGGTTAGAACGGCTTTCCGTACTTTTTTGCAAAAAACGTACTAACTAAGAACCCTGCTGTTGATACTATTTTGCACTTGCCTTTTTACTCTTGAAGCAGTGATACATTTTTTGGACGTTTTTTGCACTCTTTTTGTGATATTATATATCTTGGTGGAGTGAACACAGTTTACAGCCCTGTTCACATTGTGATCTGGCTCAGTATCAGTTTTTTCATTAGTTTCTTGTCTTGCAAGTTGAGAGGTGCTCCACCCCTTCTCACTGAGCCTGAACACATAAATTGCTGTTTTTACCTTGTGTGCCCATAATGAGTCTGGCCCTGCTGCACCCTGCATCTATGAGGTATGTTCACACTAGATCAGGTTTTAAAATACGTTAGTCTAGGACGTTCTGATAGGGGTCACCGTGGAGTGGTAGAACGGCTTCCGTACTTTTTTGCAAAAAACGTACTAACTAAGAACCCTGCTGTTGATACTATTTTGCACTTGCCTTTTTACTCTTGAAGCAGTGATACATTTTTTGGACGTTTTTTGCACTCTTTTTGTGATATATATTCTTGGTGGAGTGAACACGGTTTACAGCCCTGTTCACATTGTGATCTGGCTCAGTATCAGTTTTTTCATTAGTTTCTTGTCTTGCAAGTTGAGAGGTGCTCCACCCCTTATCACTGAGCCTGAACACATAAATTGCTGTTTTTACCTTGTGTGCCCATAATGAATCTGGCCCTGCTGCACCCTGCATCTATGAGGTATGTTCACACTAGATCAGGTTTTAAATACGTTAGTCTAGGACCGTTCTGATAGGGGTCACCGTGGAGTGGTAGAACGGCTTCCGTACTTTTTTGCAAAAAACGTACTAACTAAGAACCCTGCTGTTGATACTATTTTGCACTTGCCTTTTTACTCTTGAAGCAGTGATACATTTTTTGGACGTTTTTTGCACTCTTTTTGTGATATATATTCCTGGTGGAGTGAACACGGTTTACATCCCTGTTCACATTGTGATCTGGCTCAGTATCAGTTTTTTCATTAGTTTCTTGTCTTGCAAGTTGAAGGGTGCTCCACCCCTTCTCACTGAGCCTGAACACATAAATTGCTGTTTTTACCTTGTGTGCCCATAATGAGTCTGGCCCTGCTGCACCCTGCATCTATGAGGTATGTTCACACTAGATCAGGTTTTAAATACGTTAGTCTAGGAACGTTCTGATAGGGGTCACCGTGGAGTGGTAGAACGGCTTCCGTACTTTTTTGCAAAAAACGTACTAACTAAGAACCTGCTGTTGATACTATTTTGCACTTGCCTTTTTACTCTTGAAGCAGTGATACATTTTTTGGACATTTTTTGCACTCTTTTTGTGATATATATTCTTGGTGGAGTGAACACGGTTTACAGCCCTGTTCACATTGTGATCTGGCTCAGTATCAGTTTTTTCATTAGTTTCTTGTCTTGCAAGTTGAGAGGTGCCCCACCCCTTCTCACTGAGCCTGAACACATAAATTGCTGTTTTTACCTTGTGTGCCCATAATGAGTCTGGCCCTGCTGCACCCTGCATCTATGAGGTATGTTCACACTAGATCAGGTTTTAAATACGTTAGTCTAGGACCGTTCTGATAGGGGTCACGTGGAGTGGTAGAACGGCTTCCGTACTTTTTTGCAAAAAACGTACTAACTAAGAACCCTGCTGTTGATACTATTTTGCACTTGCCTTTTTACTCTTGAAGCAGTGATACATTTTTTGGACGTTTTTTGCACTCTTTTTGTGATATATATTCTTGGTGGAGTGAACACGGTTTACAGCCCTGTTCACATTGTGATCTGGCTCAGTATCAGTTTTTTCATTAGTTTCTTGTCTTGCAAGTTGAAGGGTGCTCCACCCCTTCTCACTGAGCCTGAACACATAAATTGCTGTTTTTACCTTGTGTGACAATAATGAATCTGGCCCTGCTGCACCCTGCATCTATGAGGTATGTTCACACTAGATCAGGTTTTAAATACGTTAGTCTAGGACCGTTCTGATAGGGGTCACCGTGGAGTGGTAGAACGGCTTCCGTACTTTTTTGCAAAAAACGTACTAACTAAAAACCCTGCTGTTGATACTATTTTGCACTTGCCTTTTTACTCTTGAAGCAGTGATACATTTTTTGGACGTTTTTTGCACTCTTTTTGTGATATATATTCTTGGTGGAGTGAACACAGTTTACAGCCCTGTTCACATTGTGATCTGGCTCAGTATCAGTTTTTTCATTAGTTTCTTGTCTTGCAAGTTGAGAGGTGCTCCACCCCTTCTCACTGAGCCTGAACACATAAATTGCTGTTTTTACCTTGTGTGCCCATAATGAATCTGGCCCTGCTGCACCCTGCATCTATGAGGTATGTTCACACTAGATCAGGTTTTAAATACGTTAGTCTAGGACCGTTCTGATAGGGGTCACCTTGGAGTGGTGTAGAACGGCTTCCGTACTTTTTTGCAAAAAACGTACTAACTAAGAACCCTGCTGTTGATACTATTTTGCACTTGCCTTTTTACTCTTGAAGCAGTGATACATTTTTTGGACGTTTTTTGCACTCTTTTTGTGATATATATTCTTGGTGGAGTGAACACGGTTTACAGCCCTGTTCACATTGTGATCTGGCTCAGTATCAGTTTTTTCAAACCTGAATATTGTGTTTACCCGTGTCTAAATATGACACATTCCAAGCCTTTTTTTTATACTATCTTCTTCCCATCATTCTGGTACAGGTTGATCTCAGTTTCAACTGTTGAAAGAATGATTTTCCATAATTGGCCTAGTTTCTTTCAATGTTTTTTGGCAATATCTAATCTGACCTCTCTATTTTTAAGGCTGAGTAATGATTTGCCCCACTTGATGAACTCTCTGTATTTGCTCTCAGGAAGTCTTCTTTTATTGTTAGACTTAGATACTGAGATACTTGAAACACTTCCTCGAGAGTGTTGTTCACTTGGGTGAATTTTGTGAAGGGGTTTTTCTTCACCGTAGAATGGATTTTGTAATAATCCACAACTGCTTTCTTTCATTGACATCCAGGACTTTACAGCATATGTTCCCAAGCTCACCAGTGTGCTATTATTTTTAAAGTATCTGCAAACTGTTGATTGGCCACTCCTAATAGTTCTGCTACCTCTCTGATGGATTTCCTTCTTTTTTTCAGCCTAATGATGGTCTGTCTCTTTTGCATAGAGAGCTTGTTTGAGTGCATGTTGCAGGTTCACAGTAACAGTTTCCAAATGCAAATGCCAAACCTGGAATCAGCTCCAGAAATTTTACCTGCTTAATTGATGATGGATTAAAGAAGGATTAGCCCATGAAGCTTATTAAACAGATTTTGAAACAATTGTCCAGTTACGTTTGGTCCCTCGAAAAAGAGGTAGGTACACTTTAAAGAGCTTTAATTCCTAAGCCCTTAATACAAGTATTAAAGCAGAGAGTCTGAACTTCAAACAGTTATTGATAATATAACTTTATCTTGACTATATTTTGGGAAACAGCAAAAATACAAAATTTGTGTTAATATCCAAATATTTTTGGACCTAACTGTATAAGTGAGGTTCTGAAAATCCTCTCTCCCATGATCAGGTGTTAAAATTACCCAAAGGGGCTCTCACACACTACGATTTTTTGAGCGATCACACCTACAATCTCAGGGGTGCGCGCTCCTGAACAACATCGTTGGTGAGGTGTCACGTGTATAGATATCGTTCAGGATGCAGCAACGTTGTTACGTGCAGGTATGGTTCGCACAACTAGCAAACAATGCTTGTCAATGTTGTGAATAGGCAAAATTGTTAAGGAGATCGTTATCGTGATGTCACACTGAACGATGCAAGCAGATTGCAAGATCAACATCGTCTGATGTGGGGTCCGGATCTCATATCTGCGATGAACGATAAGACTACTTATCGCTTGTAAGATCGATGTGTCACACGCAACGACGTTGTTAGAGCGACTGAAAACCCCTGACGTTTCAACGACATCGTTAATGATATCGTAGTGTGTGACGGCCCCTTAAGGATGGCCATTAAACATTATGACAGAGCAGTGGTTTTCTATTGCCAGGGCTGTTAAAAGTGAATTTGTAGGGCTTCTGAACCCCCTCTGATCTGATATGAATGACTTATCCAGTTAATAAGTAATCAATATTATTAGAATGGAAAGCCCCTTTAAGAAATGTACTGTTAGTATAGTTTTACACACAGTGTTTTGATGCACTTTCTTGAGAGTTCTTAATTTATATAACAAAGTAATGAAAGTCTATATACAGAACAGTTTCATTTTTCTTACATTTTCAAGGTCAATAGCAATTTTATAGATGTACAGTAGAATGCTCTAGATATGGATTTTTTAGAATTCTTTAATAAACTTTTACTGTGGAATTCCAAATACCACCAGGCAGGATACAACACAAATACAAAGCAATGCTAAAAAACTGCAATGCAATGAGAAACTGCTATTTAAACCTGTTACCTCAGGAAATGCTATTTACATGCAGGTTGCCATGCTGGGAGCGGTCGGGTTAGCCAGGAACTGGACGAAGGGGATAAGGGGAGCCTACTCTGGCTCTGATACTGTGGTCCCTGGCTCGCCCTGATCTCGAAGGTACCTCTAAAGGTGAGAATTCCCTAAAGCTCCTGAGAAGCCCTAGGCATGAGCCTTTACCTCCACCCATGGACCACTGAGCCCAGCAATTTCCAAGGGAAAAAAACACAGCAGCTTTAGTTCAGCGTCTGCTCACACCAGGTCACAGTCCAAAAGTGAACTGAAATCAACAACAATAGTTGGATGTGAGCTTATCCATTTAAGGCCGAAGGGTGGGCAACCAGCCCAGACACGCCCCTCAGCATACCTAAGCATTCACACACACACACCTGCTACTACATACTCTGCTCATTAGCCTCATCTACTCACACTGAGCAGGGAAAAAAAGGCTTCATTTATACCTACAGCAGCAGCACTTCCATACAGCAAGGCAGTCAATACGTAACACAGGTATAGGGTTAATGGGCAGATAGATGTGTTGCCGAATCAACTGTCAATCAATGTAATAATACTAATGATATTTATTCACTTATACAGCACCATTAATTCCACAGAGCTTTGCATACATCATCAGCACTGCTTCCCTTGGAGCTCACAATTTAAATTCCCTATCAGTATGTCTTTAGAGTGTGGGAGGAAACTGGAGAACCCACACAAACACAGGAAGAACATACAAACTCCTTGCAGATGTTGTCCTTTTTGGGATTTGAACACAGGACCCCAGCACTGCAAAGCTGCAGTGCTTCCCACCTAGGCATACTTAAAGCCACCACTCACAGTAAAGTAAGCAGTATTGTGAATTATACCAACTCCGTGCAAGCCCCCATAATTGAAAGCTTATCTTCTGCCTGTAGCCACACTTCTCATGCAGTAATGCTATTTATCTGCTGATTACCCCTTTATCTGCCAGTAAATAGCTTTTTCCAATGCAACAGGTGCCTTAAAACAGATAATCAGATCCAGGGATGGTGTAAAGACAGTCCGCGCTGCTTTAAATAATCAGTCACAAGTTTTTAGGTAAAAGACCCCCCTTCTTTATTTCCACCTACGCGTTTCAGTGCCACTCCGGGCACCGTCATCAGGGTATTACATGTGTCATACAACCACAACTTATATATCACATATACCAGATGATCCAGATAAAAGTCATTGATGACAAGCAAGTCATCATCAGTGATGGGCGGTGCATCCCATCCTTGGAAAAAAAAAAAAAAAAAGGAAATCCATGACACTTTCTAAACATCCTATCTATCTCTCATAGTATATGCTCAGAAACAGGGTAAAAAATGAGTGAAAATATAGTATAGAGTAATATAAAAATTCCTAAGTGTTTATTAATCACTAAAAAACTAAAAAACAAATCTATAATAAAAAATAAATAAAAAAAGGATCAGATCCCATTCAAACTCATCCATGAAAGAGTTATATACTACATGGTCATAGTTTAGTGGTGTTTAAGCTGATGTTCCACCACATCAGTGTGATTTCTATTCATCCTGTCTCTATAAAAGTTTATTTTCAGTATATTGGTGAATAATGCAAATAAATATGTGAATAAGCTAGTGAATATGCTACAAATACAATAAACTAATGTGCAATCATACTGTTGATTAATGAATGAAAATAAATGTAAAAAAATGTTTTTATAATAAATGTGCCTAAAATATGTGTGGTTTCTATTTGTGATTTTCTTTGTGTCCTGTGGAAGAATCCCTCGAAAATTAACAAGTGCTAGAATAGACTATGTGTAACTATATGGACCAGCAATGAACCACCCTGGACTGCAACCCACCTCCAGGCAGTTCAAGGCTACTACACTCCCTTTTCAATCATCCAAAAATTATAGACATCTCAATATACTAAAAAATACAATAAATATCAGAATCCATCTAAAACTATAAAAATATACAAAAATGCTATTAAATATATAAATACATAAAAATATATAAGTACATATGCATAAAAACATTTTTTCAAGAACACTAGATGGTTTTAGTTTTAATTATATTTTTATAGTTTTAGATGGATTCTGATATTTATTGTATTTTTTAGTTTATTGAGATGTCTATAATTTTTGGATGATTGAAAAGGGAGTGTAGTAGCCTTGAACTGCCTGGAGGTGGGTTGCAGTCCAGGGTGGTTCATTGCTGGTCTGTATAGTTACACATAGTCTATTCTAGCACTTGTTAATTTTCAAGGGATTCTTCCACAGGACACAAAGAAAATCACAAATAGAAACCACACATATTTTAGGCACATTTATTATAAAAACATTTTTTTACATTTATTTTCATTCATTAATCAACAGTATGATTGCACATTAATTTATTGTATTTGTAGCATATTCACTAGCTTATTCACATATTTATTTGCATTATTCACCAATATACTGAAAATGAACTTTTATAGAGACAGGATGAATAGAAATCACACTAATGTGGTGGAACATCAGCTTAAATACCACTAAACTATGACCATGTAGTATATAACTCTTTCATGGATGAGTTTGAATGGGATCTGATCCTTTTTTTATTTATTTTTTATTATAGATTTGTTTTTTAGTTTTTTAGTGATTAATAAACACTTAGGAATTTTTATATTACTCTATACTATATTTTCACTCATTTTTGACCCTGTTTCTGAGCATATACTATGAGAGATAGATAGGATGTTTAGAAAGTGTCATGGATTTCCTTTTTTTTTTTTTTTTTCAAGGATGGGATGCACCGCCCATCACTGATGATGACTTGCTTGTCATCAATGACTTTTATCTGGATCATCTGGTATATGTGATATATAAGTTGTGGTTGTATGACACATGTAATACCCTGATGACGGTGCCCGGAGTGGCACTGAAACGCGTAGGTGGAAATAAAGAAGGGGGGTCTTTTACCTAAAGACTTGTGACTGATTATTTAAAGCAGCGCGGACTGTCTTTACACCATCCCTGGATCTGATCATCTTTACACGTGCGACGTGGCGGTGGAAGTCCTGCAGCAGCTTATAAACTACATGCAATAAAAACTAGTTGTGGGTGCACACAACTAGACCAGGTGAGTGCACCTCTTTTTGATCTGAGTGTGGAATCAGTGTCATATTGATAGGGCACTATTGTGCCTCGCTTGTCTCCTTTATCTTTTTCTATAGTTAAAACAGATGAGGCTGGCTTCACACAACGGTTTTCATGATCCGGGGCTGTCCGGTGTGAAACGGACAGCCCCGGATCTGATTTTGATCCCATAGTATTCCTATAGGGCAGGATGGGACCAGATGGCATTGTTGTGCCATCCGGATTCCATCTGTCCAAAAGGATCCCGGAGAATTCAGATTTTTGCCCAGGGCAAAAATCTGCACAAATCGTATCCTCCCGGATCCGTCGCAATCCAGCGTTCCCTAACATGGGAGTCTATGGCGCCGGATTGCGCCGGATGCAACATTAAATTGGTCCAGATCCCGGACACCGGGTGCTGAGGCTCAGTGCTTGCTTGCGTTGAACTTCAGTACTGTAGAGAGCTCACCGCTGATATTTCATGACTACGGCAAGATCCTGCTAGCTACGATGTTGAAATTTCAGCAGGGACAGCTCCTGAAATCTGGAATATACCGATTCCAGCAGAACACAGGACTGGAGGGCATATTTGACCTCCAGTTCTGTTCTATCCATGGCTGTCAGGTTCTGTCCGGTGCTTCCTGCAAAACACCGGACAGAACCTGATAGACCAAAACCGTAGTGTGAAGCCGGCCTAACTCTTTTGCACATTTTCTGAATCAGAAAGAGTGAGTGATGTAACTCAAAGTATTTTTCTGGAAGGTAGCACATAGAATAGGTTCAAGTTAAATGAGATTTGTAAATAAAACTTTATACCCTGAAAACTTTCATGAGGAAATAAATGCCTAAAGTTTGTTATAGCTTTTTTATTTTTTACTTAATTACACCACAAATTTAGGATTAAACATAGAAATATATTCTCTCTAAGTCTCTTCAATTATCCATGTGCTTTGTATTTTCATTATTTTAGTAAAAACCCAATTCCGTAATGCATGTTATTCCATGTACCTTCTTTTAACATGGCAGAAGATTTGTCCTAATGATGGCTTTTAAGAAATATATGCTCTACTTTATGCTCATTAAATATTCAGCTATCTACAAGGAACTGTTATTTGTACCGAGAAAGTTTTTACCTGTTGTTTCCCAACCAACAGGGTTTTCCCATTCGGAGTAGTTGTTCAGATGTGAAAGTGTTGTTAGTAATCCATCAGTTTGCCCTTGTTTTCTAGCTCAAGCCTTTTTGGCAAGTCTTACACATTTCATTTCCTCCCTCTGTATAGTTCATTCAAAGGCAAATGTAATAACAATTTGTTTCAGATGAACTGTTCTCTTTTAACACACTTCACAGATGACTAAAACTACCTTTACAGTATATTAGATGGACAGAGTAGCTAACAATTGATAAATTATTTATGTTCAAATGACTAAAGATGTATATATCAACAGTCCAACAAATAAATAGTTTCCCTTTAATAAATAATACATAGCAACTATTTTACTATGCTGATATAAAATTGGTTGCACACAAACCAAATGCATGTGAAAACGAAAGATTAATTTTATTTATTTGTATCATATGCAAACTGATTAATATTTAATCTTCATTCAATCAATATCTAAATTAAACAAAAAAATAACCAATTGGGTTTATAATCAATTATTGAACATAGCATTTATTTAAATGCAATTTTCTTCTATGAAAAATAATAGATGAATTTTGGAATGATGATGTTGCAAGCTTCTTTACTTTACACAGTCCCATCGGGCACCACAGTGTTGCAGTGATCGATCGCTTGTGCCATGTCCCGATGAGCTGCAGCACATCAGGACAGGGCACAAATGATCACTGTGAGTGGTTGGTAGCACTTGTCAACCACTCACAGGAAGTGGTCCGTGATAGCATCGGGGTCTCTACAGGATCCCAGGCTATCACGTGACACATGGAGAATCCCCCGATCTTATCACGGATCTCTGATGCAGTCGGGAACGGCGCAGTCCCTGCCACAGTGCTTTTGGATTACGCTGTCAGTTAATGACAGTGTGATGATCCAAAGGATTAACAGCACCGATTGGATCGCAGATATGATCAGTGCTGTTAGCCCAACATTTCAGCTAATGAGATCAGCTGAGATGTCGGGGAAATGATGATAGCTCCAAACCAGAGCTCACATCAAAATGAGGGAGCCGACCCATGATGTACATGTAAGGAGTTAAAGGGATCCTGTCACCCCCAAAACGCCTCATAAGCTATTAAAACATGTCCCTAGAGCATATTATCACTTATCCTACACTCCTTTTTGCTAATAAATGCACCTAGTGAAAATGCAGAAACGTTATTAAACTCACTCATTAGGTATGTTAATGAGTGGCTACTATATTCATAGTCACCCAGGCAGGCTCTGCTCCTCATAATATCACGCCTTAATAGGCGTGATCTTGAACGCTGATTCAAATGTGCGCCTCCCCGCTTTCCTCTGTGCCGGCGGGGCTGCAGTGCGGCTGTATGACGCGAATCGCGTCATTTCCGGCTTCGGGTGACGTGTGTACACCCGCGCCGCTCTGTTATGCCTCCAGCACGCATGCGCAGTGCGGCGCTTGAGCGTTCAAGATCACGCCTATTAAGGCGTGATATTATGAGGAGCAGAGCCTACCTGGGTGACTATGAATATAGTAGCCACTCATTAACATACCTAATGAGTGAGTTTAATAAAGTTTTTCTGCATTTTCACTAGATGCATTTATTAGCAAAAAGGCGTGTAGGATAAGTGATAATATGCTCTAGGGACATGTTTTAATAGCTTATGAGGCGTTTTGGGGGTGACAGGATCCCTTTAAAGAACCTTAAGCAGAAATTTCAGAATGTGTCCATCCTTAGTAGGTTACAGTAGACACCATCGGACTCAACGCACAACTTTGCAAAACAGATCAGAATTTGGAATCCTGTGTATTGTAAAAATGCGTGACATGCAGCTGTCAGATATATGGTATAGCCTCTTGATAGGCTATGAATTACAAAGTTGGAAAAACTGTCTTAGGGCCCTTTCACATCAGCGTTTTTTTCAAATCGCGGAAGATGCGGTGAAAAAAAACGCATCTGCCGCGATTACCGCATACCGGCTGCACTTGAGGCACGGTTGCGGCGCGGTTGCGGTAAACACCATACAAGGTATAGGCGGACTTGCAGCAGGTGCGGCAAGTGCGGTTTTGGCATTTGCGGCAGGTGCGGCCGCGAAAAAAAACGCGGCTGACAGCATTTTCTTTCGTGGCCGCACCTGCCGCAAGTGCCAAAACCGCACTTGCCGCACCTGCCGCAAGTCCGTCTATACATTGTATGGCATTTACCGCAACCGTGCCGCAAGTGCAGCCGGTATGCGGTAATCGCGTCAGATGCGGTTTTTTCACCGCATCTGCCGCGATTTGAAAAAAACGCTGATGTGAAAGGGCCCTTAGGCCCCTTTCACATCAGCGTTTTTTTTAAATCGCGGCAGATGCGGTGAAAAAAACGCATAACCGCGACACTTGTGGCACAGTTGCGGCAAGCCCCATAGAATGTCTATGCGGGCTTGCGGCAGGTGCGGCAAGTGCGGTAACGGCACTTGCGGCAGGTGCAGCCGCAAAAAAAATGTGGCTGACCGCGTTTTTTTTTCGCTGTCGCACCTGCCGCAAGTGCCGAAACCGCACTTGCCGCACCTGCCGCACACTTACCGCAAGCCCCATAGACATTGCATGGGGCTTGCCGCAACTGTGCGGCAAGTGTCGCGGTTAAGCGGTAATCGCGGCAGATGCGTTTTTTTCACCGCATCTGCCGCGATTTAAAAAAAACGCTGATGTGAAAGGGGCCTTACACCTCTTTCTCATCAGCATTTTCGCTGATGTGCGGCCGATCCGGCAGGTGACGTCGCATCTGCCGGATTGACCGCCTAACAGCTGACTTGTGGCCCAGATCTGGCAAGCCCCATGCATTGTCTATGGGGCTTACGGTCTGGTGTGGCAAGCGCGGTTCTGCTGGATGCGGCAGATCCAGCACTTGCGGCAAGAAAAAAAATGCTGCTTCAGCTTTTTTTTTTTTCACGGCCACAAGTGCCGGATCCAGCTGATCCGGCGTAACCGCACTTGCCGCACTGGACTGCAAGCACCACAGAGAATGCACGGGGCTTGTCGCACCGGAGCCACAAGTGGGGTCGTTAGGCGGTAGACCTGGCAGATGTGGTAAATCTGCCGAATCTGCCGCACATCAGCGAAAATGCTGATGTGAAAGACCCTTCAGGCTGCTTTCACACTTGCATTTTTTTTAAATTAGGAAGATCAGTTATTTCAGTTAAAAACCTTATTCTTACAGGATCCTGTTCTTTGCCCATTCACTTTAATAATAGCAGATAGAATCCTGTTGCTTCAGGTTTTTTCAAGCAGTTTTTCTTCAAGCAGTTGTGTATACCTATAAACTGGCATCCGTAAAGGTAGCTGACATATTGGCTTGGAAAAATTTATATCACGGAGACAGTAGCCATTTGATAAAATAGAAAAAACATAATGACAAAGTGAGGACAAAATAACAAAAATCTTAAAAACATGAAAGTGCAGCAGTTTGCAATGTAAATACAGTTAGGGCCAGAAATATTTGGACAGTGACACAATTTTCGCGAGTTGGGCTCTGCATGCCACCACATTGGATTTGAAATGAAACCTCTACAACAGAATTCAAGTGCAGATTGTAACGTTTAATTTGAAGGGTTGAACAAAAATATCTGATAGAAAATGTAGGAATTGTACACATTTCTTTACAAACACTCCACATTTTAGGAGGTCAAAAGTAATTGGACAAATAAACATAACCCAAACAAAATATTTTTATTTTCAATATTTTGTGGCGAATCCTTTGGAGGCAATCACTGCCTTAAGTCTGGAACCCATGGACATCACCAAACGCTGGGTTTCCTCCTTCTTAATGCTTTGCCAGGCCTTTACAGCCTCAGCCTTCAGGTCTTGCTTGTTTGTGGGTCTTTCCGTCTTAAGTCTGGATTTCATCAAGTGAAATGCATGCTCAATTGGGTTAAGATCTGGTGATTGACTTGGCCATTGCAGAATGTTCCACTTTTTTGCACTCATGAACTCCTGGGTAGCTTTGGCTATATGCTTGGCGTCATTGTCCATCTGTACTATGAAGCGCCGTCCAATCAACTTTGCAGCATTTGGCTGAATCTGGGCTGAAAGTATATCCCGGTACACTTCAGAATTCATCCGGCTACTCTTGTCTGCTGTTATGTCATCAATAAACACAAGTGACCCAGTGCCATTGAAAGCCATGCATGCCCATGCCATCACGTTGCCTCCACCATGTTTTACAGAGGATGTGGTGTGCCTTGGATCATGTGCCGTTCCCTTTCTTCTCCAAACTTTTTTCTTCCCATCATTCTGGTACAGGTTGATCTTTGTCTCATCTGTCCATAGAATACTTTTCCAGAACTGAGCTGGCTTCTTGAGGTGTTTTTCAGCAAATTTAACTCTGGCCTGTCTATTTTTGGAATTGATGAATGGTTTGCATCTAGATGTGAACCCTTTGTATTTACTGTCATGGAGTCATCTCTTTACTGTTGACTTAGAGACAGATACACCTACTTCACTGAGAGTGTTCTGGACTTCAGTTGATGTTGTGAACGGGTTATTATTCACCAAATAAAGTATGCAGCGATCATCCACCACTGTTGTCATCCGTGGACGCCCAGGCCTTTTAGAGTTCCCAAGCTCAACAGTCAATTTATTTTTTCTCAGAATGTACCCAACTGTTGATTTTGTTACTCCAAGCATGTCTGCTATCTCTCTGATGGATTTTTTCTTTTCTTTCAGCCTCAGGATGTTCTGCTTCACCTCAATTGAGAGTTCCTTTGACCGCATGTTGTCTGGTCACAACAACAGCTTCCAAATGCAAAACCACACACCTGGAATCCACCCCTGACCTTTTAACTACTTCATTGATTACAGGTTAACGAGGGAGACGCCTTCAGAGTTAATTGCAGCCCTTAGAGTCCATTGTCCAATTACTTTTAATCCCTTGAAAAAGAGGAGGCTATGCATTACAGAGCTATGATTCCTAAACCCCTTCTCCGATTTGGATGTGGAAACTCTCATATTGCAGCTGGGAGTGTGCACTTTCAGCCCATATTATATATATAATTGTATTTCTGAACATGTTTTTGTAAACAGCTAAAATAACAAAAATTGTGTCACTGTCCAAATATTTCTGGCCCTAACTGTATATGCTCTAGATACATTGTTAAGTGCCTAATTTTAATTTCATAACTGTAATGTCTCAAGTGACACTTTAAGCACACTCTTATTACTATTAATATTTATTTCTAGAGCACCATTGATTTCATGGTGCTGTACATGAGGAGTTACAAAGAAAACAGATATAAATTACATTACACAGATTGGTACTGAGGATAGAAGGCCCTCCTTTTGTGGACTTACATTCTACAGGATAATGGGGAAGAGACAGTAGGTTAGGGGGTTGTGCAGCTCTGTTGGTGAGGTGGTAGTAAAGTCATTGCTGGCTGTAAGCATTCTTAAAGAGATCGTATTTCAAATTCCATTTGAAGCAGCAGATAAGAGGACATGTTGGGGCACAGATTTTTGAAGGATGGAGAATACTCCGGAGACGTCTTGGAGGCAGTTGGATGAGAAACAGATAAGTGTGGAGGGGAGAAGGAGGTCTTGTGAGGACTGGAGTATATTAGGAGATTAATTTGGAGATATACTGAGGTGACAGATGGTAGACGGCTTTGTAGGTCAGTGTATGGAGTTTGAATTGGATATGCTGGGGAATTGGGAGTCAATGAAGATATTAGCAGAGGGAAGTAGAAAAGTAGCAAGAAGAAATTTGGATAAATCGGGCACAAGGACTGGATGGATGCAAGAGTATTAGCAGAAAGGCCACAGAGAAGTATGTTGTAGTAGTCGAGGCAGGAGAAGATGAGGGCATACACTAAGATTTTTGTAGATTACCAGATCCAGGGATGGTGTGTAGACAGTCCGCGCTGCTTGAAATAATCAGTCAAAAGTCTTTAGATAAAAGACCCACCTTCTTTATTTCCACCTACGCGTTTCAGTGCCACTCCGGGCACCGTCATCAGGGTATCTACCCTTTCAAGCAGAGCGGACTGTCTACACACCATCCCTGGATCTGGTTATCTTTACACGTGCTACATGGCGGTGGAGGTCCTGCAGCAGCTTATAACTACATGCCATAAAAACTAGTTGTGGGTGCACACAACTAGACCAGGTTAGTGCACCTCTGTTTGATCTGCGTGTGGAATCAGTGTCATATTGATAGGGCACTATTGTGCCTCGCTAGTCTCCTTTATCTTTTTCTATATTTTTGTAGATTGGTAGTTGAGGAAAGGACAGATTTTGGATAATTATTTACACAAAAAATAATACATTACAATTCATAAATGCACAACAGAAGAGAAAGGTTCTTGATTGACATATCATTATAGACCATTACACAGTGGCATGCAAAAGTTTGGTCACACTTGGTCAACATTATTACTACAGTGAACAGTTAAGCAAGCTGAAGATGAAACGGTCTTTAAAAGTAATCAATTTAGGCTGGCTTCACATTGGCGTTCCCCTGCCTTCACATTTGCGGACCCATCCGCAGCGTTCTGCGGAGGGGAATCGCCATGTGTGCACAGCGGCCGCCCGCTCCTATCTTTATAATGGGAGCGCACGGCGCTGCGCTTGACAGCGCAGGACCGTGCGCACCCATTCACTCCTATATGATCACACAGATCACACAGTCTCGTCCGCACCAGGGATCCGCCTGCGCACAGATCACATATGGGAGTGAATGGGTGCGCATGGTCCTGCGCTGTCAAGCGCATCACCGTGCGCTCCCATTATAAAGATAGGAGCGGGCGGCCGCTGCGGTCACATTGCGCAAATGTGAAGGCAGCCTTAGAGATGGCACATTTCCTTTGTATTTTAGGTAAAATAAATGTATTTTCATCTTTAACATTTTAAAAATTACAAAACGAAACATGGGACAATGCAAATTTGGCCTCTCTTGAAGATTTGTGTGGCCACATAACTTTGACCAAAATTTCAGGCCTTATTTGCCTGACAGGGTTACAACTTGTGAAAGAAAGAATGCGCACTATAGGGTCTTATCTCAATTAAAAACTCTCACTTGTCGATGTGGAATTGCTCACCTTAGTCAGTTGTGAAACCCACAACTGTAGAATAGCGTACAGGCAGCTGCTGCAGGGACCGCACTCTCAACGGTGACCGTGGTCGTAATACAGAATCCTGGACAAAGTGCTTCGGTGTCCGCGCTGCTGCTCCAAGCCAAAGAAACACAGACACGGGAATGTCTGTACAGCTACAGCCTTTATTTTCCTCCTACGCGTTTCGGAGCCTCCTCCCGACTCCTTCCTCAGGGAACATCCTGTTCCTGTTCCCTGAGAAGGAGCTCGGGAGGAGGCTCCGAAACGCGTAGGAGGAAAATAAGGCTGTAGCTGTACCAGACATTCCCGTGTCTGTGTTTCTTTGGCTTTGGAGCAGCAGCGCAGACACCGAAGCACTTTGTCCAGATTCAGGTTACAACTTGTTCACCATCATCATTAAGAAAGGGCAGGTGATGAATTTTCACAGCTTTATAAAACCCAGCCTTCTCTAACCTTCTGCCAAAAAACAGCAGCCATGGGTTCTTCTAAGCAGCTGCCTAGCACATTGAAAATTAAATGGTGGAGACCCACAAAGCAGCAGAAGGTTATAAGAAGTCATCAGAGGAAACCTGTCCTGCATCCTCCCCATAAAATTCAGTGTCAGAAATATGTACAAGAACATCTAAACAAGCCTGATGCATTTTGGAAAAAAGTCCTGTCGACCGGTGAGGTTAAAATAGAACTGTTTGGCCACAATGATCAAACATACATGTGGAGAAAAAAGGGAACAAAATTTCAGAAATAGAACATCTCACCAACTATTAAGCATACGAATGGATCAATCATGCTTTTGGTTTGTGTTGCAGCCAGTAGCACTGGGAACATTTTAAGGGTGAAAGGAAGAATGTATTCATTGAAATTTTAGCAAATTCTTGATGCAAACGTAAAATCATCTGTTTAAACAGCTGAAGTTGAAAAGATGATGGCTTCTCCAAATGAATAACAATTCTAAACACATGTCAAAATCCACAATAGACTACCTCAAAATGTGCAAACTGAAGGTTTTACAATGGTCCTCACTGTCCCCTGATCTCCCTCATTGAAAATCTCTGACTAGACTTCAGTTGAGCAGTGCATGCAAAACCATCCAGGAATCTCACAGAACTGGAAGACGTTTCCAAGAAAAAATGGCTGAAAATCCCTAAAACGAAAATTGAAAAACTCTTGACTGTCTCAAAAAGTGTTTACAAGCTGTGGTACTTGCAAAAGAGTTCCTACAAGGTACGTCCTGCTGGGCGCCCAAACTTTTGCATTAGCTCCATTTTCACTTTTATAATTTTTAAAATGTAAAAAATAAAAAACAAATTAACCTAAAATACAAAGGTAATGTGTCATCTTTAACTTTATTCCTTTTTAGATATCATTTCAATTTTAGAGATCATTTCATCTTCAACTTGCTTAACTATTCACAAAAGTAAATTTGACCAAGGGTTTCCAAACGTTTGGATGTCACTGTATATATTAAACACATTTACTAAAGAGTGCTAAAAACTCAATACGGGATTTCTCAATTGCACTCGTATTTTGTATGCACACACGTTTTATAGTAACATAGCCTTTTTTTAGGTCATTCTCAAAGAAAATTCAGTTGGTATACATTATTTTCAATAACAGTGTTAAATACAGCCACAGAAATGGTTCCTTCAATAAATAAGGATGGACAAGCAGCTGCATCCTGTTTGCAGCTCAGTATATGAGTCAGTTGAAGTATTATAAGGAAGGAAATGTTCACAATCACTCAACAATAACTGTTTTTACACTATTCTAGCAATAGAGTTAAATTCATTGATTAGATAGATTTGGTGGTTTTTAAAGCATTTGACAGCTATAAAGCTGTAAGATTCATATTTCATTTCTTCATATTCAAATTAACATAATTTGATTGGTTTACAATATTGGTTAAACAAACTTGATAATTAACATTAATGACTGAGAGAATTGGAAATACAAATCTAATGAAGTGTTTTTACTGCTACAAAGATTTGACATTTTCATAATCTGCGAGTCTAAAAAGTAATTTATCTTTTCATGGCTGTTTCACTTAATGGCTGGATGATTCAAAATGATACTTATGGTCAACTCATTTCTATTAATGTTTCAAAAACCTGAACATTAGACAAAATATGATGTACTGTATAGCGAGCCTGTCAGTATCTATTCACCTAAGGCTACGTTCACAAGTACCGTAATTCGGGCTATGGTTTTCGCTGAAAGGTGTTCAGACGTCGCATTTTTCTGCTTATTTTTGCATGCGTGCTTTCACTGCAAAAGCGCGTGCAGAATAAGAATTGCCATGGCGCGCTTTTCCTATAGGCTACATGTTAAAATAGCCGTGGGAAAAGCACGCCGGGAAAAGTGTGGCATCTACATGCTGTCGCGCTTTCTTGCGCAGAAACACACCACTGCGAAATATGCAGCCAAATATGCCGAGTGTGAACGTAGCCTAAAGAGCCGATACATGTTCTCAACATTTTTGCTCAACACAACGTTGTATCATTTTTGTCATTTTCACCCTAGTTTTGGACAGCATCATCAAAGTGGGCAGAGCTAGGGAGAGACACATTGGACAGAGCATCTATTCAACCACACTGACTGGACTAGCATTTTTGGCATGTGGCGTAAAGGCGCACACCACTGAACAGAGGTGCAAAATTAATTAAGTGTGCGTCTCTTAAAAAAATTCAGCACAACTTATTCCTGCAAGCTCCTCTATAAGACTGGCAAACGAAACACCACTCTATAAATTAGGACCTTACTGCTAAGCATATAATAAATTAAATGTTCTCTTTTTTAGGTCTCTTTAAAAACTAAATCTAATATTAAATTATAAGTAATTAATAAGTATATGAAACATATTTGGGGTATTAGTAACAGTGGCCTAAAATGGTTTGAGGAACACGGCAAAAAGTTAATGTGCTAACTTGGCCTCCGTATTCCGTAGATCTTAATCTAATCAAACACAATGGAGATGTACTGAAAAGAACAAGTCCATGGATGTCTCATCACACAACTGCTGCAAATGCCTATATGCCAGATAATACTATTTTATTGCTCTCATGCAAATCTTTTCAAAATAACTCAATGGGGCAAAGCTGTTTTGCTAAAACTAGAGGAGACTACACAATGTTAGACAGATGGTTTAATGCAGTAGGTGATTGGTATATATCAACACTATATTATCTGTATTGCTGTAAGATGCTAATATTGTAAGGTGATGAAGCACACATCATGCTTTGTGGTTAAATATATGTACTGGCTCACCAGCGTGATACAGATGTTCTTGCCTGTGTCCATATAAAAGTAACACTGTGTTCAGGGACACAACAGAATAACTGCATGCACATGGATACTAATCACAGGAAGGCAAAGTGCAGCCATTTTAAAATACAGTCTGGAGTTATCTAGGAAACAGGCAGGATGTGCAGGACAGCAGTTTTGTATTTATTGAATAAAGAATGGCAACTAACTGGACTGCTCTTAGAAGGAAAAATCCATTCTAGTCTCAATGTGATGATTGAGCAGCAATTCACATGGGAAAATAGGTCTAACTCTAAAAACGTCAACTGATCCTGCTGGTTCCTGTACAGACTAAGATGCCTGACTCTGCAGTCTCTAGTTGTCCCTGAATGGGCTGAAATAGTCCAAACCACAGACTGAAAGGAGACTTCTATGACTCAGGCTGCCTGAAATGCCATTGAGCATTTCTTGTACCTCCTAAGGAACCGGGGAAAAGTGCAGAGTACAATATACTGATATAGGGAAGGAGTGCAGAGATAGAAAAACATCACAAAGTGATTTAAAATAAACTAATCCAAACTGGAAAGAAAAGGAACTTACTGGTGTCATGGGGTTCTCCTCCGGAATCCCACAATAAACAGAGATTTGTGAACAGCTCAAGAAACTTTATTGCTTGAAAACATAAAAATCCATAAAACAATCCATCAGAAAATCCTTAAAAGAATCCAGCGGCATACTGTATATCCAGATAATCCAGTGCCTTTGGAGAGCTGGCTTCAGCTTCAGCTTCCAACATAAAGAATCAAATCATACTGCCTGTCTTTCCCCCCATACCACCTCCCCATGTCCATACCAGTGCAGACACATCTACACGATGTACCAAATTATTATGCAAATTGGTTTTAAGTGTCATAATGGTTTTTTGTGTTTTTTTTCCAATGAAACCCATTGATGGTATTGTGTCTCAGTGTTCTTTGGATCACTGAAATCAATCTCAGATTCCTGTGATAATTAGTTTGGCAGGTGAGCCCAATAAAAGGAAAACTAGGTGTTCCACAATATTAAGTAGGCAACAGTTTTCAAGTAACATGGGAAAGAAAAAGAATCTCTCTGCTGCCAAAAAACAACAAATAGTGCAACACTTTGTACAAGGGATGAAAACAATAGATATTGCACGAAAATGTAAACGTGATCATCATACTGTGAAGAGATTTGTGGCTGATTCTGAGCACAGACGTGTTCGTGCAGATAAAGGCAGAATGAGGAAGGTTTCTGCCAGGCAAGTTCATCGGATTAAGAGAGCAGCTGATAAAAAGTCCTTACAAACCAGCAAATAGATATTTGAAGCTGCTGGTGTCTCTGGAGTCCCTTGAACCTCAAGGTGTAGGATCCTTCAAAGGCTTGCTGTGGTGCATAAACCTACTATTTGGCCACCCCTAAACAATGCTCACAAGCAGAAATGGTTGCTGTGGGCCCAGGCATACATGAAGACTAATTTTCAAACAGTCTTGTTTACTGATGAGTGCCGAGCAACCCTGGATGGCCCAGATTGATGGAGTAGTGGATGGTTGGTGGATGGCCACCTTGTCCCAACAAGTCTGCGACATCAGCAGGGAGGTGGAGGAGTCATGTTTTGGTCCGGAATCATTGGGAAACAGCTGGTAGGCCCCTTTAAGGTTCCTGAAGGTGTGAAAATGACCTCTGCAAAGTATATAGAGTTTCTGAGTGAGAACTTTCTTCCATGGTACAAAAAGCAATAACATGACTTCAGGAGCAAAATGTATGACAATGCACCATCTCATGCTGCAAAGAATACCACTGTTTCATTGGCTGCTATGGGCATAAAAGGAGATAAACTCAAGGTGTGGCCACCATCTTCCCCTGACCTCAACCCTATAGAGAACCTTTGGAGCAGGGGCGTAACTACCGGCATAGCAGACGTAGCAGTCGCTTTGGGGCCCGGCCCTTGTGGGGGGCCCGGACCCAGCGCCGCTACGCTGCTATCCGGTCAGCTACAGGCCCCCAGTGTGTATATACAGGCCCCCCACTCCTCCTCTGCTGCACACGTCACCTGTAAAGGAATACATCATACTTACTTATCTCTGCTGGCTGCCGCCGCTCTGCACCGCGCTCCGTCTTCATCCAGCTTCTTCCTGGTTGTGACGTCATTTCCTGCGCCCGGCGGTCACAACCAGGAAGAAGCTGGATGAAGACGGAGCGCGGTGCAGAGCGGCGGCAGCCGGTAGAGATAAGTAAGTATGATGTATTCCTTTACAGGTGACGTGTGCAGCAGAGGAGGAGTGGGGGGCCTGTATATACCCACCAGGGGCCTGTATACTACCACCAGGGGCTCTGTATACTACCACCACCAGGGGCCTGTATACTACCACCAGGGGCTCTGTATATACCACCAGGGGCTCTGTATACTACCACCACCAGGGGCTCTGTATACTACCACCACCAGGGGCCTGTATACTACCACCAGGGGCCTGTATACTACCACCACCAGGGGCTCTGTATATACCACCAGGGGCCTGTATACTACCACCAGGGGCTCTGTATACTACCACCACCAGGGGCTCTGTATACTACCACCACCAGGGGCTCTATATACTACCACCACCAGGGGCCTGTATACTACCACCAGGGGCTCTGTATACTACCACCACCAGGGGCTCTGTATACTACCACCACCAGGGGCTCTGTATACTACCACCACCAGGGGCCTGTATACTACCACCAGGGGCTCTGTATACTACCACCAGGGGCCTGTATATACCACCACCAGGGGCTCTGTATACTACCACCAGGGGCCTGTATATACCACCACCAGGGGCTCTGTATACTACCACCAGGGGCCTGTATATACCACCACCAGGGGCTCTGTATACTACCACCAGGGGCCTGTATACTACCACCAGGGGCCTGTATACTACCACCAGGGGCTCTGTATATACCACCACCAGGGGCCTGTATACTACCACCAGGGGCTCTGTATATACCACCACCAGGGGCCTGTATACTACCACCAGGGGCCTGTATATACCACCACCAGGGGCCCTGTATACCACCACCAGGGGCCTGTATATACCACCACCAGGGGCCCTGTATACCACCACTGGGGCCTGTATATACCACCACTGCGGAGGCTGCTGTAATACTGCTGGGGCCTGTATATACCACTGGAGAGGCTGCGGTATACCACTGGGGCTGCTGTATATACTGCTGGGGCCTGTAAGGGGTGTGTCTTGAAGGGGCGTGTCATTTGGGGGGCGTGTCTTGGAGCGGCGTGTCATTGGGGGAGTGTCTTGGAGGGGGCCCCGTTCAAAAGTTTGCTATGGGGCCCTGCCAGTTCTAGTTACGCCCCTGCTTTGGAGTATAATCAAGCAAAAGATCTATGAGAGTGGGAGGCAGTTCACATCAAAACAGCAGCTGTGGGAGGCTATTCTGACATCATGCAAAGAAATACAAGCAGAAACTCTCCAGAAACTCACACGTTCAATGGATGCAAGAATTGTGAAGGTGATATCAAAGAAGGGTTCCTATGTTAACATGTAACTTGGCCTGTTAGGATGTTTTGGAGTTAAATAGCTTTTTACTTCAGTGAATGTGACCTCCTAATGCTGCAAATTCAACAAATCAGCATTTTCACTTCTTTCAAACATATCAAATGGTTAGAAACTCTACTGTGCCTAATAAATTTGGAACAGTGCATTTAGAGTTTTTTAAATTCTTAAGATTATACTTTTATCATTGGGAGGTTTCTTCAATCAAATTCGTTGTATACTCTAACTGATGATGACTTTTATTACACTGACTGTCATTTGTACTGACCGTTTAGGAAAATCAAAGAAAAAGAACAAATGCATAATAATTTGGAACATGGTGTATTGACACACACCAGGGAGTGAGTACAAACATTTGCAGTCACAGGGACTGGAATAATCAAGTAAGGATATATCCACAAGAATTCAATTTTCAGACCCTCTGGAGTGTAATGACTAAACATGACAGGGGAAGGGCTAAATACACAGTATAGCAACAACACAACATTTCTAAAATCCAGTAAAATATCCACCATTACAACCAATGGAAGGGAATGCCCACCATCTTCCTAACTACAAGAAGGAGAAAGGAGAAGGGTGGAGAAAAATGATAACAGACAAAGTTATCGTAGCTGGTCTCTTACTGACTGGCAAAAACAAATGACAGTATGGCTGGACATCCAAAGAAGGTCCTGTTCAGAATACAACTAGCAGGAAAGACCAGCAAGGGGAAGGTATTAATAGGTAGCTGCACCCAAAAGGTGTTTTGGCAAATAAATTAAATAAACTAAAACACCTGTTAGCCTAAAGAGACTAAAGGAAGGGTAACGGGCTATAAATATCCTGACAAAGACTGAACCTGCTGTGGCTCAGCAAACAGGGAAGCCATCCGTGAAACACAGGATTGAATCCCAACACATTACACTCAACTACTACACTATGGGTAATGGTAATGTCGTATTTTGGATGTTGGAAGGACTGCACCTAGAAGTGAAAGTTTGGGTGGAACTTCTCTTTAAAAAACACCTGTTTAAAGTATCTAAAACTAATTGCTAGTTCTGTGGTGATTCAACCAGGGGTTTATGGGAACTCGTACCCAGGTGTTGTTCGGGGAAATATCATTGGTGGTCTGCATGGACCCGTAGCCCTGGTGGTCAACTGAAAATTGGGGAAATATGAAAGGGGATAAAAAGAATAAATGTCTCGTGATGCCACCTGCAGTTTCTGGTGATGTTCACCAGCGCCGCTGTCAGTCCGCCGGGGACGGTGGTATTGCAGTTTGATGGAATAGCTCCCTGCAGGCGGAGCAGGTCCCCGGGGCAGTGATGAGCTGAAGGCAGAATAAAGACACTGGAGGCTTATGGTCTCTGTATGGGTGTTTACTTGTAAAAGTTCATGGTTCAGGTTCACAATTACACAGTCTTTAGTGGGTAGCTGGCTGGGTAGTCACTGAGGAGAATAACGTCTCTTTGAGGCTCCCAGAGAGTACCTTCTGCTTTCTTTCCCTGTCCTGTTCTCTTCCTTGCGCCTCCTTCCTTGCGCTGACCTGCACAGCCCGCTTGTCTACCAGGCCCGTTGGGTTCTATGAGGTACCCTTCTTCTCTCTAAGGGGCTCAACCCGGTTTGGTGATCCTGGTGGGGCTGCACGTTCTGGACAAAGGTCAGGGTTGCTGGATAAACCCGCGACTGGCTAGTGTTGATGGCTCAGGGGTGAACTTGCCTGTACCGTGACTCAGAGTCCGCACTCCGTTAATGGACTAGGATTCTCCCGGACTCTGTGTCTCCTCCTTCTGTCTGGGTCACCGCTCCTTCTGGGCGCCCTCTCTGTGGTGTCCCCTGAAGGGTCCTTCTCTGTCTCTCTCCACAGACGTCCTGCCTCTCTGCCTCCCGCGCTCACACTGCTCTAGCCTGAAACTCCTCCCACCAGGACTGGGTCCCTCAGCAAAGGTTTTAACCCTGTAGTCTCCTGCTCTAGAGTGTGTGGATGCAGGATAAGAGCCTCAGGTTGTCAGGTTGATGTTACACTCCCCAATGACAGGAATACTGCACACTCAGTCATTGGTGCAGTACACTACTGTGGCGCACTGACCAGTCGGGCGCCACATTGGGATTTTGTCTAGTCATACATTTAAATGTTCAGTGAAAAATTCCTTTTTAGCTCATCGCACCATTACCATTTACAGCAGGCTGCAGTACATTGTTTTTAGTTTACAGCACATATAGCATGAATAGAGGAGTAAATCTTTTGAAATTCAAATTCGCCAACATTGCTGAAAGTTCTCCCAAAATGTAATTTACTGTGCATACATTTCTGGGAATTTCAATACTGGAAATATTCGTAAAATACATGTGAGAGATAGAGAGATGAGAACCCCAATAACCATATGAGTCTTACACTTTACAGGAGAAGGCCCCACTAACCATAAAGTTCACACTATAGGATAGAGACTCCACTTTTCATAAGAGGTTGCACTCTACATAAAAGAGAGACCTATCCAGTGACTTGAGAGGTAATTTGTATGGCAGAGAAAGGGATTTTCCTAGAGGCCAAGTCGCCCTGAAACAATGTGTATTCATATACAGTCATATGAAAAGGTTTGTGCACCCCTCTTAATCTTACTCATTTGTATTTGTTTAAAATTGGGTTTTTGCAACAGCTATTTCAGTGTGATATATGTAATAACTCATGGACACAGTAATATTTCAGGATTGAAATGAGGTTTATTGCACTTACCAAAAATGTGAAATATGCACTATTTCAAAATTTGACAGGTGCAAAAGTATGGGCACCTCAACAGAAAAGTGACATTAATATTTAGTAGATCCACCTTTTGCAAAAATAACAGCCTCTAGTCGCTTCCTGTAGCTGTTAATGAGTTCCTGGATCCTGGATGAAGGTGTTTTTGACCATTCCTCTTTACAAACAATTCCAGTTCAGTTAAGTTTGATGGTCGCCGAGCATGGACAGCCCGCTTCAAAACATCCCACAGATGTTCAATGATATTCAGGTCTAGGGACTGGGATGGCCACTCCAGAACATTGTAATTGTTCCTCTGCATGAATGCCTGAGTAGATTTGGAGTGGTGTTTTGGATCATTATCTTGCTGAAAGATCCATCCCCAGCGTAACTTCAACTTTGACACTGATTCTTGAACATTATTCTCAAGAATCTGCTGATACTGAGTGGAATCCATGTGACCCTCAACTTTAACAAGATTCCCGGTGCCATCATTGGCCACACAGCCCCAAAGCATGATGGACCCTCCCCCAAATTTGACAGTGGGTAGCAAGTGTTTTTCTTGGAATGCTGTGTTTTTGTGGTGCCATGCTGCATAACGCCTTGTTGTATGACCAAACAACTCAATCTTTGTTTCATCAGTCCACAGGACCTTCTTCCAAAATTAAACTGGCTTGTCCAAATGTGCTTTTGCATACCTCAGGCGACTCTGTTTGTGGTGTGCATGCAGAAACGGCTTCTTTCTCATCACTCTCCCATACAGCTTCTCCTTGTGCAGTGTGCGCTGTATTGTTGACCGATGCACAGTGACACCATCTGCAGCAAGATGATGCTGCAGGTCTTTGGAGGCGATCTGTGGATTGTTCTTGACTGTTCTCACCATTCTTCTTCTCTGCCTTTCTGATATTTTTGTTGGCCTGCCACTTCTGGCCTTTACAAGAACTGTCCCTGTGGTCTTTCATTTCCTTACTATGTTCCTCACAGTGGAAACTGACAGGTTAAATCTTTGAGTCAACTTTTTGTATCCCCTGAACAACTATGTTGAACAATCTTTTTTTTAAGATCATTTGAGAGCTGTTTTGAGGAGCCTATGATGCCACTCCTCAGAGAAGACGCAAATAGGAGAACAACTTGCCAGTGGACACCTGAAATAGCTTTTCTCATGATTGGATACACCGGGCTATGAAGTACAAAGCTCAATGAGGTTACCAAACCAATTTAGTGCTTCAGTAAGTCAGTAAAAAGTAGTTAGGAGTATTCAAATCATGAAAATCAGAAGGGTGCCCATACTTTTGCACCTGTCAAATTTTGAAATAATGCATATTTCACATTTTTGGTTAGTACAATAAACTTCATTTCAATCCTGAAATATTACTGTGTCCATCAGTTGTTACATATATCACACTGAAATAGCTGTTGCAAAAACCCAATTTTAAACAAAAAAAAATTAATAAGATTACCGTATATACTCGTGTATAAGCCGACCCGTGTATAAGCCGACCCCCCTACTTTTGCCCCCAAAAACTGGGAAAACTTATTGACTCGCGTATAAGCCGAGGGTGGACTCCAGCACAGGTATACAACCCCCAGCAATGAGGTATACAGCAGCCTCCCCAGTGGTAGTATACAGCAGCAGCCCCAGTGGTATATACAGCAGCAGCCCCAGTGGTATATACAGCAGCAGCCCCAGTGGTAGTATACAGCAGCCCCAGAGGTATATGCAGCCCCAGAGGTATATACAGCCCCATATGCAGCCCCAGAGGTATATGCAGCCCCAGAGGTATATACAGCCCCAGAGGTATATACAGCCCCAGAGGTATATGCAGCCCCAGAGGTATATGCAGCCCCAGAGGTATATGCAGCCCCATATGCAGCCCCAGAGGTATATACAGCCCCATATGCAGCCCCAGAGGTATATAAAGCCCCATATGCAGCCCCAGGAGGTATATGCAGCCCCATAAACAGCCCCAGAGGTATATACAGCCCCATATGCAGCCCCAGGAGGTATATGCAGCCCCATAAACAGCCCCAGAGGTATATACAGCCCCATATGCAGCCCCAGAGGTATATGCAGCCCCAGAGGTATATGCAGCCCCATATGCAGCCCCAGAGGTATATACAGCCCCATATGCAGCCCCAGGAGGTATATGCAGCTCCATATGCAGCCCCAGAGGTATATACAGCCCCATATGCAGCCCCAGGAGGTATATGCAGCCCCATAAACAGCCCCAGAGGTATATACAGCCCCATATGCAGCCCCAGAGGTATATACAGCCCCAGAGGTATATGCAGCCCATATGCAGCCCCAGAGGTATATGCAGCCCCATATGCAGCCCAGAGGTATATACAGCCCCATATGCAGCCCCAGGAGGTATATGCAGCCCCATAAACAGCCCCAGAGGTATATGCAGCCCCATATGCAGCCCCAAAGGTATATACAGCCCCAGAGGTATATGCAGCCCCATATGCAGCCCCAGAAGTATATACAGCCCCATATGCAGCCCCAGGAGGTATATGCAGCCCCATATGTAGCCCCAGAGGTAAATACAGCCCCATATGCAGCCCCAGGAGGTATATGCAGCCCCAGGAGGTATATGCAGCCCCCCCATCTATATACAGGCCCCCCCCCCGCCGCAATCCTGTAAAGGAAGAGATTAGCATACTTATCCCTCCGCTGTCCCGCCGCCGCCGCCATCACGCTCCTCCATCTTCATCCAGCGTCTTCCGTCTTCTTTCAGCTTCCTCCTCTGTCGCGCCGGCAATGACGTCATTGCCTGCGACCATCGGAGGAACCCGGAAGAAGACTGAAGACGCTGGATGAAGATGGAGGAGCGGCGGCGGGACAGCGGCAGCGGGACAGCGGAGGGATAAGTATACTAATCTCTTCCTTTACAGGATTGCGGCGGGGGGGCCCTGTATATAGATCGGGGCACTGTATACTGTATACATTGTATACAGTATACAGTGACTCGCGTATAAGCCGAGGGGGTAACTTTTCAGCCCAATTTTTGGGCTGAAAAACTCGGCTTATACGCGAGTATATACGGTAAGTATATATAAGATTACTGTATATATATATATATATATATATATATATATATATATATATATATATACTAGCTTTAAGGTTGGGCATTGCCTGGGCATAGAAACTAACTGTTCTTAGTTATAACAAAATAAAATGATTATTTTGCACATAAAAACATTTCACATCATATCTTCAACACTGCAGGTTTGCAACACAAATTAAGTAATTGATTAGCAAAGTAATGTACAGTATTTTATTTTCAACTCATTCAAGAGTCTTTGATAAATTACATTCTTTGTTTTTCCTTCCAGTGCAAAGATAAAGAGATTCTTAGCAGATCCAACTCTTCAACAAGCCACATGGACGGAGCTGTGCTATACATATGTACACACATACATACATACATACATGAAGGGGGTGGGGCTATAAAGGATGAAGAGCTATGAAAGGGTGGGGATAAGTGGAGGGGTGGGGTCATAAAGGAGGCAAAAATATGAAGGAGTGGGGCTGTGTGGAGAAGCAGTGCTATGAAGGGAGACATGGCTGTGTGGAGGGATGGGGCTATAAAGAAGGCAGAGCTAGGAAGGGATGGGCTATGTGGAGGGGCAGAGCTATATGGAGGGGTGGAGCTATGAAAGGTGGCTGTGGAGGGGGTGGAGCTATGAGGGGGCTACCTGGAGGGGCGGAAGTATGATACATACACAGACATACATATACTCAGCTTTATATATTAGATATCTTAATTATGGAAATGATTATGTTATTTATAGTAGGATAACATTTCAAAGCCATGTATGCATGTCTAGAGCCAATCAAGTGTGGCCAAATTGATGGGCAATAGAAATTCCATCCTTCTATAATCCTGAGCTAAAACGTATTAATTTTCCCCTTCTGTATATGTTGTTTGGGGGAAATTTGTTTTCAATGAGCTATAAATATGAGGTCATTTTATACTGGAAGGACAAGCGTTGGAACATTTTTTGTGCTTTATAATCCTGGGGTCTGAATCTGTTTCTGAGTATAAGAAGAAACATTGTAAATATTTCTACATTTTCAGCCAATGACAAGGGAGTGATTACTTTTGCAGCTCTGTGTCTTTACTCAGTTGCTAGTATTTTACAGCCAATCGTACAAAAAAGTTGCAAACTGTAGAAGGCGTTTAATATTAAAAAATATTATGCAACAAAGCATTGTAATTTGACTAGACAGTATGAATGCGGTGAAAGTCTTTTGAAATCAGAGCAGATGTTTTTGTGCATTAGCAACTATAAATTACGAGAAATCATTAACTGTATACTATTATACAATCAAATTTGTCATGATGTATCGCTACAAAGTTTGCTTTGAAGAAGATTTTGGATTGCCATTTCCATGCAACAGAAATTATTTCTTGATTTTTATTAAGCATGATTTAAAAATGATCACATCAGATACACTTTATATAATTATTTGAGCATTACATGCCACTGAACGATCTCACAGAGATGTAAAATATGTAAATTACATCTACAAAGATAATTAAATTACAGTTAACATGTGATAACATTATACAAAATCTATTCGGACGTGTATTTTATATTTAATGAGGCTTGTTATTTTTACTATTCAAATTATATTGGGTTCAACGAATTATGCTTAATATACATATGCGAAATCTATAATTGTTTTGTTAAAACCATTTGCATTTCCCAATTTTTTTTATTTCCCTGATTTAAATTTTCAGACTGGTTTCATACAGTGCAGATAAGAGTAATGGGGTGCCATCTGGCTGAGAATCATGTGGCATAACCATATGTGGTTTACGTGGTACGTGGTTTACATTGTAAGTTACAATTTAATATGAATTGCTATCTATTTGCTCTTATATATAATTAATCTCTAGTATCTATTTCTACATCAGTTATACTCTTGCACACAAATTCTGAAAAATGGTATAATTAACTCTACAGGTAAGTTCTAAAAATATTGGAATCTGGGAGTCCTCAGTAGTTGATACTTTTTAATGGCTAACTGAAAAGATGGTAAACATAGCAAGCTTTTGGGACACTATGGCCCCTTCGTCAGGCTGATAATGACATAGATTCTGAAGACACACGCATATATACATAAGCAAAAGAAAAAGAAGAAAACTGAGTTAGATGCTGTAGTAAATACGACAGGTGACGTAAAACTGAGTCAGGCTAGGGAGGGGTAGAAGACCTGGGAAAGAGAAACCAAAATTCTAAGATAAGCAGAACAAATTGTATTATTGTTAGTTCTATGAACTCATAAGCATTAAGGATTATCCTATGACCTTGTGAGTGGCAGTGGTTTATCGACCGCCAGGCCCCCCACGTCAATTTCTTGATCACTTTGCCACTTGGTTTCCACCCTTTCTAGCCTGCGATCTTCCCACTCTCATCATGGGGGACTTTAACATTCCTATTAACAACCCCATGTCCACATTTGCCTCTCATCTTTTATCCCTAACCTGCTCTTTGGTCTTTCACAACTTTGTAACTCTGCCACGCATGAAGATGGGAATACATAGGACCTGATCTTCTCCCGACTCTGCTCAGTGCACTCTTCTGCTCTCTGACCACAACCTTCTTTTATTCTCAGTCAAGTGCTGTCATCCCTTCAAGGACAACCCCAACTCGTTCACATATAGGAATATACGTGCCATTAACACTCAGAAACTTATAGTCTTCACTTGCCCTAATCTTCTCCCTGTCTTGTCCTGACTCTGCTCTAAAACTCTATAATGAAACACTGCAAAGAGCCCTGAATGAAGCTGCATCTCCTACACTTAGAACAACTCGGCACCAACAGCGGCAACCCTGGCACAAACTGCAAACATGGTTTCTCCAGCGTTGATTCAGGTGCGCAGTACATCTCAGGAGAAATTTCAACTTGGCCGAAGATTTCATCCATTATAAATTTATGCTGAAAACATACAACACCACCCTTCACCTCTCCAAACAAGCTTACTTCAACACCCTTATCACATCACTAGCTAACAATCCTAAACGACTCTTTGACACTTTCCATTCCCTCCTCAGTCCAAAGACCAGCCTCAACGCTGACGATTTGGCCAACTATTTTAAGGACAAAATTGACCTCATACGACAGGAAATTTCCTTACAGCCTCAGAACATCATGCATTGTCTTCCCTCCTGCACTTCATCCAACTCACTTTCGTTCTTTGATCCGGTCACAGAGGAAGAAGTCACCCAGCTTCTTGCATTTTCTCGCCCAACTCCTTCAATCCCTTTCCCCAGCTGTCACTTCTCACCTAACTAAAATATTTAATCTTTCTCTCTCATCTGCTTTTTTCCCCTCCTCCTTCAAACATACCAGCATACATCCATTATTAAAAAAAAATCCCTCAACCAGAACTCTGATGCTAACTACAGACCTATCTCTAATGTCCCCTTCATCTCTAAACTTCTGGAACGCTCGTCCACTCCCGTATGATCCACTATCTAATAACATAGTAACATAGTAACATAGTAACATAGTAACATAGTTTTTAAGGTTGAAGGAAGACTTTAAGTCCATCTAGTTCAACCCATAGCCTAACATGTTGATCCAGAGGAAGGCAAAAAAAAACCCATGTGGCAACACTAATCTCCACATTGGGGGAAAAAATTCCTTCCTGACCCAGATACGGCAATCAGAAAAATTCCTTCCTGACTCCAGATACGGCAATCAGACTAATTGTCCAGATACGGCAATCAGACTAATTGTCTCTCTGACAATTCTCTTTTTGACCATCTACAATCCAGCTTCCGCTCTTTACATTCTACTGAAACTGCCTTCATTAAAGTCTCTAATGATCTACTAACAGCTAAATCTAATAATTCACTACTCCATGTTGAACCTCCTGGATCTCTCCGCTGCATTTGATACTGTGGATCACCAGCTCCTTCTCTCTATGCTTCACTATATTGGGCTCAAGGACACGGGTCTCTGTTCTCCTCCTACCTCTCCGACCGCTCCTTCACTGTATCTTTCACCGGCTCTCCTTCCTCTCCTCTTCCCTTCTCGGTTGGGGTTCCTCAGGGTTCAGTCCTAGGTCCCCTTCTCTTCTCTCTATACACTGGCCCCATTGGACAAACCATCAGTAGATTTGGTTTTTAGTACCATCTCTATGTTGAAGACACCCAATTATACACATCTTCTCCTGACATCTCCTCCACATTACTACAAAATACCAGTGATTGTCTGTCTGCTGTCTCTAACATCATGTCTTCTCTCTACCTTAAATTGAATCTGTCAAAAACTGAACTTCTCATGTTTCCTCCATCTCCTACTCTTCCAAAACCTAATATTGCCATTTCTGTATGTGGTTCTACCATAACTCCTCAGCAGCACGCTTGCTGTCTTGGGGTTATATTTGACTAGGATCTCTCCTTCTCTCCCCACATCCAGTCACTCACTCGCTCATGTCACCTACACTTCAAAAACCTCTAGAATTCAACTGTTTCTTACTGTTGATTCTGCAAAAACTCTAACTGTTGCTCTTATGCATTCTCACCTGGATTACTGCAATTCTCTACTAATCGGTCTCCCTCTTACTAAACTCTCTCCTCTCCAATCCATTCTGAATGCAGCAGCCAAGATCATATTCCTCTCCAACCACTTCACTGATGCCTCTATTCTGTGCCAATCATTGCATTGGTTGCTAAACCGCTATAGAGTACAATATAAAATTATCACTCTCACCCACAAAGCCCTCCACAGTTCTGCACCACCCTACCTTTCCTCCTTCATCTCTGTCTATCGCCCTACATGTGCCCTCCATTCCACAAGTGACCTAAGACTTACATCAGCTACAATCCGAACTTCCCACTCCAATCTCCAAGACTTCTCACGAGCTGCACCAATTCTCTGGAACGGGTTACCACAGACAATTCAACAGCGTTGCGTGAATCCCCTATTTATTATATTGATGGCTGGACCATATATGATGGCACTTTTATCATTCACCTTTTGTGCCTCCCTTATTTCCTCATAGATTGTAAGCTTGCGAACAGGGATCTCACTCACCATGGTTTTCGAATTTTTGTTACTCTGTATTGTCTCATATTGTTTGTGTATATGTCCCGTCTGAATTATAAAGCTCTGCGTAATATGTTGGCACTATATAAATAAAATAAAAATAATAATAATTATTATTATTATTAATGTTATTATAATAAATAATAATTTCATAATATGGCATTGGATAAAGCATATTCAAATTTGCAATTCTACGTGAATTTCGTTATGTCATCATCAAAAAAACTTAGAATGAAATTGGAGTATAGTATAAAATGGGAGCCTTAAATAGTACTCTATATAACTTCAAATTTTACTTTCTTTTCCATATTTTGCTATATGCACACACAAAAAAAGTGATCCGTTTGTGCACAGGAAAATTCTACATGAAGACCCTGGCCTTGTTCACACACACCAATCAGTTTTTTTAGCAGTTAGAAAAACTGAGCAGTTTTTCTAAGTGTGCCAAATAGCATATGCGGAAACGCATGCGTTAACGCAGGTGCCTATATGTGTCCTGCGTTAACGCATGCGTTTCCCATAGGGCCCCATGTTAAAAAAACGCATGAGTTTTTGGAAACAACCCCTGCGTTTTTTTACAGCACCCATAAAACGCTTCATGCAGCGTTTTTTGGAATGGGGAAAAAAAACGCAGGTGAAGCTAAGAATCGCATGTACACTTAAGTGTACCATGCTTTAACGCATCTACGTATTTTAAAAACTGCAAAAAAATGCAGAAAGTGCCAAAAAACGCAGGTATGTGTGAACAAGGCCTTTGCCAAGTTTTTTTAAAAAAAAGCAGTTCAAACGGATCACTTTTGCAGCTGTGTTTGTGCGCATACAAACGTAGCACAAATAAAGGGACACAGAGTCAGACAAACAGACACACACACAGACAGACATACACATACACAGACAGACGTTCAAGACCTTGATCACATAAGTCGCCTTGAACTATGTTGTGGTTCATGAAGGATGTGGTCCTTATGGTCAGTATAAGAACAGCGGGTATGCCCTTAGTAGTTCTGAACTGAGGGCTGTCCTGTACAAGGTAATTGTCACTTATGCCTTTAGGTTAGCCAGGGTCAGAGCGGTCGCTCTATGTGGGGTGGTGGCACAGCGGTGGAGTGTGTTCACACTCAGTTGTAGCAAGGAGGAGTGACAACTGGGTGTGAACACACTCCACCGCCGTGCCACCAGCCCACATAGAGCAACCGCTCTGACCCTTGCTAACCTAAAGGCATAAGTGACCATTACCTTGTACAGGACAGCCTTCAGTTCAGAACTACTAAGGGCGTACCCACTGTTCCTGTACTGACCATAAGGACCTCATCCTCCATGAACCACAACATAGCCCAAGGCGACTTATGTGATCAAGGTTTTGAATGACCAAAACGTCATTCTGTCGCAATCACTATAAGAGCACTTGTTTCAATAAATTTCACTAACAAGCAAAAAACTCCTTAAGTGTATGCGTGCAGTGATTCTAATAGACATTTATGTGGGATTTACGAGCCTCCTTCACTAGCACCATACCCCTGCACCTATTGTGTGCTAGCCATTGAATCTCATAGTATACAGAGACAGATACACACACTCAGACACTTTCTCACCCTCCCTGGCGATCCCCCAGTGAACGGTGATTTCTAACTTCTGGGTTTGGTACTTCCAGATACTGCGCACCATATGACAGCCTGAGTCACAAGGTGCACAGGTCCTGTAGTCACCTCGCACAGTGGCTAGGGTCATATTAGCATTTTTTTTTCCAACCGGATCCGGTTTTGAGGATTAAAAATGCTCAAAACCGGATCCAGACCCGCAGCCCATAGGCTCCAATACAAAAACCGGATTGCACTATTTGCAATCCGGTTACCGGATCCGGTTTTGGAGCCTGCGGGAAAAATCATGCACGCAGCGTCCATCTCAGCGTTTCCAAAACCGAATCCGGTTTTGTATAATGGGCGCCTATGGGAGCCCATCCGGCTACCGCAAGTACATGCCTGTGGTAGCCATATGCTTTGATCATCCCTGCTGCCGGAGGGATGAACAAAAGGTTAATGTTAATATAACATGTGGGCACCATGTCTCCAGGGAGTGTCCAACCTCCCTAGAGACATGTTGTCCATATAGAGCGGCATATGAAGGGTTAAATGGCTTTATTACAGTATCGCTGCTATCGTCGGCTTTTACTATTTTATGAATGACAGCCGGCGGCTCCTCGCTGTAAGGAGGAGATACAGTACGTAATGTGCGTACTGAACATGCTGCTATACAGGGTCCTGAAAGCTTTAACATTAGTTCTATGGTGGGGCGCTGCCCATAGAACTAATGATAAAACTTTCATGACCCTGAACAGCAGCATGTACAGTGCGCACATTGCGTACTGTATTTCCTCCTTACAGCGAGGAGCCGCCGGCTGTCATTCATAAAATAGTAAAAGCCGACAATAGCAGCGATACTGTAATAAAGCTATTCATCCATTCATATGCTGCTCTATATGGACAACATGTCTCTAGGGAGGGTGTTTAGGGACACATTTTGAAGCCAAAATGTGTCTGAAGGCACATGCGATTACCGGATCTGGATGCGGTAATCGCAATGTGTCTGCCAACTGTGACCCTAGCCAGTGACTGCCGCTATAACGAGAGGAAGAAATCACTGGAGCTCGCTGTGGGATCACCAGGAAGGGTGAGTATTGCTGTGTTTTTGCAGCTATTCCGGATCAATTAATTGAAATGGTACTTCTTTTCCTGATCAGGTTTTTGCAGCAAAACCTGATCAGGAAAAACGCAGCCGTAAGCACAGCATTTCAGAAGTCTCATAGACTTTGCTGGCCTGACAAAAATTGATCAGTTCAAAGATAATTAAACACACACTAATGCTAAGTGCACACTGGGCATTTGTGATCCATTTTTTGTGCTGTGTTTTTGCACAAAAAATAGATCACAAATGCCCAGTGTGCACTTAGCATTAGTGTGTGTTTAATTATCTTTGATCTTAATTTGCTATAAAAAAAATAATTAAATACTTTTATTATATGTGGACCTTTTAGCAAGATCCTGTTTCTCCTTTCTTTGTATGTTCAATATTATGCTCTAATCAAAATTAGTGTGATGCAGAAAAATGGCTACTTGAAGGTAAACTGAAATAATAACATGTACCATCCATCAGTTATCATGTATCAGTTATCATGTCTTTTCTCGGCAAGGCAAACATACTATTAGAGATGAGCCATCACCCTAGTGTTCGAATTCAATCTGATTCATCAAATTGGGGGTGAGTTTGTCGAATGTTCGTCGAATATTCGTCGAACACCATCGAACACCATGGAAAACAATGGCAGGCAAACACAAACACATAGAAAACACATAGAAAATACGTTTTAAGGTGTCCATAAGGTTACAAACTACTCAGAAGACACAACAAACAATTGGACGAGTAAGCATGGACAGGGGCATTACATGTCACTGACTGGGCACTGGTTAACTATGGTGACAGCAGGAGAGGGGGCTGCTGTCCAAGTCTTGCCGTCCCCACAAGTTGTGCGTCAATCCTCTGTATGTAGAAGTTCCTCCACTCCTGCTGCCTCCTCAACCTCGTCTCAGTCCCCCACCTGCACCCAAAGCCTGTCTGGTAATGCCACCCACATTCTAACTGCGCAGAAGAAATCCTGCACACCTCCTTACTATGCTAGCAGCAGGGCTCAAAGGCATCAGGTGGTGTTTACCTTGAAATGTATGGGAAATGTGAGTCACACAGCTTGGCAAATGGAATTAAACTCTGCACATGTTGCAGCAACTGTGGCAGCACCATCAAGCCCTGGTTCAATACGTTATGACATATAACCTGAGCCAACGAGATCCAGAGGTGGGGCAAGTCACACTGCTGGAGTGGTGTCAGATCAAGGACCTATGCACCCTTCTGCACAGTTTTGAAATGGCGACAAAGATGTTTAGTGCTTACAATGCCATTATCAGCATGACTTATTTGGTCATTTACATGCTGGAGCACATCTTAAACAGTATTCGGAGTCAGGTGGTGGGTCGAGAGGAGGGGGAGGAAGTACAGGAGGAGTCGTATGCAGAAGGGATAACAAGATCTCTAAGGTCCAGACGGTCGTCAGCACCAAGGTGGCAGGCAGGGGATGATGGGGGAGAGGGATTAACGAGGGCTCATGGTAGCAGCCAAGATGTTGAGGAAAGTGCAGGAGCCGAGGAACAAATGGAGGACGAACTGGCAATGGGCATGGAAGACTCATCAGATGAGGGAGACCTTGATCACATTTCTGTTGTGCGAGGTTGGGGGGAGAGGGCAGAGGAATGAAGCATGATTCTTATCTCGCCGCCACCAACATAACATGGACTTGGGCCTCCTGTGCCTTCTTGCTGCACTACCTGCATCATGACCCTCGGATTGTCAGAATTTGAAGAATTTGAACTACTGGGTTGCCACACTCTTAGATCCCTGGTACAAGAGTAAATTTGGTTAAATAATTCCTGCCATAGAAAGTGATTCACGCATGCAGGAGTATCAGCAGAAGCTGTTACAGAATCTTAGATCTGCCTTTCCACAAAACACCAGTGGTGCACATAGTGAATCTCACAGTTCTAACTTGCCAACCGTGGGACTGTCGAGTCATCACTCAAACTGTAACAGTAACACCGTATCTGGTGGTAACAGCAATTTTGTGAAATTGTTTCACCAATTTTTTAGACCATCCTTTGCAAGGCCAGAGGAGACAAGACGTCTGACACATAGTCAACACCTAGAGAGGATGGTACAGAAGTATCTCCAAGTGAACATCGATGCCATGACTGTGGAATTGGACCCTTGCTCATTTAGAAAAAAAAGGAAAAAGGGAGAGAAAAGCACAATAGGGTCTTATCATTGATAAAAAGGTGGACTAAATTTAATTAGTCACTCACCTAGGAGGGTTGTGTAGCACACAACCAGCGTCAAAGCAAAAGGTAGTAGCTGCTGCAAGGATCCACACCACAACAATCAACATAGTCATGAAAGCAAAAGGGTGGACGGTGTATACGGACCTGCGCTGCAAGGACCAAAGGATCAGATGGTGTTCATCATTATAATTTTTATTTCCGACGCATTTCAGAGTTAGTCCCAACTCCTTCCTTAGGGAATACTACTATTCCCTGAGGAAGGAGTTGGGATTAACTCCGAAACTCCTTTGGTCCTTACAGCGCAGGTCCGTATACACCGTCCACCCTTTTGCTTTCCTGACTACCTTGCTCATTTTGGGCTTCCAATCTGGAAAAATGGCCTGAGCTCGCCACTCACACCTTGGAGATCATGTCGTGCCCCGCAGCCAGCATTCTCTCTGAACATGCCTTCGGCTCTGCTGGTGGTGTGCTGACAGATAAGCGCACGCAGCTGTGTCCAGTGACAAAGTAGACAGACTAACGTTCATCAAGATGAACAAGTCATGGATCCGCAAGGACTTTTTTACCCCTGTGTCATCCTGAGTTGGGTCAACCTTTGCGATCTCAAAAAAGGCCCAGGCTAGGCAAGGTTTAGAGCCCATATCGACATGAAGAAGAGCCACCACGACTTCTGCATAGAGGCAGAGTTGTGGTTGAGAATGCAGTTGTTGACGTGATTCCAGTACTCCGTCTCTGTCCAGGAAGGCGCAACCTAACCTCATCATGACTAGCATACTCCTCCACCTCCTATGCTGAGTCTCATCGACTGGCTGACTGTGGGTTGACAGTAAGTGGGATCTCCAACCTCATCATCACCCTGTGTGCTCTCACACCTGTCTTGCTCAGAGTCAACCTCTTCCTGCCCTGTCCGAAAAGTCAAGTTGTCGTTCCAATCAGGAATCTCAGTCTCATCAGCATCTTCCTCATTGTCTTCACCAACAGGACTTACAGTTTGGGAATGGGGTCTACATTATGCTTGCTCAGAACCTTCTTCATCTGGGCCTGGATCCGACTCGCAAAGCTTCTGGGCATCAGTGCAGATCATTTCCTCATCTAGACTCACAGAACCTTTGGAGCAGACCTCTGATTCCCAGGCTATAGTATGAGTGAACATCTCTGCATACTCAACCATCTGTCTTACCCCATACTCAGACTGTCGACTGGAGACTCGGGAGCTGTG
The DNA here is from genome assembly GCA_033576535.1 of Allobates femoralis. NCBI lineage: Eukaryota > Metazoa > Chordata > Amphibia > Anura > Aromobatidae > Allobates > Allobates femoralis. Next base: position 323,432,012 of record JARQOC010000004.1, on the reverse strand, counting down.
AGGAAGCAAGTACGATTGGGGTGACACCTGTGAGGACAGGTGTATTTGTGAAGTTGAAGTTGAGGTGGAGGAGAGCCCACTTGATGAAGTGCTTGCTATCCATTCAAGCGCCTGTTCTTTTTGTGCCTCATCTACAATTGGTAGCGATCGTCGTGTCACTCGTGTCTGTAAGAAAGGGATCATATCATATTGTTTACGGAAAGAAGTAGACATCTTACTTTGGCTGGAAGATGATCTTTCTTCAGTAGATGTTACTGTTGCTTTACCACCTACCCCACGGACACAAACTTTTTTCCCTTTCCACCACGCCTATTCCCCTTTCCACGAGCAGCAAGCTTTTTGCCACTCATTTGTATGTGAACAAATTAACAACTCTGCAGTTGTTGGCAAAAAAAACTCGGATGGAAATCGAACAGAGATAAATGGCCAAACAGTGCTGCTAGGCCCAAACTATTACCTAGGCTAGATGCAGTTAAAAATTAGTATGAAATAGACAGGCGGTGTAGCTTGGTTCACAAGTGGACTACACCACTGACTAACAGACACTGCTACTGGCCCAAAAGGATTGACTGGGCTAGCTGCTGTAAAAAATTGGCTACTGGATAGGCAGGCAGTGTAGCTTACTTTACAGCTGGGCTACACCGTTGACTACCAGACACTGCTACTAGCCCAAAAGGATTGACTGGGCTAGCTGCAGTAAAAAATTGGCTACTGAAGACAGGTGGTGTAGCTTTCTTCACAGCAGTGCTACACTACCTGCCCAAAAGGATTGCCTGAGCTAGATTTGGCCAGATGCTGTGAAAAACACTTGCACAGCACTGCACACAACTGCCTGGCAAAACCTAATAGGAACTGCTCTAACCTAGCCCTCAAGAGGGCTGAAATATTTGCTCACTATCTGTCTAAGTCACACTTTATAGCGCCCACAGCAGCAGTAGCAGTGCCTGACTGACACACAGCACTGAGGTAATGGCGGCGATGGGGAAAATGGCTTATAGGGCAAGGACATGTGACATACACAGCCAATGACACATACCCTTGCTTGTGTGCAAAAAATGCACTTTGCTGTGTGTGTGTGTGTGTGTGTGTGTGATTGACTGACAGCCTGCACTGCCCCACTGTATATGCAGTTAGGAGAAAAAAAAATAGAGATCGGCATTATTTCAGTAGCACTGATCTAAACCCAACCCCCTACACACACACACTATACACTGAAACTTGATATTAACATTCAATAACAGTATTAATGGGAAAAGCCAGTTACGCTTTAGGTGAACAAAGCGTTATCGAACATTACCTTGAACTGCTGAATTTGAAGCAAATTGTTTGCATTTGTCGAATGACTCGAAGACCACCCAAAACAGCTCGAATTTGAGATTGGCGAACATTTCGAATCAAACATCACTTATCTCTATATACTATGCTACAGAGATGTTCCTTTTTGTAGAACTAAATATTGACCTGCATATAAACAAATAAGCTAGAGTCTACTTTAAATTCAATTTGCAGTTAGGCACATCTTTTTCTTTTCTAATTAATTGGTTACATAACTGTTTATGCAACAATTTCTCTGTAGCTTCCCTACATTCCTCTGAAGATTACCTTTTCAAAAATGAAAGGCAACAATAAAAGAATGCTCTGCGATTTCCAGAGCTCTCACATAAATCTATTCCCTAAAGCATACGTCAAAGGTCTCACTCTCAAAAATACGTGCGTCTCATTGGTGAGATCCGAATCTATCAGACATTTATGGCATATCCTATCAAAAAGCATAAATCTTGAAAATTATTACAGTGGTGTAACAAAAAAGCTCCGCAATGTCTAAAAGACAGTTTAACGTCCACATGTGTGACATTGGTGTAGTGAGGAAGTCCACTTAATTAATCGGATGTGTTTCTCCAGATGCAGGAGCTGGGCACACTGTATGAGCAATGTACTGGACACTACAAGAGCTTATTTGCAATTTTTAATACTGCAACATTGACTGCATCTGACATTATGGGTTTTTCCAGGGATAAAATTGTCACTATACTCTTAGTGAACTCCCAGAGGGATGTAGTTTACAAAATGTGGTCACTTGTGGGGGGATTTATGCTGTTCTGGTCATTCAGGGGCTCTGCAAATCTAAAGGTGGGGTCACACGTGGCGATTCTGGCCGGCGATGTCGGACGCGATGTGCAGGTGCACGCTCGCTTCCGACATCGCAGGCCAGCTGTCACACGGCACGACGTTGCCGGTGACGCGGCGGCGATGTGGGCGGAGCCATCGCTCACTGGGCTGGGCTCAGCCCAGCGAGCGATGGCTCAGGAACGCTGCGATATAGGCTGGATTGCGCCGCCAACAGTGTCAGACGGCGCGATCCAGCCTAATCGCTGGTCACAGGTTGACAGGTTTATGAACATGTTCATAAACCTGTCAACCTGCAACCAGCGATAATTTGCAGTTGCAATATTGCCCGCGACATCGCTGTTACGTCACTTTTCGGCGATGTCGCGGGCGACATCGCCACGTGTGACCCCACCTTAAGGGAATAGACCTCTTAATCAATTTTCCTCCATTGATATGTTGCTTTGCACAATGATTGTCTTCTTCTGTGGTGGTCTGAGACCAATTGATCCCTTGTCATCTTGGTCATAGTCCAATGTTGTGCAAATACCTACTAAAGGTTTGTGTAAACACTGTTTAACACCTTGGTATGTGATGTTTAATTTCACTTTCAGTACAATATGGATTATTGACGCAATCTCAAGTCTACTAAAGGAGCAAAACAGGAGCACAGTGAGACAGAAAGGAAGGGGAATACTGCCACTCTGGACAGATAAAAAGGGTAAACCCTGACAATTACGCTAGGCAGCCCTCAGGCTCCCTGCCATTCAGAGTTAGGTTCTTTCACCTCATGCGGCAATCATGTTTCTGCCCCTGTTTTACGCTAAACTCAGCCCTTATTTCTGGCTAGACACATCCTGAAGCCAGCAAAGTCTGAGAGTTCAGAAATGCTATGCCAGTGTATTATTCTTCCCTTGCAGGTTTGGTGCAGATTTGGGGGCAGAAATATAAATCTGAACCACACGTGCAAGAAAAAAGAAAGCAACGTGGGCTCAGCACTTTTAACTAGTCATAAACTTTGATGGCCTCAGGATAGACATACAGATTTTGATGCAGATTCTCAAAATCTGCATAAAAAAAGCTTCAAACAATGCACAATGGGCACAGGGTCTAAGTGGGTCAAGAGAGAGCCACAGTTGTGGTGAAAGGGCTGGAGGATTTCTCTTAATCCCTGGCTACTTTCACAAAGACTTTTAGGGCAGGGGTGGCCCACTACAGTCCTCGAGGTCTGAAAACAGTGCAAGTTTTCAGGATTTCCATAGCATTACACAGGTGCTAATTTCATCATCTGCAGATGTGATGATTCCAGCACCTTGTGCAATGCTAACTAAATCATGAAGACATGCACTGTTTGCAGCCCTTGTGCAGCCCTTGCAGCCCTGTTGTACAAGAGTCTATGTAGTGTCTTGAATTTCCATACCTCAGACCATCAGGCCAGAAGCCTGCGGCCAGTGTCTGTGGGGCAGAATCAAGGCAACTGTTTGCATAAACAGTCCAGCACACAAGGCGTAAAATACAAAAAACTTTACACAAACTATAAATCTCAAACACACATATATGAATATACATTGTATATATATATGTACATATATATATATATATATATATATATATATATATATATATATATATAGTCATGCAGTGGCTTGCTGGCTTGCTGCATTGCTAATATTTGATGCTTGGACTTGTAGTTCAGCAAGTTTCGGTAATGCATTATGCTGGGAATGCATTTCAAGTGCTAAATTGTAGGTGAGCTAAAAAACAGGGGAGTGTCTGGCTAAAGATGATTCCTCACACACCTAAATTTCTGAGGTAATATAATCTCTGAGATTATAGGATTACCTGTCTCTGTCTATTTGGGAAAGCAGGAGCTGCCCTGGAAGACGTATAGCCGGGAGGCCAAATCTCACGTTTAAGGGCAGGATGTTCCTTGAAGGCATGAGGTTCAGGGACCAAGGGATCATGGGACCCCTATCTTGCTTTGGACCAGCTGGTAAACTGGAAGGAACCTGTGAGGACTTGCCCTTGGTGCTTGGAGCGACCATTGTTCTGGAACGCACCTGGTATGAAAGCGTGGAAACGGCCGGCGTCCTGGAAGGTACGTGACGAGTAGATCACAGGGATATTCAGGAAGCTACAGTCCTGCTGATGATCTGGAACTCACAGCTGTTGGTGATCCAAGAGAGGAGGTTTACTGAATGATGGACTGGCAGGAGTCAGTGAATGGAGCTAAGAATAGCTCCTGAAGGTAACCATGTGTTTATAAGGGACTATGTAAATAGTGTCAGGCATATCCGCCATTGGGGCAGACTGGTACTGTATGTGTCACTAATGTTCCATTGATGTATGAATGTAAATGCCAGTCGGGCAAATCCGCCATTGGAACAGACTGATATGGCACTAATGTTTAGTTGATGTGATGTTAAATGGACTGTGCACATTAAGCGGTTTATGATGTGCTAATAAACTGCTAGACTTTATGTTACTGAAAATATGCCTGATTGCCTCAATCTTGGTACCATTTGAGTGTCCCCCAACATGCTCAGTGAGGAAGTCGCTACTAGATAGATAGGTAGATAGATAGATAGATAGATAGATAGATAGATAGATAAAAAAGTTGAAAATGGGTTGAAATATCGCACCACAAGGGGCTGCATTAATTCTGTCCTTTTTCAAACATCATTGGAGTGCTGCCTGGTTTTTGGACTTTAGACTCTTAAAATGGTGGAAAGTCCATGAAGAGCAGAGTCTATTAAGGGCTTTGAGTTGTACCTCAAAGGCTGCATGCATGTATGCCTGCTTATTCATCAGGGGGAAGCGCAGACGGCGCAAAACGTGGGAAGGGAGAATATAACATTCACAAAAAACAGGCCTCAGTCAAGGAAGAGTTGAAAACAAATTCCTAAAAAAAAGTCCTTCTCTAGACAAAATGCCATTAAAGGGATTGGTTATTGACCAAACACAAGATGTCTTTTTTTAGGAGAGTCCACTTTATTTCTGCATCCAGCATTTTCAGCACTGTCCAGGCTGAATGTTGCTGTTGGTGATGGTACTCCGCTGCAGTCTTAGGGGGTCACAGAGGCTACTCCTGCAGGGGCATTCTCTGACATCACCTCCCCCCAGCACACTCTATCATAGCCACTGCTAGAGAAGATGATGGTGAAACTAGTAGATGACCACCCCCTCTAGAAGAGATGGGAGCAACTTGTGGAACATGGACGTGCCCTGCGGGCTTGCTAACCAAGGGAATTCTGTCCTCCACGTGATGTCACATTCTCTCCCAGTCAGCCTCCTCCTGCCAGTTCTCAAATTCGGTGGCAACCCACAAATACTCCAACCGCAAACCATCCCTTGCTTCCTCACACATTCATGAAGATAAAAAATAATGTGCAGTCTTTTGGGAAGATGGTAATCCAGCATGGTGAATCAGTTGACGTAGCAAAGATGCCCAGTACCTTATTCCACTAGGAAGCCAAATCTCCTATCCTTCAAGAATGCAACCACCTTGCCTCGGTTACACTGGTCACAGAAGTGATTCGCCTTAGACCCATGCAACCACTCCCAGGTGACGGCATCTGTGGAGACCTGGGGGTCAGTGGGTGCACTTGTCTGCAGGCCCAGCCGCCTTTACAAAGACAATGTGGACAAGGGCTCATCCCCAACTGAACGCCCGAGCTCCTTAACCTTGGGCGGAACACTACTCAGAAAACACAGGGTGAGGGAACCACAATATTAATTTTTTTTTGGATCCCCAAATAGTTTACAGCATATAACACATACCCAAGCACAACACATAATGTAATAGGCAACAGAGTCTCACCCTTCCGCTGGATCACCAGGGTTTAGAATCTTCGTGTCTCAGATCTTCCAGGGCTATTTACTCCAAACCAGTAGCGCCCTACTTTTGGCAGGCACCCACCGAGAAAGAAATAATGCCAGATTTAGGAAGCTGAGTCAGCACGGCAAAGTCTGTAGGCAGGTGACTGTATCGTCCCAACCAGGGTTGCTTCCTTATGCAGTCTTTGTCATCACAGCCGAATCCGATAATTCGATGCTGAAGTCCTTGTGGTTTTATAATCCAGGTTCTGAACCCCTCAGTCGACACCGAAATGCTTAGTAAAGATGAGCCACCACCCCGATGTTCGAATTCGATTCGATTCGTCGAATTTGATGTTTGTTCATCGAATGTTCGTCGAATGTTCGTCGAACAACATCGAACCCCATTGAAAATAATGGCAGGCAAACACACACACATACAAACACATAGAAAACACCTTCTAAGGTGTCCAAAAGGTGGCAAACTACTCAAAACACACAACAAACACATGGAAAAGTGACAAGTACATATAAAAATGCGAAAAGAAAAGAGATGGACGAGTAAAAGGAGGAGACACAGATATAGGCATGTCATGCCCCTCTAAAATCCGTTTTAAACTCCAGTATTTGTAAGGCATCATACAGACGATGAGTATTTGGTGAGTTTTACTTCAGTATCTGTAAGGCTATGCTCAGACGAGGAGAACTTGGTGAGTTTTACTTCAGTATCTGTAAGGCATTGTGCACACGCTGAGCATTGTGTCACATTTAGGGGACTACAACAAGAGTCTCCATTTTTTCCAAAAAATTGGGCACAGACACAACTTCAGTGGCATCAATTGCCTCGCAGTTGCAAGCTTAGAATGGTTGGTGAGGTGACTTTCATGTAGCACATTCCAAAATTCACAAGCCTTTAGTCTCCCCATGTTATCTGTAAGATCTGTAAGATTTGTAACCAAAATCTAAGTAGAGGCCAAAAAAATCAATACTTTGAGTAGTTCATGCATGAACCGTCACATGGATATGAAGCAAAAGCCTCAGTGGGAAGCTCACTGTGCTACAATGCAGCCTAGCAGGCCAGGCCAACCACCGACTGGCCCATCAAGTGCATCCGCTGCCTCTTCATCCTCTGTGACTGTGGAGACAGCAGTCACACATGCTTTTGGACGCAGACCTTCCACCTTTACCCGCAACAGCCAATATGATTAGAAGGTCGTCAGTTCTTTTGGAAGTGGAAACACCTGCTGGTGTTGAGCGCTGTCAGACATCAAGAGCACCACCTTTGGATGAAGGCAACATAATATGTCCACCTGTACCTTCCTCACAGGCCAACAGTTTGCCAGGGACACCCTACTCAACCGTGTCTCAGCACAGCAGCCAGCCCTCGGTCCCTCAGATGTGGACAAGTAATAGACCATTTCCTCCTAGCCATGACAAAGCTAATAGGTTGAATTTCACCATCTGCAAGCTGTTGGCTACAGAAATGCTCCCACTCCGCCTGTTGTACACAGAGGATTTTTGAGACCTTCTGTCCGTCGCAGTGCCCCAGTACCAGATGCACAGTCGCCAATACTTCTCAAGAAAGCTGTGCCTAAGCTACACCGGCATGTGTGTGACAGGGTGCTTTTCACCACAGACACTTGGACCAGTGAGCATAGTCAGGGCGTTAAATGGCGGTGACTGAGCACTGGGTAACTATGAAGACAGCAGGAGAAGGGGTGCTGCCCAAGTCTTGCCATCCCCACGAGTTGTGCATCAATCCTCTGTATGTATAAGTTCCTCCACTCCTTCTGCCTCCTCAACCTCGTCTCGGTCCTCCACCTGCACCCAAAGCCTGTCTGGTAATGCCACCCGCGTTCTAACTGCGCACAAGGAATCCTGCACACCTCCTTACTATGATGGCAGCAGGGCTCAACGGCATCAGGCAGTCTTTAACTTGAAATGTCTGGGAAATATGAGTCACACAGCTGAGGATTTGTGGTCAGCTGTGGAGACCGAGTTTCATCAATGCTTGTTTCCACTGAACCTGCAGCCAGGGAAGGCCGTGTGCACCAATGCTGCAATGCTGGGTGCAGCCCTATGCCGGGGCAATGTGACACACGTGCCTTGCATAGCTCACGTCTTAAACCTGGTTGTCTAACCAATTTTTGCACACTATCCGGGCCTAGATGGTCTTAAGCAGAGGGCACGGTCGCTGTGTGCTCACTTCCACAGTTCGCATCCCGCAGCTCAATGCCTTGCATCTCTACAGAAGTCATTCGGTCTGCCAGTTCACTGGCTGAAATGCGATGTGCCGACACGATGGAATTCAACTCTACACATGTTGCAGCAACTGTGGCAGCACTGACGAGTCCTGGTGTAATAAGTCATGACGTATAATCTGGACCTACAAGATCCAGAAATGAGGCAAATCACACAGTTGGAGTGGTCTGAAATGAATGACCTATGCACCATTCTGTACAGCATTGAAATGTCGACGAAGATGTTAAGTGATGATTATGCCATTATCAGCATGACTATTCCTGTCATTTACATGCTGGAGCTCACTTTAAACAGTATTCAGAGTCAGGTGGTGGCACTGGAGGAGGGGGAGGAAGTACAGGAGGAGTCGAATGCGAAGGGGCTCACAAGATCTCCAAGGTGCAGTTCACAGTTTATGAATGAGGGTCTACATTATGCTTGCTCAGACCCTTCTTTATCTGGGCCTGGATGTGACTCCAAAAGCTTCTGGGCATCAGTGCAGATAATTTCCTCGTCTTGACTCACAAAAGCTTTGGAGCAGACCTCTGATTCCCAGGCTATAGTATGAGAGCAGTGTGATGCATACTCAACCATCTGTCTTACCCCATACTCAGATGGGTGGCTGGAGACTTGGGAGCTGTGCGGAAGCAAGTGGGATTGGAGTGACACCTCTGAGGACTGGTGTATTTGTGATGTAGAAGTTGAGGTGGAGGAGAGCCCACTTGCTGAAGCGCCAGTGGCGTAGCGTGGGGGGGCGGGGGAGGTGGTCCGCCCCAGGCGGCACATGTGTAGGGGCGGCAATGTGGCAGCTACTGCCATAGGATCCGCGGCACACCGCCTGCGCTATATACTGAAGCAGTTCAGCACGTCGGCTGCTGGCTGCTTTCAAATCTCCCGCCCCCTGCAGCTCTGCTGTGCACTAAGAGGTAGGTGATGTCATCAGTCAGCGTCCCGCAGGGCAGAGCACAGGACACATGCTGGGGGAGACTGGAGGAGGTGAGGGGAGCTGCGAGGAGAGCGGAGGGAAGAGCTTGAAGGTGTCGGTGAGAGGAGAGCAGAGGAGAGGAGAGCAGAGGAGGGAGGGGGTAATGACTGGCCAGTGATCTGAATGAAGGGAAGCAGTGAGAGCCAGCAGAGGTGGCTACCTGTGCTGCAGGAGGACACCTAGGAGCAGCTCTGGGTCACAAGGTGACTGATCTCCTGCTTTGTAGTGAGTGGGGGAGGGGCGAGGAGTGGGACCCAGTTGCTGTGAGCAGGTGAAGCTGCCCATGTGAACAAGCCCTCCTGCAGCACAGAGGATTGTGATACCTGAGTGAGGAATCTGTAGAATGTGTGTGTGAGTTGTGTGTGTGTGATAGCCGTGCCTCTGTGTGTGTGTGATAGCCGTGCCTCTGTGTGTGTGTGTGATAGCCGTGCCTTTGTGTGTGTGTGATTGCCGTGCCTCTGTGTGTGATTGCCGTGCCTCTGTGTGTGTGTGATTGCCGTGCCTCTGTGTGTGTGTGTGATAGCCGTGCCTCTGTGTGTGTGTGATAGCCATGCCTCTGTGTGTGTGTGAGCCGTGCCTCTGTGTGTGTGTGCGGGCCGTGCCTCTGTGTGTGTGTGCGGGCCGTGCCTCTGTGTGTGTGCGGGCCGTGCCTCTGTGTGTGTGTGCGGGCCGTGCCTCTGTGTGTGTGTGTGTGCGGGCCGTGCCTCTGTGTGTGTGTGTGTGCGGGCCGTGCCTCTGTGTGTGTGTGTGCGGGCCGTGCCTCTGTGTGTGTGTGTGTGTGTGCGGGCCGTGTACTAGGTGTACACCTGAATATTGCCATCCTCTGATCTCTGTACTAGGTGATGACCTGTATATTACTATCTTCCTCCGTATGCAATGTTTCCTATGTGTATATTACTATTTATTCTCATTAATTTACAGTTAGATTGTTTTGTATTCAGTGTTTGATTTATTCCATTCTTCTATCTTTGGTGCTATATACTGTATATCCCAGCGTGTTCTATTGGGGAATTGTTAACATTGTTGTTCCAGATAACAATATGATGACTATAATAGGGACACTGGTGATCTGTGATAGGACCTGTGGTGATGTCGCTGCCCACACTTTACGGCATTACGGCATGACATCATAACTAAGTGCCAGCGACCGTTCCGGATCCCGGAGGCCGCAAACGCGCATCCTACAGCAGTTGATCACCATTGAATTTGACCCTGATTAACAGGTACACTTAAGTGGCTCCTAACCCACTAGCGGTACCCCCCTGACCCCTGAATTATCAACGACCAAGGGGGCGGCAAATTTTTCGACCGCCCCGGGCGCCACAAACAGTGGCTACGCCACTGTGAAGCGCTTACTATCCATTCAAGAGTCTGCTCTTTTTGTGCCTCATCGAGAATTGGTATCGATCGTCGTCTGAGTCGTGTCCGTACAAAAGGGATCATATCAGAATCTCCACGGAAAGAAGTAGACATCTTACTTTGGCTGGAAGATTGCCTTTCTTCAGTAGATGTTAATGTAGATTTAGCATCTACCCCACAGACACAAACTTTTTTTCCCTTTCTACCACGCCTACTCCCATTCCCACCAGCAGCAGGCCTTTTGCCACTCATTTTGTATGGGACAAAATTTGCAACTGTACATTTGTTGGACAACAAAAAGCTGGATGTAAATCAAGCAGAGGTGACTGAACGAACACTGCTACTTGACCCGAAGTGAGACCTGGGCAAGGTGCAGTTAAAAATTAGAAGTAAGTGACCACACAGGCGGTGTAGTTGTTTGTATTAGAAGTGGCCTACACTGCTTCTTTTTTAGTGGCACTGCTACTTGACCAAAAGTGAGACCTGGGCAAAGTGCAGTTAAAAATTAGCACCAACTACACAGGCGGTGTAGCTCTTTCACAAGTGGGCTACACCACTGTGTAAGTGACACTGCTACAGTACTAGCCCGAACAAATTGCATGGACTAGCTGCAGCCAAAAAATGCCTACTAAGGCAGGTGGTGTAGCTTTCTTCACAGCAGTGCTACACTACCTGCCCTAAAGGACTCCCAGAGCTAGATGTGGCCAGATGTGAAAAACGCTTGCACAGCACTGGCACACTTCTGCCTGGCAAAAACTAATATGGACTGCTCTAACCTAGCCCTAAAAAAGGCTGAAATTAAAACTAGTCCCTGCTTCTATGAAGTACACCTGAAAAAGGGCTGCTAGACTACTAGTCCCTAGTCCCTAATCGTTACTCCTATGAAGCAGCCCTCAAAAATGCTTATGCTCCTAAAATTCGCACCCTACCTCCTGTCCCTACTCCCTAAACCTACTGTATCTATCTACCTCACTAGCTGAATCAGAACATAATTGCTTGATTTTGCTCTATATTGCCCACAGCAGCAGCAGTGCCGTCTGACACAGAGCTACAGCAATGAGCAAATGGTGGCGATGGAGAGAATGGCTGGGTACTTATAGTGCTAGGACATGTGACTTACACAGCCAATGATGCCTGACCTTGCTTGTGTGCAAAAAATACACTTTGCTGTGTGTATGTGTGATTGGATGACAGCCTGCACCGCCCCACTGTATCTGCAGTTTGGAGAAAAAAAAATGGAGATCGCTATCATTTCTGCAGCATTGATACAACCCCCCCCCACGCGAACTGCCAAATTCCAAGTTAATTGTTCTAATTCGACGAATGCCTCGAACACCGCCCAAAACAGCTCGAATTTGAGATTGGCGAACAAATCGAATCGAACACCGCTCATCTCTAATGCTTAGGCCTGGGGTGATGGCCAGCCAATCGAATCCGAAGATCCTAGATTAGCTGCCTGTATCCAAACCAGTGTACCTCTAGCCGGGACCGAAATCCCTAGACTGAGGTCACTAGACAGAATCTAACTAACTCTGGTTAAGGAACACGTCTCCTTATATACCTTGAGCCCTCATTGCATGATACTGGGGACTTCACGATAGGTGGAATAACACTGTCTTTTCATTGGCTGGACCTCAAGCCTCATTTAACATATTTTTAGTAGTATTAAGTCCTGTGAAGGGAGAGCCCCATACAAATGGTTTACCTAGCACCTAGCAGGATACATTTAGATAGTAATACAAAGGGCAGTTAGCATAATTAGGTTTTCTGAGCCTCTGTCCCTCTGACCTTCCTAAGACAAAAAGTTGAGCTGATTACATACACACAGTCAACATTTCCAAACATCTTCAAGACTTGTAAAAACAATGAGCGTCCCCTCACGAGGTAGGAATTAAATCACAATACAAAGAAGCAATATAATTACATTATATACGTCAACAATGGGTATACAAAATACAGTCTGGCTAGATTTTAAGAACTTAACCCATGAGTGGCATATTCCAAGTAGCAACAAAATACCATACTGTCTAGGTTACATAAGAAATCATCATAATATGTTCTACATTGAAGGAGTCCATTTCATCACAGCATTGTCTAACCGAATCTCCTCAATAAAGGAGACAGGACTGGGTGGTAAATGACATATTTGACAGTTGTTTGGAGGCTGTAAGGTTCCCCACATGTAATTCTGGGTTTTCTTCCTCTTCTACCTTGACCTCCTCCTTGGCCTCCACATCATACTCCAGGTCCTGGTAGTATTAATGATCCAGCAGCTGCAGTACCAGCTGCAGGTGGAATACAGCCAGGCATTCTGCATGGCCCTCATCAGTATCACATTGGAGCTCCTGGATGGAATTGGGAATAAGTCCGTTCCTGACTGTGAGCTCAGGTCCTCGTCTGGTATTGGAGTCCAGCATTGTATCCGCACCTCGCTACACAGGAGGCCAAATGTGTGTAGCGTATTGGTGCTCCAGGTCACATATGTGTCCATGTTGTCCTCTAGTACATGCCACTTCAGGTCTGGGGCTGATGCAGTCTCTGCCCCCAGAGTGGTGAAATAGATTACCTCCTCCAGCGCAAGCATGTCTTGAGAAGGATCCATCGCCAAACTGTGTAATGTCAGCACATGGCAGCAAGTGAATCATGGTGTAGCACAGAGTAGGTGGTTTGGACTACACTGATAAAATGGCACTGAGACGCTGAACTCCATGATGACACCTGTTTGTTTTCCTAGGGGTGTGTCTCTTTTACTATCAGGACTGTGTCAAACACAATTAATCACTAGGATATTAATGCTTGCACAATCTTGTTGCCTATCTCCCCTCATTAACCCTTCCATGCAGTTGGCTGCAGAAGTAACACCACTCACCTCACACATCCAATTCCCCATGCCACAAGGTAAAAACTGGGTTGCACAGGTACTAGGTGCAGTGATTATTGAAGCCTGACATATTTGTAGGAGACAATGATAAAAGCAAAAAACTTTAGGCCGGTCACCAATTCATTTGGAATGATGATGAATAAGGCTAGTGGGCAGTGCACTGCAGCAATGCAAGGAAACTTCAATATGAATTATACAGATAATAACACAGTTGTGCACTTGCCAAAAATTTGTATAGTAAACGTATGGAATGACAAAAAATAGTAATTGCACATTTTCAAGAAGCAACATCCTTAAGGTGGGTTTACACGCTTCAATCTCGTTCCGATATCGCAACTCAATCGTGCGGGAGCGCGCATTTAGTGCACGTTTCTCCCGCATCGCATTGGATGTTTACACGCTGCGATATCGGTATACAACGTCCGTGCAATGTCTACGCCCCCCAACCCAGGATCGCACACTTAACATGGGAGTGAATGGGTGACGTTTCAAATCGCATCGTAGTTGTGCGTTTACACAGCACAATCCGACTCCAATCTCCCTTCAATATCGGGGCATTGATTAGCATGCTCATTCAATCCCCGATATTGCATTGACATCGTTCCTGCATCGTATTGGACGTTCACACCATACAACGCAGGAACGATATCGGCTCCAACGATCGAACCACGTGACTTTTCATTGAAATTGTACTACGATATCGCAACGTGTAAACCCGCCATTAGTATGGTGCTTCTTTAGTGTGAACATGAACAGACCTGTATGAAGATGTGTGTGAAGCATATAATGGCCATATGCTGTTTTTAAATAAATTGCAATCACATAGGTGTAGAAGAGATGACCTCACATGCTGCTGACCGTCTGCAATAATAAATGTTTGCTCTCCAAAAAAAATGTTTTTAATAGCACTAGCTTTTATGTATTTACTGCAAGGTATTTGAAAACAATACACACATACTTTTTAGTTTTCTAGTTGTTGTTTTATCTTCAATTGAGCACATGTGGTATATAACTGGTCGGCAATTGCATAAGGGGTTTCCAGTAATGGATCTTGACTTGAATGCTCAACTGACTCAGTGTGGCAGAGCATTTCTCAGGCAACCATCAATAGCCTCATAGAAAGCTCGCCAATGCTTGTAAATGCATGTACAGTGGGTACGGAAAGTATTCAGACCCCTTTAAATGTTCACTCTTTGTTTCATTATAGTTAATTGGTAAATTCAAAAAAGTTCATTTTTATCTCATGAATGTACACTCTGCACCCCATATTGACGGAAAAAAAACTGAAATTTAAATATTTGTGCAAATATATTGAAAAAGAAAAAGTGAAACATCACATGGTCATAAGTATTCAGACCCTTTGCTCAGACACTCATATTTAAGTCATATGCTGTCCATTTCCTTGTGATCCTCCTTGAGATGGTTCTACTCCTTCATTGGAGTCCAGCAGTGATAAATTAAACTGATAGGACTTGATTTGAAAGTCACACACCTGTCTATCTATATAAGACTCACAGCTCACAGTGCATGTAAGACCAAATGAATCATAAGGTCTGCAAAAAAGAATGGCAGAAGATCCCCAAATCCAGGTGTGAAAAACTTGCATCATCCCCATTACGATTTATGGCTGTACTAGCTCAAAAGGGTGCTTCTACTCTATACTGAGCAAAGGGTCTGAATACTTATGACCATGTGGTATTTCAGTTTTTCTTTTTAAATAAACTTGCACATATATCTACATTTCTGTTTTTTCAGTCAAGATGGGGTACAGTGAACATTAATGAGAAAAGGGTCTAAATCTTTCCGTTCCTACTGTATTTCTGCACGTAGCACTCATGCTCGACAGTCAATAAAGCAAGATATTGTAAAGATTTAGCTTTCTCTTTTTCATTGTTTGCATATCATTAGCATGTTTATTAATTCTGTGATTTTCTTAATTACATGACTTTCATTTTAGGATGCTGTAATTGCAGAGATTAGGATTTTATTTTCATACACGTATTAAATAAGTAGAAATTGTGACATTGTATTCAATAATCATGGTTCACATAGTTTTTTTTTAAACACAACAGTTTAAATTGGACAACCATTTGCTTAGTTTTAGCTTCAAAATGTAGTGATCTACTGGGTATAAATAGACCAATCAATTTAATACAGAGTCATGGGTAAAAAGCTAAAGGGATACATTTTATATTTTTCAGAAAAAAAAATCTAATTACTGAGGAGAAATTATCAAATACTGTAAATGAATTGTTCCCAAAGGCTTTTTAAGCATTAGATGAAAGCTTTTTTGCACACCTCCACTATCACTAGACAGTCATTTAAAATTAGATGAAGACTTATGCCTCATAGATAAATAGAAATAAAGTTAAGATACATTAATTAATGCATTGGGAACCCAGCTGTTTTAGCAAAATTGCTAATCACATATTTTCCAGAAGTTATTGTTTAAAAAAAAAACTTTCAATGTTTCATAGTAAGCCTTAGGCTGTTGTTCCAACCAATAATAAATTGAAAAGAGTTTCAAATTGGGACTCCTCTCTGCACATTTATAATGACCATATAAAATGATAGCATAGCAGAGAACCATCATACATATGTAAGGCTGTTGGGGGATAATCATACTGTATTGGGCTGTGATGGGAACAAATCATACTGTGGTGTTGGACCATCATACTATATGGGAGTATATGGAGGGACAATCATACTGTATTGGGGCTGTATTGGAACCACCATACAATATTGGAGCTGTGAAGGGACTATTATACTATGTGTGGGAATCATCATACTGTTGACATTATACAGTGTGGGGAGGCTGTGGTGACCATCATACAGGAGTGTTTGTGGGGGGTTATGGTGATCAACATACTATATGATAGGTCATGGGAGGACCATAATAATGTATTGGGGCTGTGTATGACCATTATTCTGTGTGGGAAGACCATTATACATGAAGTGATATTGGGAGACCATCAGACTGGATTGGGGCTGTTTGAGGACCATCATACTATGTCAAAAGTTAAGGGAGGTCCAAAATACTATATAGGAGGTTGTCAAGCGACCATCATACTCTATATGGATATGTGGGGCGACCATCAAACTGTATGGAGGTAGTGGTGGGATATTATACTGTATTAGGGCTATGTGGGACCTTCATTTTATGTATGTGGGTCAGCGATGACCAACATAATGGGGGGGCTGTGGTGGTCACTATACTATGCGGGAAATCTGTGATGAGCATCATATCAAATGGGAGTCTGTGGGAGTATCATTATACTGTATTGGGGGTAAAATCATACTACAACCCCTGGCAAAAATTATGGAATGATCTGGCTCGGAGGATGTCCATTCAGTTGTTTAATTTTGTAGAAAAAAAGCAGATCACAGACATGGCACAAAATTAAAGTAATTTCAAATGGCAACTCTCTGCCTTGAAGAAACACTAAAGGAAATCTTGAAAAAAAATGTGCTAACCAGTAATGGTTATTTTTGTAGACCAAGCAGGGGAAAAATTGTGGAATCACTCAGTTCTGAGGAAAAATTATGGAATCATGATAAACAAACAAACAAAACAACACACAAATACATTACTAGTATTTAGTTGCACAACCTCTGGCTTTTATAACAGCTTGCAGTCTCTGAGGCATGGACTTAATGAGTGACAAACAGTTCTCATCATCAATCTGGCTGCAACTTTCTCTGATTGCTGTTGCCAGATCAGCTTTGCAGGTTGGAGCCTTGTTATGGACCATTTTCTTCAACTTCCAAAGATTTTCAATTGGATTGAGATTCTGACTATTTGCAGGCCATGACATTGACCTTATGTGTCTTCTTTTAATGAATGTTTTCACAGTTTGTGCTCTATGGCAGGATGCATTAATCACCTTGATAAATGATCACCATCCCCAAACATCCTTTCAATTGATGGGATGAGAAAACAGTCCAAAATATCAATGTAAACTTGGGCATTTATTGAAGATGTAATGACAGCCATCTCCCCAGTGCCTTTACCAGACATTCAGCCCCATATCATGAATGACTGTGGAAATTTGCATGTTCTCTTCAGGCAGTCATCTTTATAGATCTCATTGGAACGACACAAAACATAAGTTCCAGCATCATCACCTTGCCCAATGCAGATTCACGATTCATCATTGAATGTGACTTTCATCCAGTCATCCACAGTCCACGATTGCATTTTCTTAGCCCATTGTAACCTTGTTTTTTTTCTGTTGGCTTTTGTTTAGCTTTTCTGTATGGAAATCCCATTTCATTTAGGCGGTTTCTTACAGTTTGGTCACAGACATTGACTCCAGTTTCTTCCCTCCCATTCATTACTGTTTTGGAGACATATTGCTTTATGTTTCTGGTCTTGACACTTTGATGTCTTCCTTGGTCTACCAGTATGTTTCCCTTTAACAACCTTCCAATGCTGTTTGTATTTGGACCAGATTTTAGACACAGCTGACTGTGAACAACCAACATCTTTTGCAACATTGCATGTTGATTTACCCTCTTTTAAGAGTTTGATAATCCTCTCCTGTGTTTCAATTGACATCTCTTGTGTTGGAGCCATGATTCATGTCGGTCCACTTGGTGCAACAGCTCTCCACTCCTTTTTAGATGCAGACTAACGAGCAGATTTTATTTGATGCAGGTGTTAGTTTTGGGAATGAAAATTTACAGGGTGATTCCATAATTTTTCCCCCTGCTTGGTCTACAAAAGTAACCGTTACTGGCTAGCACATTTTTTTTCAAGATTTCTTTTAGTGTTTCTTCAAGGCAGAGAGTTGTCATTTGAAATTACTTTAGTGTTGTGCTAGGTGTATGATCTGTTTTTTTTCTACAGAATTAAACAACTGAATGGACATCCTCCAAGCCAGGTTATTCCATAATTTTTGCCAGGGGTAGTATATTTGGGGATTTTAGGGAACTGTCACACTGTATTGGAGCTTTAGGGGGGTCCATTTTACTTGATTTGGGCTGATTGAGAACCATCATGCTATGTTAAAGACTATGAAGGGATCATCATACTATATAAGAGTTTGTGGCAGGATTATCATACTATATGATGGCATTTGGGAGGAAAATCACTCTGTATTTGGGCTGTGGGTGACCATTAAACTCTACTAGGACTGTGGGAACCATCATACTATGTTTGGGACCCATCATACTGTGTTGGAGGCTGAGGGGGACCATATTGCTGTGCGGAGACTCTGTGGGTGTGGGTGCTGTAGAGACCATCATACTGTGTGGGTGTGTCAACATACTGTATTGGGGGGTCATAAAACTACATTGGGGCTGTTTGGGTCCATCATATTGGATGTAGTAACTTTCATACTTTGTGCGTGGAATTGTGGGATAACCATTATACTGTTGGTGAATCATCATAGTGTATGTGGAGCTGTGGAGACTATCATGCTATGGATGGACCATCATACAATGTGGGGGTCAGTGGTGATCATCATACTGTGAGTGGGGGCTATGGTAGACTTTATACTATGTGGGGTAGTTATGGTGATCATAATACTGTGTGGGGGTTGTGGTGACCATCTACCATAGCTGAGTGGGGTTTCTGGGAACATCATGTTGTGTAGATTGGCGAATGTGGGAACATCATTGTGTATGGGGGCATTTTTTTGGACATTATACTCTATGAGAGCAAGCTATGGAAGGTGTGTCATAGTGGGTGAGAACACCAAGGGACTTAAGTAGGGGTAAAAAAAAAAACTGTATAAGTGCTGCAATAAATATAAACGAGGGTTGATCCAAAAGTAATGATAATTGGTTATTTCTATTGCACACAGAAATTAAAATAAAATGTTTTCTTCTCCCTTAGGTACCCACTAGTCCAGGAAAAAAAATCACTTAAATAGGGCACGATTCCTGGGAGCTACATTCATTTAAATATGAACTGCCGAGGAGTGATCATTAAAATGGAAAAAAATGAGCTCAGAGCTGTCATCAAATACCTCTGCTTGAAAAAAATGTCTACCAAAGACATACACAGCAACTTGGTGGAAACATTGGGGGACTCTTCTCCTCCATATTCCACAGTTGCACGCTGGGCCAAGGAATTTAAGCTGGGAAGAACATCGACGGAAGATGAACATTGTGAAGGACACCAATCCACATCCCTCAATGAAGAAAACGTGAAAAAAGTTGAAGAAGTTGTATTGGCAGATCGAAGAGTGCTTGCAAAAGAATTGCATATGAGAAAAGTCTCCGCGCGTTGGGTGCCAAAAATGTTAACTGACGAGCAAAAGAAGAAATGAGTTGACATTTCAATAGCAAATCTTGAAAAGTTCCAAGCAGCCAGGGAGAATTTTTTGTCACGTTTTTTGACCATGGACGAGACCTGGATCCACCACTTTGATCCTGAAACTAAACAACAATCGATGACGTGGAAACGAGCCGACGAACCGACGATGAAGAAATTCAAAGTGTCAAGCTCAGCAGGGAAGATTATGGCGTCCGTTTATTCGGACGCTGAAGGAATTATTATGGTGGACTATTTGGAGAAGGGAGCCACTATTACGGGCTCCTACTACGCAAAACAAATAAGAAGATTGCGGGAGGCTATCAAGGAGAAAATGCGTGGCAAACTGCGGGCTGGAGTGCTGTTTCACCAAGATAACGCGCTGGCTCACAAAGCTGCAGTTGCCATGACTACCATTCAAGAAGCGGGCTTTGAACTGGTGGAACACCCCCCTCTATTCACCAGATCTAGCCCCCAGTGACTTCTTTCTCTTTCCTCGGCTCAAGGAACACCTCCAGGGCAAGAAATTTGACGACAATAGTGACGTGATAACCGCTGTTGGGGATTTTTTTGAGGGTCAAGATCAAGAAATTTTTTCAAAGGGAATTCTAAGTTTAGAAAAGAGATGGACTAAATGTATTAATGTATAGACTTGTTAGGAGACTATGTAGAAAAATTATTTTTTTTTTTTACTATATTCATTGTGTTTATTATTGATTATCATTACTTTTGGATCACCTCTCGTATATCCATCCCTGTGTCTTAAAAGTTGGGGATTATATCATTCTGTGCCTATGTGCCATGATAGGACTTTTGCAAAGAGGTCCTGTGATTTCTTTGTACATCCCTGCTCAGCGGCATTATTATAAGGAGGCACAATGAGGGGGTATTGTTATGCGGAGGCACACTCAGTAACCATTATGATTATAAGGAAATTATAGGAAACAATATTATAGGATTGCACATGGGGTGTTTGCATAATTATAGGTAGATTAGCTGTAGTACCCGGCTACGCCCGGGTTAATAAATAACTGATGTTAGCTATAACAAAATAGAATTTGAATATGTCATATTAATGACCTGTAAGAAAATAGAAGCTGAGCTGTGATTGATTGCTATAGGCAGCCTAATAAATCTCCAGCCAACAGTAATATATGTTACCTCACACATACACATAATAGACAGCTCATGTGACTGACATCTGCCTTAATTCCCTATATGGCACATGTGTTGCACATTGGCTGTTTTTAATCAGATGTTTATGTGTGGAAATTAAAGATAGCACACGTATGAGGCGAGTTGTGTAAGGTGATTTCTGCACATCTGTGTCTGAGTGGTGTGTGTGTCCCTGGGGTGTGTGTATGTGTGTGTCCCTGTGGGGTGAGTGCATGTGTCCCTATAGGGTGTGTATGTGTGTGTGTCCCTGTGGGGGGTCTGTGTGGTGTGTGTGTATCTGTGTTGTGTGTGTCTCTTTGTGGTGTGTGTGTGTCCCTGTGGGGTGAGTGCATGTGTCCCTATAGGGTGTGTATGTGTGTGTGTCCCTGTGGGGGGGGTGTCTGTGTGGGGTGTGTGTGTCTCTGTGTTGTGTGTGTCTCTTTGTGGTGTGTGTGTGTGTGTGTGTGTCCCTGTGCGGTGAGTGCATGTGTCCCTCTAGGGTGTGTATGTGTGTGTGTCCCTGTGGGGGGGGTCTGTGTGGTGTGTCTGTCTCTCTTTGTGGTGTGTGTGTGTGTCCCTGTGGGGTGAGTGCATATGTCCCTATAGGGTGGCTATGTGTGTGTGTCCTTGTGGGGGGGGGCCTGTGTGGTGTGTGTGTCTGTGTTGTGTGTGTCTCTTTGTGGTGTGTGTGTGTGTCCCTGTGGGGTGAGTGCATGTGTCGCTATAGGGTGTGTGTGTGTCCCCTTGGGGGTGTGTGTATGTGTCTCTGTGTTGTGTGTGTCTCTTTGTGGTGTGTGTGTGTTTGTTCGGGTGTGTGGTGAGTATCCAATGTTGGGGCTGCAGCTTAGCGACTATACACTTGCTGTTACTCTTTGTGTGCAAGTGGTGTGCATACATGTCCCCGTGCGTGGTAAATATCTCATGTTGGGGCCCCACCTTAGTGACTATATGCTGGTATGTGCTGTTAGTCTTTGGCGCTGTCATTAAGCCCCTCTCATTCACAACTGTCAACTGGTCACTGTCACTTTTTCCCCATTATGTAGATAGAGGCAAAATTGTTTGGTGAATTGGAATGCGCAGGGTTAAAATTTCGCCTCACAACATAGTCTATGACGCTCCCGGGGTCCAGACGTGTGACTGTGCAAAATTTTATGGCTATAGCTGACAGCTGTCGATTTTCCTCCAACACTTTTCCATTCACTTTTTCCCCATTATGTAAATAGGGGCAAAATTGTTTAGTGAACTGGAACGCGCAAGGTTAAAATTTCGCCTCACAACATAGCCTATGACGCTCTCGGAGTCCAGATGTGTGACTGTGCAAAATTTTGTGGCTGTAGTTGCGACGGTGTAGATGCTAATCCCGGATATACATACATACACACACACACACACATACACACATTCAGCTTTATATATTAGATTTGAGGTCATTATTACAAGGGGTCAAGGAGCATTATAAGGAGACACAGGGCAATTATTATTATAAGGAGGCACGGGGGACATTATTTCTAAAGGGTGTTGTAAAACTGTAAGGAAGCAGAGCCAAGCATTATTACTATAAGGAGATGCAAAGGGGATATTATTACTACAGTATATAGGGGAACAGAGGGGGCAGTTTTATTGTGTGATGTACAGCAGGAGGGACATTATTACTGTGTAGGGCACTTGGTATAGAACTCTTTGGTTTGTGTAAAAGTGGGGGATTTTCAAGAGGGTCCTGGAAAGTTGTAAGCCAAAAATATTGAATAAAAAAGAAAAGGGAAAATTAGTGACAACAAAAAATACACACACATACACATACAGTATATGATTCGCACAACTTATGTAAAACTGATATTACCATTATATGGTCACTGTATGGTGGCAACATTAGTCCTAGTACAGTACTGTAGTTTTGGTTAATAATCATTATAGCAGTATTATCACTACAGTTTGTTCTGGAAATATACAGTTCTGATGTGGTGGTATTTGTTGTATTGTAATAGTATTAATATTAATAAATCCTATATAATAGTATTAATGGAAATATAGGTAGCATTCTTGATTTCCTGTAAGAAGGGTAATACAAGTAATAGAAGCCTCAATCTGGGGAAGGACTGGTGTGGTCCTATGTGCTTTCAAATGCCATGGCTGAAGTTTAGTCTCAATGCACCCCTGCTTGAATGAGCTGTGCAGCCTAAATGATAGTCACTTTCTTCAATCACATGACTGTTGAGATTTATATTTAGCTGTAAAGGGCAGTTTACTGGAATTAAATGTTACCCAATGCATATCAAAAAGCATCCCTTTAGAGTCGAATAAACACTGAAAGAGGAACAGCAGAAGTTTGGTAAATTGAGCATGTTTTATTTAAAGTTTTTACTCATGCTAGGTGGTTTTAGAAAAAAAAAATTACCACTGTAGAAGAATTAAATAGGTATGTCCATTTAAGACATGATATATGGCATGCCCTCTAGTTTATGGTGGGTTTTGAATGAGTTTTTACAAGTTTAATGAGGCTAAGAGAGAGTCAAGCTTTGCCTAGTCCCATCAACCAGCAAGACACGGGTTCCCCATTGTCCCAGTAGGTGAACCCGTAAATCAGACATTTACGTCATATTCTGTAATTACATTTATGATATATCTCTGAGACTCCTACTTACAATATGGCAAACAGTTTGGATAATTCCACCAAGAACGTGATGGGTACATGCCTTTGCTTTTCATTGCATATTGCATATATAGTAAAATAATAATTATTTTATTTGTTATAGCGCCAACATATTTTGCAGCACTTTACAATTCAGAGGGTATACAATACAATACAAAACAATACAATAATATGATAAAATACAACACAGACAATATGAGATATGCAAATTGTCACTTCAGTGAGGAAGTAGACAAACTCTAGTGCCACCTAATAAGAGTAGCAATCCTAAAAGTCATAATTGACTCTTTAACAAGCCTTTTAATATGACTCAGGATTTTGTGCCAGATCAGAATCCCAAACTGCAGACGCTGCATTTCAGGGTGATTGACCCCTCATCAGTGCAGTGTGTGGTATTCTGATCTGGCTGTATGAGAGGCTAAGACGAGGTCTGGCCAAGGAGAACAAACTATTCTCCTTGTGGAGAGTATAATGCCAGCTGGCAGTGAGGAGACTTAATGAGACAAATTCTGAAACCATGAAGAGTGAGGTCCCTGGTCGCAAGCTTATAATCTATGAGGAAATAGGGGAGGCACAAAAGGCAAATGGTAAAAAGTGCCATCATATGTGGGCCAGCCATCAATATAATAAATAAGGGATTCACATAATGCTGCATGAAGTGGTCACCAGCCAGAATCTGTACAGATACAGATAAAGTGCTATATAGTGCATAGGGTGTGTAGATAGATGGCACAAGAGGCCAGATTTGGAGAAGGACATAATGGGAATAATTAGATAGATGAGGTGAGGAGGTAGTCTACTCTAAAGAGATGTTTTTTTTGACGCTCACTTAAAACCATGGATATTTGGAATTAATTGAATTGTTCTTGGCAATCCGTTCCAGAGAATTGGTGCAGCTCATGAGAAGTGTTGAAGACGGGAGTGGGAGGTTCAGATTGTAGATGATGTACGTCTTAGGTCAGTTGCGGAACGGAGGGGGAGTGTAGGGCGATAGACTGAGATGAGGGATGAGATATAGAGTGGAACAGAACTGTGGAGGGCTTTGTGGGTGAGAGTGATAATTTTTGCATGGGTGAGAGTGATAATATATTGCATTTACATTTTTTATTTTTGCATTCAATACAGATCGGTGGATCTGGCTAAATTTGTATTCATCCAAATGCGGGAATTTTCTCTAAAAATTTGACTCACTAAACCAAACATAATAGGTTTAAGATCTTAAAAAACAAAATAACTTACACTCACAACGTCGCTCACTTGTATAGCTCCTCTGCTGCTCACTTCCTGCCATCTGATTCTGAAGGCCCTTCAGACCAGGCAGCGTGCAACGAGGTGCATTGCACACCCAACAGTCATCTTTTTTTTGCTGTGATCCTGTTTACTGTAAGCAGAATCTTTCGTCCACAACCAGACCTCAGAGTTTGTGATGTCATGATGTACAATGCCCAGTGACCTCAGGGACCTGGACAAAAGCCAAAAATGCTGACCTAGAATGAACAGAAGAGAAGTGGTTCACGACAGGGAAAAGAAGAGGCTGCTCTTAGGACCAGATGGCAAGCAGTGGATGTGCTGGACAAGTGACAGATGCGGTGAGTAATAGTATTTTCTACTTTTAACTTTTTCTGGCCGTCTATGTTTCAGCAAAATAACAGCAGGCTGTCCATCATTTTTTTAAATCCACACAAAGCAAATTTACATAAATTCTGTATTCTGAAAATTGCGGAAACTTTTTAATGTTTGAGTAGAATTTAAGTTAGTTAATAAACTATGTCATAAATTCACTCATACACCTTTCATATACATGGCAGCACACAATTGCATTTTTGCACGAGACGTATCCACCATAACAATGGCAGAAATGGCTGATTTTGAAAATCAGTGAGTTATTTGTTGTACAGTTTTCCAGCAGCTTATGGTAGTGACCGCTAGGGACCTACACAGACATTTACTTAGGCAACATTAACACATATTAGACATTTTAAACTCATATTCAAATGTTTTTGGCTGATTTCTTATAAAAGTGATAATACATGTAACAGTGCTTTTGAAGAAAAGTTTGTAATGGTCGCCATTTGTGTATGTAGTCTTTTCATTACACTGTGGGTATTTGAATACTATTTCAATACCTTGCACAAGATTTGTATCACATATGTTTTAAAAATGTCTGTTTGCGTTCAAAATCTTCTGCTGCACATGTAAGGATAGTATTTAATTATGATATTAATTATTGATATTATCAGAATGTAGCCAGTGGCATAATATTAATTAAAGGAGAACTAAACATAAAACATAATTACATTTATGATTATAGTAAACGTCCCTAATGATGCGTTAGAAAGTTATAAAATCTTAATTTTTACATAAATCTGCTTCTAGTTTAAGACAAATTTATTTTACTTAAGTACACTATAGTTAAACAATACTCACTTTTTACCACTATTGATCCTAATAATCTAGGCACAGTACCTTTCAGGAATTTTAGAAGTAAACACATATGTCCCCCCCCCAAAATAAGAAAAGTTTTCTAAGGGTACCTTTACACGCCACCACTGCGGCGAAAATATTGACGGCGATATGCAATCTCTCCCAAATGCAGCGTGTAATTGGGGAATTTGATGGCGATCTGTCGCCTCGCCAGAGCAGTGCACTGAAATCAGGCGACCGTGGCGAGGCGACAGATCGCCGACAAATTCCCCAATTACATGCCGCAATTGGAAGAGATTTTAACGGCGATGGTCGCAGGGCGACATATCGCCGTCAATATTTCTCGCCGCGGTGGCGGCGTGTAAAGTACCCTAAGAGTGATACCTTTATTGGCTAACAAGAGAAATGATATTTTCAAGCTTTCCGAGCTCAAAAGGCCCTTTCATCAGGCAATATTACAAAATGGTAGGTGAAGGTATGACTCCTAGAATACTTTTCTCATTTTATTGGGGACATAAGTATTTACATTAATTTTTCTGGCCAACACGGTACCACAATATTATTTTACATTGTACATCGTAGGAACTTTGGAATAATGTGATAAACGTTCAAGTTTTGAAGTCTTATGTAAAAATACACACAGCTCACAACTGCCAAATATACAGTAGCTCTGCTGCATCAGTACATGTTTACCATGTAGACCATAAAAATACCTTATTGTCTTTTTGCATAGACATATTCATGGATGAGTAGGTCCAGGGGCAGCATACAATTGGGGCAATCTCTGCAGCTAAGTAGGGGCCAGAAATGTATAGAGATCTGTTTCAATCTCCAATGCAGCAATCAATTTCTGTTACAGATGCAAAGAAGCAGAAATTACGATGAACTACTGGATAGCAAAGGGCCCATATAATATTCTTAAATTCCTAAATAGGTAAATATTTTTATTAGACGATACAAAGTGACTACATAGAAAACATTGAAGCCCCGATTCATCAAAGTGTTAAAGCCACATCTTAAAAAAAAACACTTTGAAAAGCTGCAACATTTTACAATAATATTTTTGTAACGAAATGTGTCATTGCAATACTATTCTAGAAGAAATACTTCATTTTTTTAAACAATTTCAAGGGTACCAAAACTTTTAGTCATGAATGTATGTGTAAATACTTGTGTGATTAATACAAAGGACTGGTACTTAACGTAGGTCCCTCTGCTTAATCTCCTAAAGGACCAAAACATAAAAAAAACTGCTTTGGAGTTTAAAAGAACAGTTATTATTAAAAGTTTTTATGAAAAGGAACTATGTCTGTCCAGAGGGAAACACCTGATCAAAAGCTTATATGCCCTAGAATATTTGGGCTGATACACTCAAGTTGATACACAAAGGCTGAGATAGCAATAGAAGGCATGTATCCACACCTTCTCTCATTAGAGTCTGGGTATAAATAATCAATGAGTTTCTTAGCTCTTGAGAAACCCTTGTGCATTTCATTCAGGCTGCATTGACTTTACTCATTACTGATGTATAGAGAAAGTAGAATTGTGAAAGACCTGTGACCAAAAGTAGTTCAACTTTATACACCAGTTTCGTTCAAATTTTGATCAACAAATGTAAAAGGATGGATTCTGATAATACCAAGTCAGAGTAGAGAAATTGCTACCAAACAAACCTGTCAGAGATATTTACCATATAATGAGCAGTCAGGAGGTATACAAACATAGTAGAGCTAAAAGTCATTGCTACAGTAAAGTTACAAAATAGCCAGCATTAACCCCTTAAGGATCAAGTGATTGTTCATTTTTGCCTTTTAAATTTTCCCTCCCCTTATTTCAAGAGCCATCATTTTTATATTATTGCATATATAACTGTGTGAGAACTTGTTTTTTGCAGGATGAGCTGTACACGTGGATTACACCATCCATTTTATAAAGTAATGTATTATAAAGTGGGAGAAAATATGTTGAGAAATGTAAACAAAAAAGTGCAATTCTGCAATTGTTTTTTGGGTTTTTAATTTGCAGTGTTCATTTTACAGCAATATGGTCCTCCAGTTTATGTCAGTACGATTATGTAGATACCAAACATGTATAGTTTTTGTTTTAATAAGTGGCATAAAAAGAATGAAGTTTGTAAGAAAAAAAGATTGTGACACCATTTTCCAAGAGCCATACAATTTTCAGGATATGGCACTGGGTATGATCTTGTTCATTGTTCCCCAATCCAATGTTTCTATTGATATCATTATGGGGTAGGTATGATGTTTTGATCGCTTATTATAATATTTTTTTGTGTATTCTTGAGTTGGCCAAAAATACGCCATTGTGGCACCTTTTTTTATTTTGCAATTTACCATCTGGATTAATTGAATTTATATTTTGATAGATCCGGCTTTTATGATTTCAGTAATACTAAAGGTGTATTCATTTTTTTTATTTTTTTCTTCGGTTTATTGGAGGAAAAGAGGGTTGATTTGAACTTTTATTATTGATATTTTTCATATTTTAGAACAACTAGTTTTATTTTTCACTGTCTTTATAAGTCCCCTTAGGAGACTTGAACCTTTAGTCATCTGATCACTTTTGCTATACACAACAATGTCACAGTATTGCTCTATATAGCAAAAATTGTAGTCTCTTATAAACGCAAGTCATGACAAGCACAGGAATCATCAGCAGACCCCTGGTTGTTACGGCTACATGTGTTGTCCTGCAATCACATCGCGAAAGAGATAATGAGTGGTTAGAATTGGGGGCCACCCTGCTGTTGCACTGTAAATGCTGCTGCCGTAGATTGACAGCTGCAGTTATCAGGTTAACAGATTTGCTCCACATGGGGCTCTTAGAGGCAGATGATGGCTGATTATTACTGCCAACATCTGTTGGCAAATATGCAGGCTCAGATTGCGAGCTCACAACATTATCAAGGAGCCAGCATATGATGTTCCCAGTACTTCACATGGTGGCTTGGGGTAAAAAAGTAACGTGAAATAAAATTAAACATTAATTGGACAGCCAAAAACATTGGGACAGATACACTAAATTGGTTTTACTTTTAGGCAGTGCAAACTTATTACCAGTAATGAGAGTTTCATTGAAATTCAAATTAACCAGTTTGCATGAATTTCCTCATAAAAATTTGATTTGTATTACAGTTATTGAGTGTTCTTTATTATGCTCTGGTGCTCTAATAATCATAAATTGTAAAACAATAGAATCTACTACTCACCTAACTTCATCTCTTGCCACTTGCTATCTGGTCAACAGTGACTCCAAGATGGGCCTCTCTTGCCTGTTTTTTATTATAAGCTGGGACTTCCCACCACGACCGGGTCTCAGAGGTCATTGAGTAAGGTCATGACCCGTCATGAACTTACAATGCACAGTTATCTCTGAGACAGAGAGGTCCTGGCCTACAGTGAGGAACAAACAGGTATGATGCCCAACAGCTGAAAGAAGAAATTCTGAGGACAAGATGGCAGACAAAGAGCAGTGAGGTGGTTGGAGAAGTGAGGAGAGCATTATTATTTTTTTTACCATTTGTTGGCCCTGTAGAGTTCACCAAAATGGTGACCGATCACTTTTTTGTGATCCTCACAAATTGAATCGCACAGTGTTAAAATATGCTTAGAACCACAAATTTAATTAAATTCTAATTAAACTTGATCCTCGTGGATTGATCCTCTCATGTCTATAGATTTCAGTAATAAAATATGCCAAATTTACCAGAGTATAAATCCAAATAGATGGTTTTCTTCGAATTGAATAAAGCACCATTACCCTCTGATCCTTTGTGGTCCTTTTCCACTTACAGCTTGCGTGGATCTAAGAGCACAGTCCATTTGGATTAATATTAACCGACACAGAGATACCGTGGAGTGTGGATCCAGCAGCAGCTGTACTATATGCATATAATGGTTGTGGGTCCCACAACCGATGCAGGTGAGCATTTACTTTTGCAATGCCTGTTTTTTAAAGAAGAGGATAAGACCCTATTACGTTTTTGTTTCCTCACTTACAGCCAAATTTACCAAAGTAACTCATGTTGTCTGACAAATTTGGCAGATCTTTAGACTACGTAGTCTAAGTATATAATACATATTAGTTTCCTTACTTTGTGGCAAAGATTTGCTTTCCAGGCAAGACAAGCCAATTTTTCATTAGGCATCCTATCTTTTTAATTTTTGATTGCAACAGTCAGCGTGGACAGGAAAAAAACTGATTGCACCAATTTGGGACATGAAAGGAGTGGCAGCAGAGCAGGAGCCATTAGGTATATTGATAATATACAGTATTAGCAATCTCTAACCACGTTAATTAGGAGGGTAGAGGTTTAGCTTAAGCATGAAGGTGATTTTTTTTTTGAGGGGGGAAACATGAGTGACAGTGGTAGAGGGAATTTAATGAAACTGTACATTTAAGCATGACAGCGAACCAAACCATGCGGACAAATCCACCATTCAGTGGTTGCAGCAGAAGTACATCACTTTGGGGATAATTTAAGAATATTAACAGTTTATACCAAAAAGATAAATAATGTAAATTCTCTACAGGATTTTTAACAATGAAAAAAGGCCTCCTGCACCACCATCACAAATTTATATTTAATAACGAAAAAGAAAGCAATATACCATATTCACCATTTAATGACCACTAATAGCCATTTCTACTGGTAATGAAGAAGCCATATTCTACAGTTGAATCTTTTTAGATCACAGCAGAATGAGTCCTACATGGGTGACCGTTGCTGTTTTATAATGGGTACATAACTGTTCAAAGACAGCGGAGTTCATTCTTTAACAGCTGGAACAGAACCATTAAAACCTTTCATTTAAGATCTACCTCTTTTTAATGGGTTACCATATTTCCCTGCGACATGATTGGGGACTGAAGAACCTCTGTACTCTCAGCTCTGGAGACTTAAAAAGGACCTTTGTGATGTATGAACAATAGACCAGCAATTAGGGCACATTTAGTGCTGTCCCAGAAACAGTTGTTTTTATAATGACGCAGAGCTTAATTTATTGGCATATATAATTATGTAAAATTATGTAAATTAGCTCATTCCTACAAGAAAGAAAATATGACAATGACACTTTTTACTTGTAACCGCCCCAAAAGAAAATACTTGACACTTTTAACAACCCTTGACTTCAGAGAGTAGCCAAGCCAGGCACCTTAGTTCTCTTAAAAAGCTCATTAAATGGCCCACAATAGCAGAATAATTTAATCTAATAGGTGGGACTAGATAGTTTTATTTCCTTTTAGTAGAAAGCTAATGTCATTCTTCATACCCAACTGGTTTCTTAAGAAAAGTAGTCCCCACCCCAACAATCTACTTTAAAGCTGCATTAAGTTCAAAACAAAAAACATCAACTCACTTCACAGAATTAAAAAAAATGTAATGAAAAAAGCATTAAAAAAATTTGAAAAAAAAAAAACAAATACTAATTTTGTATAAAATACATCTTGTATGCATGTATTAGGTATCAACATAACTGTAATAATGTTACAAAATTGTTCCTGAACTTCAAATTAACTTTATATTAACTTTGAAAGTAACAACATTTTTTTCATAAATCCTCATCACTTTTATTTTTATATTTATAAATTTAACAACACTGTGTATGGCAGATACCTCAAAAGGCTAAAAAAAACTAGAATGTCATCCCATCTCCTCCTGCTAGGGTAGAAAGAAATAGAATATGGGTGTAGCTGGGAGTGTGGTGAAAATGCTGTTTGCCTTCAAAACAACATTAAATTATCTAGATACCCTTGCACCACTGTATTTGGAAGAACTCAGCAGGGAAGAGAAAGGAGTAGGGTGGATACTGTTGCAAAATCCTGAAGAACTTAACAGAGATCTGTGGATGTAGGCATGTTCAAATCCTTCAGTCTCTTCATGTAATTCCAGACTAGATGATGTTTAAATCTTGGCTCTGTCAGAGCCGTATCGCTACTTCCAAAATTCAATATTCTTTTTTTACGCTGAAGATATTTCTTAGAGTACCTGTCACACCTGGACACTTCGGTGGCGATTTCACAGGTGATGCAGGGGCGTGGCCTATCGCCGGCGACAGTGCCAGTGCATCGCCTAGTATAAAGGGGCGATAATGAGGCGAAAAATCGCCTTAGAGTGGTCGCTTGGTCTCGCAGCACTGCTCTGAAACCAAGCGAGCACTCTGGGGCGATGTGTATACATCACCCCATGTAACATGGCGATCTCGATGTTACAGGCGATGGAGCTATAGCTCCCATGTTACAGGATCGCCGCTGGGGTTTGTGGACACCCCAGCGGTGATGTCGCCTGTAACATCGCCGGTGCGTCACCGGAGGCATCGCTACATGTAAACACGTGACGTCGCGCTGGTGGGGCGCCAAAACGTGCGCGCTCCCATGCGTCGCCAGTGATATCTCCGGCGATGTGGATAGGTGTGACGGTACCCTTAATGGCATTGTGTGCTTGGGGTTTTTAGTTCTGGTGCAGACTAAATTTTGAGCCAATCAGGTGACTTGTATGATGGGTAAGCATCTGCTATATTTTTCAACATTGAGCACACCATTAACCCCTTCACCACCCGGCGATTTTCCGTTTTCCATTTTCGTTTTTTGCTCTCCTGCTTCCAAGAGCCATAACTTTTTTATTTTTCTGTCAATATAGACATATGATGGCTTGTTTTTTTCAGGACGAGTTGTATTTTCAGATGCAATCATTTATTTTGCCATATACTGTACAGGAAAATGGGAAAGAAAATTCCAAAGGCAGTGAAATTAAAAAAAAAAGTGCAATTAAACATTTGTTTTTTAGTCACCATGTTCACTATATGGTAAAACTGATATAACGGTGTGATGCCTCAGGTCGGTACATGTTCGTAGATACCAAACATGTATACTTTTACCGGTATTTAAGTGGTGAAAAAAGCATTTAGAAGTTTGAAAAAAAATAATCACACTTTTTGTGCCATGTTCTGCGACCCGTAGAGTCCTCATTTTTTGGGATCTGGGGCTGTTTGACGGCTTATTTTTTGCGGCTTGAGCTGACTTTCTAATGATACAATTATTGGGTGGATGCTCTGTTTTGATCACTCGTTATTACAATTTATAGCAATGGTGCTTCGACCAAAAAGCTTAATTTTGGTGTTTGGACCTTTTTTCCGTTACGCAGTTTACAGATCTCATTAATTGTTTTTTTGTGTTGATAGATCGGGTATTTCTGAACTTGGCAATACCAAATATGTGTATTTTTTTTTAAATATTTTTTTGAATACTTTTATTTTGATGTGGGAAAAGGGGGGTGATTTGAACTTTTGTGGGTTTTTTCATATTTTTATAAACTTTATTTTTAAATCAATTCTTTATTTTACACAGCCCCATAGGGCACCACAGTGCTGCAGCATCTGATCGCTTTGTTGACAGCTGCTGCACATGGAGACCTGTCACAAATGTGCACTGTAAGTGGTTGGCAGCTCTTGCCAACCACTCACAGGAAATGAACACTGATAGCTTCCGGGATCTTGGCAGGACCCCGGGCTATTACGTGACAGACGGAGATTTTGCTATATTATCGCGGGATCTCCAGTGCAGGCGGGGAACAGCACGATCCCTGCAGTGGGGATTTTGGATCCCGCTGTGAGTGAATGACAGCGGGATTAAGAGGTTAATAGCACAGGACCCTGGATCCAATTGGTGCTGTAAGCCCCACATCTCAGCTGAGGAGTTCAGCTGAGGTGTTGGATGTTTGATGTGAATGCCACACCGGAGCTCACATCAAACACCGGGACCCGACCCATGACGTTGTATTACGTCAAGGGTCAGTTGAGAAGGGGTTAATCCTTACCAACTGCTTATATCTATTTGCTTAAAGTGCACCTGTGACCGGATTTTTTATAATTGTAATATGAAGGTATAATAATGTGCTCTATTAAGCCCACTTGTGGTCTAGGAATAGTAGCTGGGTGTAGCTGGTTCTCACGGGTTGCTTCCAGTTTGGAGCTGATAGCAATGCATCTTTGGGCCTCTACATTACCCAATGTCCATATTTTGGTGCTTCTTCAAAATAGCAGTAACAAGACATCCTAAAACTTTAGTATACTTACAATTTTTGTCTGCAATAGACCTTGCTGAGACAGGCGTGGGGAACATTTTTCTGCCGGGGGTCATATGGAAATTTCTACTATCCTCTGTGGGCCTCACAAAATTATCAATTTGAAAAGTACCCTCTTATATTTATTAAACAATCAACTCACCTCTACAGTTGTGGTTGAGGCTGTTTCTCTTTGGTGTGGCTGTGATGTTAGGTGATATTAATTATGTTGCTTCTCAACTGCTATTCCAGGTTTGCTAGGGCCATAGACATCACAGGAGAGGCTGGAAGCATATACGTCACTGGGGGGGCTGAGGTTGGAGCATAGAGATCACTGAGGAGCTGGATTTAAAAGACAGGCAGTTGGCAAAACAGGTCTACTAGGCTGAGCATTGGAATCCAGCCGAGAGCCGCAGAAAAGGTTATCGAGAGCCGCTGGGCCTGAGGTTCCCCACCCCTGCTTTATACCTACATTGTGTTTAGTTGCAGTTCTCTTTCCATGAAACAGTGTTCCAAAACTTCACATTTGTAGTAGAGGTCGACTGTTCCTTACCCGGTTTTAAAAGTGTTTCTGTGTCAATAAATGACTGTGTTTTCATATGAAAAGGTAGATCATTATCATCTGTTTGGTATAATTAGTTAAACACACAATAACTGTAATCCTAACAACGTCTGCCTTTATGGAAGTGTATCTAGATGAATTAATGCCGTTTTAAAGACAAAATATTGATTTGATTTAGTTTCCATTTTGTTTATTCACTTTAAATATTGTTAATTTATAAAAAAATAAACATTAACTTTTCTATTCTTTAAAGCATTTTTACTTTGCTCCATTTTTTCACAATCGCCTAATAATTTTGCACAGTAACGGAAACTTTGGAGGGGGCTGAGGAATTTCATAGCAGTGGTCATGTGCTGAAAGAGGAAGCTTTCTCCTGAGTTGAACAGAGTCTGGAAATGAAGGTGCTGAGACCTAGGAATAGAGGTGATAACTTGAGTTTTGGAACCATTGTAGATACAAATACAAACAAATGAAATATATATCTTTAGTGTAAAAGTCGTTTAACGGATATACTTCTTGTCAATTACATACCACAGTCCTTCCAGGTTATATTATACTCCCTTGAAAACTTAATGTTTTAGTGATTCATTTTAGAGTCGTAATCTACTCTTAAACTAATCACTTCATCTGCTTTCTCCTGTTATCTATTTTAGTATTTCAATTCCATAAAAAGCCAGTGAAATCCCTTTAGACAAAATATATTCCTCCTTAGCCATTTTTTATTAAAATGTCAACTTGTACCATTCTTTTTTTTTTCAAGACAGTCTTAAAACTTATTTTAGCTCTCACATTATACTTTAATAATATTGCAAATCCTATGAACACTGGCTCACATCAGATATTTAGCCTGGATGCATAATACTTGAGAATCCACATTGATTCTCTTCACGGCCTGTCTCTACATTCGAAGATTTATGAATATTGAGTTCTGCTTGCCCCAAAGCAAAAGTATACTCACTAAGATATTTGCTGAGATCAGGAGTCTTGATTCTCCTTCAAAAAGCATTAATAACGTGACACCAGATGTGTGACATTCAAAAATGTGAGGGAATTAGGAACTTCATTAATATAAGCAAAACAAAGTAGTATACATATACACTGGTCATAATCCACCACCTCACATTTATTTCTCTCATAGATGATACTAAAGTAAAAAAAATGTTAATTTATACTTTATTAAAATGTAACAATGTTAATACCTTTTAGATTAATTCAAATTTTAAATATCAAAGTGATTCTATATAATCTAACTTTCTGATTATTGGGTGATGGTGTCTTAATTTTAACATAGTATTTAAGAGATGATTTTACCATATTGTTTGGATTATAAGATGCACTTTTTTCCTCCAAATTTGGGAGGAAAGTGTGGGGTGCGTCTTATAGTCCGAATGTAACGTGGTATTGCTGTGGGGAGGGGGCAGCGATGGACTGGGATCGCAGGAGGCAGGAAAAGGTCTTCACTGCAGGAATCCAGTTGCTGGGAACCATATGGGCCCAATGCTTAAACTACTCTAATATTCACTGCTCCTGGGAAGGGTCAACATGCCCACCTGTCATGCAGCTAATGAATATTCCTTTACTTTAAACATCGGGCACAGTGGTTGCCCCAGCCGGATTCGTGCAGCAGCTGGGGAAAAGGAGCAGGGACTGCAGCAGTCGTGCCTGGCCTAGATGGAGTGTCACTGCAGTGGCATACCTGAAGAGCACAGTGCATTAGAATCTCTCTTACAGGACCTGCGGTGATGTAATGAAGAGGGAGGGCTGGAGCAGTACATGACAGCACAGAGCCCTCCCTCTGCATTACATCACTAAAGGTCCTGTAAAGAAATTCTTCCTTGTTTCTAGTGTGATGGCTGTAGGACTTGCAGTGATGTAATGAATAGGGAGGGCTCGTGCTGTCATGTGACGCTTCAGCCCTCCCTCTTCATTATGTCACTGAAGGTCCTGTAGAGATTTCCTGGTGTCTAGAGTGGGAGAATGTGACAGCATGTAATGTGAGTGAGCACACCTTGTCAAAGTTAAGAATGAATTGTTTATAAAGTTCTGTACATACAAGCACTCTACCATTCCTATGGTTAACTATAACTCCCAGCATGCCATAGGATCTGGAGGACATGCTGGGAGTTATAGTTCTCCGGTGAGATCTTAAAGCAGCACTCCAGTGTTTTTTTTTCAGTGTTGGAATGGTGCTTTAAATATAAGCCACATACCCCATTCCTATATCTATCTTCCAGCATCTTCATATGGTACTTAACAATTCCATTTCTGTCCTGTGGCACCATCTTTTGTCCGTAGCTTCCAACTAAAAAACATACCATTATATATAATAACAACATATAATAGTACACTACCGTTCAAAAGTGTGGAGTCATTTAGAAATTTCCTTATTTTTGAAAGAAAAGCAAATTTTTTTTTCAATGAAGCTAACAGTAAATGAATCAGAAATACACTCTGTACATTGTTAATGTGGTAAATGACTATTCTAGCTGCAATTGTCTGCTTTTTAATGCAATATCTACATACAGTTGTGGCCAAAAGTATTGACACCCCTGCAATTCTGTCAGATAATACTCAGTTTCTTCCTGAAAATGATTGCAATCACAAATTCTTTGCTATTATTATCTTCATTTAATTTGTCTTCAATGAAAAAACACAAAACAGAATGAAGTAAAAAGCAAAACATTGATCATTTCACACAAAACTCCAAAAATGGGCCAGACAAAAGAATTTGCACCCTCAGCCTAATACTTGGTTGCACAACCTTTAGCCAAAATAACTGCGATCAACCGCTTCCGGTAACCATCAATGAGTTTCGTACAATGCTCTGCTGGAATTTTAGACTATTCTTCTTTGGAAAACTGCTCCAGGTCCCTGATATTTGAAGGGTGCCTTCTCCAAACTGCCATTTTTAGATCTCTCCACAGGTGTTCTATGGGATTCAGGTCTGGACTCATTGCTGGCCACCTTAGAAGTCTCCAGTGCTTTCTCTCAAACCATTTTCTAGTGCTTTTTGAAGTGTGTTTTGGGTCATTGTCCTGCTGGAAGACCCATGACCTCGCCTGATATGTGTGCTATCTTTAATTTCCAAACAT
Source organism: Allobates femoralis (assembly GCA_033576535.1). Lineage (NCBI taxonomy): Eukaryota > Metazoa > Chordata > Amphibia > Anura > Aromobatidae > Allobates > Allobates femoralis. The sequence continues at coordinate 323,394,399 of JARQOC010000004.1, read as the reverse complement.
AAACATCTGATTAAAAACAGCCAATGTACAACACATGTGCCATATAGGGAATTAAGGCAGATGTCAGTCACATGAGCTGTCTATTATGTGTATGTGTTAGGTAACATATACTGCCCGGCCAGGGGGAGGTGTACTTTTGGCTGGAGATTTATTAGGCTGCCTATAGCAATCAATCACAGCTCAGCTTCTATTTTCTTACAGGTCATTAATATGACATATTCAAATTCTATTTTGTTATAGCTAACATCAGTTATTTATTAACCCGGGCGTAGCCGGGCACTACAGCTAGTAAATTTATAATAATAATAATAGTTATTGGGCCCCCAGGCTACAGAATAGCAGCTCACAGTTGCCCCAGAAGTTGGTGCATTCATTAGAAGTGCCAATTCCTGGCACTTTATGTGGCTTTTCCTAATGCCATGGTGCTGTGCCACATGGGGTAATAGAAGGGGTTAATGTTAGCTAAGTATTCACAGCTGCCATCAATCCATAGATTGACAGAGTCTATAGATTGGTAATGTTCAGGCTTCTATGAGACAGACATATTAACAATTACTTACTGAGTGTACCCAGAAGCGAGTGTGTCTACATCGAAGAAGACTGGTATTATTTCTCATGCTTTAATTACCCTTTTTTCTTTTTGCAGTCCCTCAGCCCTTACTGCCACCATTTTATAACTGTAAAGTTTGGGTCCCCATAGCCTTATTTGGGGTTCGACCTCAAGTTTGAGTCAAGTCTGGTCCCAAACCAGAACTTTAAAAAAAGGTCCGACCAGATCCACCAAACACGAACATCTGCGGCATACTACTACTGTAGTAAAAACAGTAAAAAAAAGTTTTTAAAACTATGAAAAAAAATGAAAGAATACAAAAGTTCAAATCACACCCCTTTTGCCCCATTTATAATAAAACAATAAAAAGAATAACAAATACACATATTTGGTATCAATGTGTTCAGAAATGTCTGAGCTATCAAAATGTAATATATAAAGCTGAGTGTATGTATATTTGTGTGTATATGTATGTCTAAACATAGCCCTGCCCCCTTTATAATGCGCCAGATGCATATCGCTCTGCCCCTCTGGTTAGCCACGCCCCTCCATAATGCTCTGGGTGCATATGGCTCCACCACCTCTGGTTAGCTCCACGCTATCATAATACGATGGCTGTATATTGCTCCACCCTTCTGGTTAGCCCCACCCCTTTATTATAATGTGGGCAGTGCCGTGTTCTACAGCTAGTATAAAATAAATTAATCCAATTGGTAAACAGTGTTACGAAAAATACAATTAAAAACTAAAGATTTGAGTTTTTTGATTCTGCAAAATTGCAATAAAATAGAATAAAATGCAATCAAAACATTGTATCTACCCAAAAAATGCCATGAGTAAAAACATCAGTTGCAAAACAATAAGTAATCACTTGGTATCCGGCAGAGCTCAGAAAATCAAACAGGAGTGGTGTCTCCGGTCCGCGCTGCTGCCCAAAATGATGCGAAAGAAGACAGTGCTTGTATGTGCTGCTCCTTTATTCGAACTCTCACCAACGCGTTTCGGTGCAATCTTTGCACCTTCCTCAGGGTTATAACTTTGAATATAACCCTGAGGAAGGTGCAAGGTTAGCACCGAAACGCGTTGGTGAGAGTTCGAATAAAGGAGCAGCACATACAAGCACTGTCTTCTTTCGCATCATTTTGGGCAGCAGTGCGGACCGGAGACATGACTCGTTTGGTTTTCTGAATTATTTTCCACGGTGCACGTGGCGGTGTGGGTCCTGTGGCAGCTGTAACTCAGGCGTACAAGCCAGTTGTGGGTGAGCACAACCTAACCAGGTGAGCAAGCAACTTGTGAGGCCACCTTTTACTTGTCATAAATGATAAGGCACAATCTGCGCCTCTTTGCCTCCTTTGTTTAATTTTAGCTTCTCAGAAAATGATGCAAAAAGCAGTTTTTTCTTTTTACAAACTTCTGATTTAAAAAGAAAACTATACATGTGTGGTATCTATGTACTTGTACTGACCCGGAGAATTATAGTGCCAGGTCAGTTTTGCCATATCGTGAACATGGTAAATAAAAAAAAATAAAAAATATATACATTTTTGGAATTGAACTTTTTGGGATTTCACCACACTTTAAATTTTTTTTCACCTTTTCCACTACACTATATGGTAAAATGAATGGTGATATTCAAAAGCACAACTCACCCTGCAAAAAACAAGCCCTGATATGGCTATATTAATTACAATAGAAAGGAAAGAAAAAAAAAAAACGAACCCCCCCAAAAAATGGACATTGCTTGAAGGGGTTAAAAATGTCTAATAGTTTGCTTATTAATTTGACAGGTGTAATAGTGGCATAAGAACTCAAATTATTGATGACCTACTTGTTCAATAAAGACAATCTTAGAAGATATGAATGTGGTTCACAGGTTTGTAAATAATATCAACAGTGCGCTAAAATTTGAAAACAACACTTCAGTGTTTTTTTTTTTAATGCACTGTTGGAGTGGTGCTTTAAAGGGAACCTGTCACCAGGTTTTTGCAACCTAATCTGAGAATAGCATAATATAGGACCCGAGATCCTGATTCCAGCGATATGTCACTTACTGGGCTGCTCAGTGTAGTTTTGATAAAATCACTGTTTAAGCAGATGGAGATTATCATTAGCAGTCTACTTGGCCTGCTGCCAGGTAGTCTGACATATTCACAGACTGCTAAATCTGCAACAGAGAAAACACTAGTTTTATCAAAATGACAGCAAGCAGCTCAGTAAATGACACATCACTGGAATCAGGGCCTCTATTTCTACATTAAGCTGCTCTCAGATGGGATGGCAAAAACCTGGTGACAGGTTCCCTTTAAATCTAAGTCCCCTATCTTATACTCACATTCCGGTGACTTCATCTTCTAATCAACGCTAAAATTGGTTGCCTATGATTTGTGACCTTCCAGCCACTCCAGTGTTTCATGCTCCATAGTTAAGAGATGCTTGATCCTTAACATACATTTATTTATTTAGATATTTAGTGCATTACAGAATATATTCTGGGAGATTATTTTGCAGACAGTAACAATCGTTTCATAACCTCAGACACTCCCGCAAGGCTCAACCAAAGTGACTTTCCTTTGTAGATGCTCACAGCAGAAACATTACATTGGTTAAAGTGGTTGTCCTGTCTAAAACTGATAATTCTGCAGTTGTTCCATGTGACTGCAGATGTATCAATCCTCTCAGCGCCCGCACTGACCACTGTGAAGATTCACCAGTTTCTAAGCAAGGGTCGGACCGCAGTTATGCGGTATGCGTGTTCCCGGCAACAACAGAAACTAGTAAGTGTATAGCGTGACTGCAGAATTATCAGTTTTAGACTGGACAACCCCTTTAAGGTAACTTTTCACAAACTGGGACTGCACCTACAATACATATGAACAATATCCCATGCAGATCTGACTAATGACAATTCGTAAACAACCAGGACACCATTTTGTGTTTGACTATTTACTTCTACCAGAAACTATTTATAGAAGAGAGAATGCTATAGGGTTGCAAAGAGTATTGTTTGACCTCTGTGAAGTTATACACTATAGAAACAATATAAGGTAGTGTCATAATACTACCACTAAATTATAGGGTTCATTTAATCTCTGTACACTGAACTAGTTGCCCAACATGTTTTGACATACACAGTATGTAATATAATTTCAGCTGATCATACACAAATATCACCAGAAAGTAGTTCTTTAACCATTGCACGTATACGTATATGTCATACGTTATATGTTAATATATGTATACATTTTCATTTACATCACTCCTCTATTTTTTAAAGACTACTTGTCACCTTCAAAAATGCTATTTGTCTTAAGGTATAGTGTTTATCTTCATGTAAATAACATTATGTTCCTGCCTGATTGTCTTAGTAAAAGCATGGCACCAAGGAGTTAAAAGGTTGGTCCGAGACCAGCAACTTTTCTACGAACTTCCAATCTAATTTATTCCTATAATCTAAGCTATTTTCTAATATACTTCCTTTAATAATTTACTATGGTTCCCTCTCTACACTGTCTAACAGCTATTGTTTTTTTCTATTTCCTGTCTGAGTGATGACTTATCATGCAAGTGCCCCAGAGCATGCTGGGATACTCACACAGAACATCATCAAGCAGGGGGAGAGACTGCAGGCATTTCCTCAGCCTTTGCCCCTCCCTGAAACAAAGTGTCACTGTAATTCTGGTTTCAAAGGCTGTCAATGTTGCATTCACAAGTGTCTCCAGCACCCCTCAACCCCCTTCCAGCAGTGAGGTGACTCAGCCCCCCTTCTTTCCACCTTCCTACAATATGCTGTCTTATCTTCCCCAGTGCCTTGTCTCTCCCCCTGTGCAATGAGCGCACTGAAGTGTCAGTATACTGGATGCAGTGCAGATCGGCAGTGCCAGAAGAAATACGTGCCACCCACAAGTGATGTCACTTGTGGGCAGCACTTATGTCATCCTGCACTGCCAATATCTTGCATCGCTGGTCTAACACTTCATTATAATGACACAGGGGGAGAGACAAGGCATGGGGGAAGATGGCAAAAAGTTGCTGTTCTCAGACCTACCTTTTAATCAACTTATTTCCTCATGGGAGCTGCCAGCTTTAAAGTGAACCTGTCTAGTTTAAGCACCACAAGCTGTCACTACCTGTCCCTGCTCCTTCCTATTACTATTCTAACTATCCCTCTCTGTCCTAAATGTGTGCTGTGATGGTGTATAAAAAGCATTTTCCACTTACAGGCTGGTATGGTAATGAAGCGGGATCTACTGTTATTAGCCCCCCTGAGCAACCTCTTTCGCTGCCTGTCCCCACCTCAATCCTTCTTTATCACGCCCCGATGGGCGTCTTCATTCCCTTCTGAAATTCCTCCTATTTTCTTTTTAATTCCCGCCCCTTTTCATAGTATTGCTCTGAGCCAGAGCGTCATATCCGGCCCGGTGCATTGTGGGGCTGATCACGTGGGACAGCTCGGCTCCCGGCGCATGCGCAGTGTGCATATTGAAGCCGGGCCGTCCCACGTGATCAGCCCCACAATGTACCGGGCCGGATTGGCTTGGGGCAATACTAAGAGAAGGGGCGGGAATTGAAAAAAATAGGATTTTCAGAAGGGAATTAAGACGTCCATCGGGGGGATAAAGAAGGATCGAGGTGGGGACAGGCAGCGAAAGAGGACGCCCAGGGGGCTACTAACAGTAGCTCTCGCTTCATTACCATACCAGCCTGTAAGTGGAAAATGCTTTTTATACACCATCACAGCACACATTTAGGACAGAGAGGGATAGTTAGAATAGTAATAGGAAGGAGCAGGGACAGGTAGTGATAGCTTGGGGTGCTTAAACTAGACAAGTTCACTTTAAGTTATGGGGGTGTACAAGGAAAGCCTTCAGTTACCACTCTCAACACTGCTCACCATATTGTGAAAACAGGCTGGAATTATGTCCTGGCACATTGTTTGACAGCTCGCTCAAAACAGATCTCCTGCAGACCTGGTGAAGAAAGCAGTCTGCCTGTTATCATTAAAACATTTTTCTTTATATACACAGGCAATATTTATCCATCCTTCACCATCCTTGGCTCCAGGCTACCTCATTTCTTATCAACAGGAAACTTCTTGGTCCATGGATCATGACAAGGAGATGCAGCCAGGAAAGTATCTAATATTCTTTATTAGAATTTTGCCTAAATTCTGAAATTCTAAAACAAGTGCACGTTTATGTTTTCATCTTACCAATTTATTGTGAGATATATTAACTTAATAGAGCACTATTGTTAATTTTTATCTGTAGCAAAATTCAGTTCCTAAGCTTGCATCAAATATGGGATCCAAATTAGGATGCAATAATAGTGATATGTCAGGAAGGGGTTGAATGAGACATCATAAACAAAATAAAGCATGTAATAAACAATGGCATTAAAATAGTATATTAATTGATCCATTCTTCAGAGCAGCAGATAATACATATACATATAGGAAAAAAACATTTGACCTTATACAATATCTATTAAATTTTGATCGATTATTTATATTAACTTTGAGTGAACATATTCAAATAATAAAATTCTGAAAATGATTACAAAAAATTGATGCTCAAATGAAAACTGGCTTCAAATAAGGCTGGTTCACACCACGGCACAATCTGATCTGAGGCTGTCTATTGTGAACCGGACAGCCCCGGACCGGATCTCAGCCCCATAGTATGCTATGGGGCCGGATGGAAGCTATCTGCCATACGGTTTCCATCTGTCCGGGAGAATCCGGGAGGATTCAGATTTTCTTCCGAACACAAAAATGCTGCATGCTGGACCCGTTGAAGCTGTAGTCACAGCGAAATGGCTTGCCGTCGTCCGCCGTCCTCCACACCCTCTCCCCGCACATCGTCACAGATGAATTATGTCCATTGACACTATGATATGTATATTTATGCAGATTCTTGTCATGTCACTGCATTGTTACAGTTTTGATTGTGGTGTTTGAAAAATTGTTTTCTTCCTGATACTACAAATTACAACCTGTTCTCAAACTCTCTGTGTTACTAGGTTGATCCTGAAGTAAAAGTTCACTCCTACAAATTGAGGACCAGCTATAATGATTTTCAAAGAATATAGAACATTTACATCCAGCTCATCGACAGCAATCTACAGTATAGGCCAAAAAAATATGAAACAAAGTCCATACATTCAAAAGCCAAGAGGTGAATGTCCATGCAAAATATCGGAGTCAACAAGCTGGCTTATCACAAGGTCTATAAGATCTGGTATGACAAACAGAACAGTGGAGGTGGCTAATGTACTTCGTGACTGTGAGATCACAGACATCCAGGGAAGCACCGTGTGATGCACATTATACAAGTCTGGAATGATGGCCCAATAAAAGTTAAAGCCTCAACTTCAATATTGTCATAAGAAGCATTGGCTCAATGTTTTATAGAATTATGAAAAGTGGACAGTAAAAGATTGGAAATGGGTGAATATTGAGACAACGTACAATAGACTAAGCCTGCTGGAAAAACACAAGGAAGAATGGACCAACAGATTGAGAAATTGAAGAAAATCACAAATCTGGTGGAGAAAGCCTAATAACATGGGGTTGTTTCACAGCTAAAGGAATTGTATACTTAAAAAGAATTGATGATGGTCTCAATGCTGAGCTATATACCTTGGGGTTAGATAATGGCAAAATTAGACATCTCCTGAAAATAAAACATAGTGCATTTTTGGAGCAAAAAAGTTAAAGAAAAGGGTGTCTTACTTTCGGGGAAACAGAGTATTAGTATCCTACAAGATGTGTTACCTCGTACACTCGAGTACTATGAGTATGAAAAGGATGACATGGTGTTAAGCAGTACAACAAACCAAAGCACATGGCTAGATTGGTAAAGAAATGGTTCAATGACAATGAAGTAGAGGTGCTGAATTGGCAGCCACCGTCCCCAGACATCAAGCCAATTAAACATTTATGAGTAGAGTTGAAGAAATAGCTGTATATACACCCAAGGGAGTTGACCACTATGCATCAACATTTTGACCATGTAGAAGAGACCTGGGATCAGATTTTAGTTGAGGCATGCTTGCATCTGATTGAGAGCATGCCCTGAAGGATTCAGGCAGTGCTGAAAGCCAAAAAGCCAAAGGTGGACTTACAAACTACTAAAAAAAAAAACAATAACATTTAGATTCTAAGGAGCAAAATAGTAATAATGCAATGATATGACAAGAATCTGCATAACTAATAATATGTTGCAAGTCATATTTATGTATAAGATAGCCCAGATAATTCTCTATAAAATGAAGGTAGTTGCACACTCAAAGTTGAGATATGGAGATGGAGATATTTCAGGTCCTTTTCATTAACACCCATGCATCTTGTCATAGACATAAATAATATTGTTGATGACCTGAAGGATTTCATAATACATTTCATGAATGGCACCTAAAATTAATTATCATTCGTTATTGTTATAATTTATGCACTATCATTTATGAAAATGATATTGGTGATCATAGCATAATCCTCTGAACCGGATATTTCTGTATAAGAGGTTCTCCCTTACCACCTGATCAACACACCTATCTTTAAGTCAGAGCAAAGAGTCTGTGCAAAGTGCATATATAACTCTGCAGAATTTTGACTGATCATGTATTACATGGGTGACAAGAACTTCCTACAAAGTAACAGATGGAACTGTGAAGGAGAGTATAATCAGATGGCACAACTCATTAAATGCGAGTACAATTTTAGTCTATTCTTCTTTTTGGAGATGTGTATTATTCATACATAATAAAAGTCAGTTTCTGCAGTTTTTATACATTCTTTTCTAGAAGGGTTGTCTTTGCTTTTTAAATTAGTCCAATTAGGCTACAGTCTATCAGAGGTGGCCTGCTTCCGAGGTAGGGAACATGTGCTTGCAACCTGTGTTTTATACAACTATGAAGTGCAGCTTTTTAACACAAGTATAATATGCAATTAAAAGCAAAATACTCCCTGGTTTAGAGTTATTACATTTATATTGTTTTAAACTGTATTCATTTTTCAATAAAATTAGCTTCATGAATAGGCTGATGGAAAATGACCTGTAAAATTGTGTTATAATTCTAAATTCAATAAGTATATTTTTCCGCTCTCTTATTTTAACATAAAACTTCTTCGGATGAGATTTAAGACTAAACCTGCTCTCCTTCTGATTTTTTACTTAAATTAAGGATGATTTTACTTGTTTAGGACATGAATTCTGTAAATATCTGGACAGTGTTTCCAAAATGTTGAGATACTTGATATTATGTAGAACTGTTGCCAAGCCAAACAGAAGCAGAGAAGCTTCAGAAAAAAGAGGAATGCATCTGTTCTCAAATCAAATAATGATGCATGTGTATGTGTACTGTATATATGTAGAACGTTGTCTATATATGCCTATATAATTTATATATATATATATATATATATATCCATCTGTATATACTAGAGAGATCACAATTTCTTTAGTTTCACAAATATCAAAATACCTTTGCAAAAACAAGTACTAGAAAGGATTAAGTCATAAGTGGAAGACAATATATCGAAATTTAACATTATTCTGTAGTTATGCTGACAAGTAGATAAGCAACACATATTCATCACTTCGATATTCATCATCTTGTGATGAATGTAAAAGTCTTGTCTCGAGGATGCATTAGAGCAGCTCTGCGGAGAAAACATAATAAAAGCTCACTACTATTTGCCAGTTAGACTTGTTCAAAAAAATTGCTAAATTCCAAAAACATATCTGCTCACTTAGACGTTACTTATGCTTCAGAGCGTATTTTTAGAGCTTTTAAGATCATATGTTCTTTAAGCTGCAAGAACCATGAGAATACAGATAAACTGTTCCATGTGTATACAGCACTGAACTACCCTCTTTGAGACACATTATCATAACAACAAAGATTCCGTGTAGAACAGACCTACACAAAAGAGCTGTCAATTTGGGAATCGTTCTCTACTGGGGATCTCACAAGCTGCAGAGCCAATGTAGTCTTAAAACTAACCGAAGACTTGGAAGAACGTGGCAGCTATCCAATCAGTTTATAACAAAGCCCTGAATTAAATGGTCCTAGTATTTATTTTAGCCAAAGAAAGAATGGACACAGATTAAAAATGGTCTGATCTAGAACCTTGGAAGCCATTGGTTGTTCAACCTTTAAAAAGATCTGATCCAACCGAAAGGGGAAACATTATTTTTGGGTTGGTGATCTATGAAAATTATTTTAATATATTAATGTAAATTACACTATATCACTTTTAAATTTAGGATCATTTAACTAATCAATTTTTTTTAGCTCTAATAAGACTTATTGTAGCTTAAAAAAAAAACACATTATAAGCGCCCAATAAGTATTGTACATAAATTCTCATTTAGCATAGGTATTTTAAATATTTTTGGTTCTAATATTTTTGGCCTATTAATTAAAGAATAAATCTTTTTAGTAAAACAAAACAAAGTTCTATACATATGACAATCAAATGTATACTAAATGCGTACTAGAGATTTGTTTTGAAAGAAAATTTCATACTTCCAATGTCATTCCCAATTAAGTTCTCCAGGTAATGACCCCATTTGCATAGTGAGCTGAACCCACATGTGGGAATTTTAATGGGCACACCACCTGAGTACATTAATTGAGAGTGACACTACTTGAACTAGTTTTGTGCTTAGCCCACTGAAAATTCTACTCATATTATTTTTAATGTCAAGCTACAAGTCAAATTTCAAGATGATGGATTTGTTCTTTTTTTAAGCACAGAGTGTGAATAAAGGCATTCTGTAATGCGCTGCACATCTTTACTTACCTAATGTGTAGTTCTCATTGTGGCCTGCACCATGTCTCTCCAGCAGCTGGGATTTCATTTCTACATTGACGGTGTTGTGTCTGGTTTCCATAAATTTGCACTTAATTGACAGTAAATAATCCATTTCGTTACTAAAATTGCTTAAAGACATTTATTTTTGGGGGTATGAAAGACAGCCAATTAGAGATGGCATTAAAATGGCAGACAAGTGTGTTCACCGAAATATTAATGCTAAAAAAAAAAAATCAAAATTCTAATGATATATGTTGCCAATTTTGAAGCCAACTCTCACATTTTTTTTTTAAATAAGCATATTGTTATATGTATAAAAAAAACTCTAATGGGGCTTGGCTCAGTTCCACAAATTTCTCTACTCTTTCGAATGAGAAACAATTGCTGTTCATTCCCGCTAAATTGGCATTTTATTCTGTAATGGTGTTCGAAATGCATTATTATTTAAGCATAATTTCTCACATTACTTAGGATGTGATCAATATCTCTAACCAGATTTTACAAGTAAATTATGCTTATTTTATAGAACTATTACAAGTGTGTTCTAAAAGTCATTTGGTATCCAGTAAAAATGTGTTATTTCTTTTATTGTTAATTTTTTGGTGACTTATCCTATTGTGTCTGCATAGAGGAAACTGGAAACAATGAAGCACAAATAGGGTCTTATCCTGGTGACAAACAATAAGGCAGTAATATTGGTTTGAGTTGGTGACATGCAACCAATTTTAATAGCATAAATGGCGGTGCAGAAATCCACATGCCAAGAATAGGAGGTACTGTCATGCAGACCCAAAGGTACGTGGGACACTGTATATAGGTAGTGGATAGAAAATCTGCATTGTTGTGTAAAGGATAAAATACTGAACACAAAAATAGATAAAATTAAGCAGGTGGTGACTTGGTTGGTTTCCTGAAGATGTGGGGAACTCTTTGAAACCTGTCGAGAATAAAACCCACCTGCATAATTATAGATATTTTTGCATCCATTCTTTTATCCTTTATCCAGCAGCACAGATCTTTTTCCCACTACCTATATCCAGTTTCCTGTGTACCAGTATGCCTGTATGACAGCACCCCCTATTCTGTGTTCCGACAAAATAAATCTTATTATCACATACACTGTTCTATGACTGTAACATAAGCCAAAGCATAGGATATGGATACTGATAACATGGTGATTTGCATCCACATATGGCTTATAATAATGTAACAGCAGTGGAATTAAAGTGCGTAAAGGGTTACCACAGGAAAGTGCAAGTGAAGTTAGCTGCAACATTGATCACCTGGAAAAGAAGTCTCAAAATGCATTTATTCATATTTCACTTTATATTAAGTATTCCTTATATAATATTTTAAGACACAAATTTTAGCATTTTCTGAAATTTTAAAAATGACATATATCCTAAAAACAAATGTATGTCATTCTGATTTCAAATTAAATTAGCAAAGATCGAAAGAGTTTATAATAATAGTATTGTTTGTGGTACTATTAAATAAAAAACTGCTATTTAGCTATGTAGCAATGTATGGCTCTTTTGCAAATTACCACAAGATTTCAGTACGACTCTGGTTCAACATCTGCCCTCTTTTGACTGGGTTAATGTAATCTAAAGCATCTGCTCATAGCAGCCCAATCATCCTTCCCTGAATGTGTTTTCATCGCTACAGTTCTTTGCTTTCTTTTCTTCCTTGTAAAGAATCCCTCTCAGATCACAATGTGGCGTCTTCTTCAACATGACTACGGCTTAATGTGAAGTATCAGCAAGTAGAGCATATATCACTTAGCCATACCATTAATAAAAGTAATAAAGTGAAGTCCCCCTTATGCAATTATAAAGGATCATTCAGAAATCAGCTTTTCTCGTATGGATTGTATCCATGTTTATTATAGTCTTTGAGACTGTACTCATGTCTGTGTATTTTGCTCGACTGAGTGGTCGGGAGAAAATCATGGAGATTTGTCCAAGTTTGAAACAGGTCTTGGATCAATCTTGCCAATGTAAGTCTATAAATATGTAAAACAAAACATTAGACCGTAAATGGATGCCATCTGTGTGGTGTAAGTTTTTATTGACTGTCTCATGTGAGGATATTAAGAAACCTCCTTTTCATCTAAGAAAAACTGACCAAACTCTTATTGTAAAAACTGATATTCAGATCCAAGCTGTGATGACACATAATAATACGCACTGCCGAAACTCGGACTGACCTTCTCATACAAGAAAATTGCTGACAACTGAAGGAGATCTAATACATAGTACTCATTAAAAAGTGGACCTTAGCAAAACCTCTGAAGATTCCATTGTTATCTAGCACTAACATCTGGCGGTTGTAAAGTGGGGCCTTCATAGTTTGGACTTTATTTTCAGCAAACCCCCCAAGTGCAAAAATGAATTGAGGTTTAGTTGAATGAGAAGCCAAACAACACTTGAATCCTTTTTTCTTTACACTATTCATGCACATTTTTCAGTTAGGCATGGGGCATTATTTTGCAGTAAATGACCACTCACACAAGAGAATACCATCGTCCTGGCAGGCTGTACTTTGCAATAATTTTTTACATTTCAAAAAACCATGCGCATAAACATCAAGACCCAAGTGACACTCACATAACACCAATCACATGAGAATCATAAGAGAAAACCTGTTTCGTTTATTGCTCCATGGTTTGAGCTTCACATATTCAAGGTGTTTTCAGGGGTCACTAAAGGCCCCGTTACACGGCAAGATATCGTGAATGATATCGCTCAAACGTCACGGGTTTGGAGTCGTTCAAACGACATCTTTAGGGCGTCGTTACATGTAACACCGAGATTCAACTACGAAAAATCGTTAGATTGTTGATCGCAGATTTGAGAACATGTTCTCAAATCTGACGATCCTCGATCAGCCAACCTTCTGCATCGTTCTGTGTCACACCGCGATAACGATGTCGTTCACGACTTTGCCTATTCACATCAGTGAACAAGTGTCGTTCGCTGGGTTTTTTTGCCCGATACCTGCTCGCTGGATTGTTGGTGCGTTGTCCACGATATCTACACGTGTGACATCTCACCAACGATGTCAAAAAGATGTCCTAACGACCGCGCCCCAACCAAATTAATGAGCTATGAGTGGCCATCACACTGACCAAGTTTTCTTTTTCTTACATCAATTTGGTACACACTAACCACTGAATTTAGAAAAACCTAACAAGAAATTCCAATTTGGAAATCGTCTGTTCTAATTGTCTGTTCATTGCAATATGGACCTCAATCATTTCTTCTGCTTCTAATACAGGGGTGGGGAACTCCAGGCTTTGAGGGCCGCCAACAGGTCATGTTTTCAGGATTTGCTTAGTATTGCACAGGTGTTGGACTCATCACCAGTTCAAGTGATTATAATATCACCTGTGCAATACTAAGGAAATCCTGAAAACCTGCACTGTTGCGGCCCTCGAGGACTGGAGTTCCTCACTCCTCTTCAAATATATGAATGTTCAGTAGCTGCCAGGTAAATGTGAATGGAGCTGGCACAGATACTTTTCTGTAACAGCATCAATCAGAGTTAACTCTAATTGCTATTGTTTACTTAAGAGTCAGCATCAATCTCTGACTGCAGATGAGCTGCCATGGAACTACAGACGTTCCCTATCATCACCATCTTTATACGACAATGAACATCAGCCACAGTTATAAAATATTGTCTTCTATATATGGCAACACAATACTAATGCAGCATATATTGCAAGTAATACAATAATTGAAGGTTCAAGTCCCCATCAGGGACAAAAAATGAAAGTGAAAATAAATAAAAAGTTTTTAAACATAATATGAAAGATAAAATCACCCCTTTACCCAGTTAAAAAAATAAATATAAAATGAATTCATAAACTATTTGCTAACACCAATCTCTTAGGTTAGTTTTGTATGCGTTTTTGGGTGCAGATTTGTCATTTATCTGCATGTCTATCCCTATAACAGCAAAGTCAATGAGAATTCTGAATGTAGTGTACATGCTGCATTAGGAAATTTTTGCAACCAAATACTCGATGTGCGCATAAAGTCTAAAGGTGCGATCTATAAAAATAAAGTGAATTATTCCATAGATACAGTAAACTCCATAAAGAGTAACTAAAAGGTAAATGGCAGAATTGCTGTCTTGTGGTCTTCACACATTGGATTGAGAAAAAAGTGACACTAACTAAAATATTTTTTTCCTGAATAATTTATTAAGACTAAAACCAAATCCCTATTGTATGTAGTCACTCCTAAAATGACATATGCTTCAACAGAAAAATAACCTTTTTCTATAGGAATGATTTCAAGAAATTATCTCAAGATACAAATAAATTTCCAAATCTTTATTTATACTTCATAATTTCATATATTAAAATATTAAACCAGAGCATTCCCTCTTAAGGGATCCATATATTTCAGCAATAGCAGTATATATTACCTAGTACATGAATGAATTATATACACTTAACAATTCTTCCTATTACCACAGTATAACATCTACTTCCCCTTAATGTTATCTCTACTAACGGCAGGATTCAATGGATATAAAACATACATAGGCAGGATCTATCAGCTGACTCTCATACTTATTAAACCACCAATAACCTCACTCTCACTGAAGCCATAAGTGTCCCATATAGTATCACTAAGCAGTTATAAGCCAGCTAACGCCACCTCCCTCACCATAAATAAATAGTCAAGATCCCTTTCTGAATGTTAAGGCATGTATCTGATCTCACCGCTGTGCTGTGATTATGGTCCCTTCTCCCCTATGTCCGTTTCGCACCTCGCTTCTTCCGTGGGGCGTCATTGAATTTCTTGAAATCATTCTTACAGAAAAAGGTTCTTTTTCTGTTGAAGCATAATTTATTAAGAGCAAACTTTTATCATAATTTTCCATGTTTAGCAGTCACTTGAATTCTCTGCCATTTGGTGGAAGTCCAGGTCCTGAGACCTCCACTAATTACACAGACCCCTGAAAACTGCCCGACTCAGCAGACAGGACCGCCCACCTCCTTTCTAAGTGCACACATAGTCCAGAGTAGGGATTCATTAGAAATATTAGGCCTTGTAACCTATGCTTTGTATCAAATCTGTTCTCGAGTCTGTGATGGTCATCAGATTGGAGCGTTGTGCTCCTGTCTACTGAGCTGGGCACGTTTTAGGAGTCTGTTGCGCGATCAATGGGCATTTCATGACCCTTCCGATTGGCAAGCATTTCAAGTGCCTGCTAAATTTGTGTAGAAAGTTAAGTTACTCAGTAACCACACTAAAATATAATATAAAAACTATACAAGCTTAGCATCAATCAAATCATGCTGACCTGAAGAAACATGTTGCCTAGTAATTTTTAACACACAATGAATTACGTAACTCAAAAAGCAATGGCTGAATCGTTGCTTTTTTCACCATTTCACACCACTTGGAAAATTTGTATATTTTTCAGTACATACAGTACATAATGTAAATAGATTTCTCAAAACAATTAATCCTGTAAAAATTGATAGAATTGTTATATTGCTAGAACCCCCCCCCCCCCAAAAAAAAGAAGACTATGGCTCTTGTAATAAGGGAGGAAAAAAGGAAAACACAATAATAAAAACTGTCTAGGTGTGAAGGGGTTAAAATAATCTTCTTTGACAATTGTATTGAGCATCTTCATTTACCAACATGAAGTAAAGTGAAGTGACGTACAGATGTAAAATAGTATAAATTACATTTACAGGTTTCCTGGGAAGAATATAATTATGAACAATAACATTTTACAATATGATTTTACCTTCTTAATAACGAAAAAAAATGTCTTCATGAAATCACTAAGACAAATAAAGTAAGTTGAGATCTCTTAAAATAGCTATTCAGAATTTCTTTTCTATTAGGGTAATACATCATGTTTTTCAGCATCTTTTTCCATAGTGATATTCATCATCTGAGACCTGTTTTTAAAAGACTGAATTTGCTGACAGGTGATGAGCCTTTAGAAAATGACTTACCGTGATTTCTTTGTGCATAGTTACGAGAAGAAGCTTTGCTTAGAAAACTTTTCTATTTTGCATATAAAGACCCAATGAAAGGACTAATACTTTGCATGTTAGGCTGCGTTCACACACAATGGTGAAGATGTGCTGAGGTCTTTCCACTGTTTTCCTGCACACTCATCTAAGGCCCCTTTCACACTAGCATTTTGTTGAAATTGCGGCAGATCCGGCAGATTTACCGCATCTGCCGCCTAACGGCCGCGCTTGCTTCAAGCCTCATGCATTGTCTATGGGGCTTGCGGCAGGTGCGGCAAGTGCGGTATATCCGAGGTTCCGGCAGTTGCGGCCACGAAAAAACGCTCTTTTTTACCTGGGAGACTTAATGAAAATTATTCTCCACAAAGTTAATATCTCTTATCATGCTATGGGCCCAGCAGCTGCAATTCAAAATCAATACAATCAAATTACAAAAAAAAAAAAAAATCTGCTTTTTCTTGATTGTGGATTTTTGTAAGATTCAAGTAGAACTCAATTCCACTCAAATGTATTAGTTCAATCTCTACTTGCAGTGAAACAGTTTTTTCTTAGCAAGATTATGTAGATAAACAGTGGAAAGACCACAGCCGCATGGAGCTGCTGCAGTTTAAAGCCGCAGTTTTAGGCTACACTCAGATTCCGATGTTTTTTCTCTTTTGTTCTGCTGCGTTTTTAGGGTACGGACACACATCCGTGAAACTCAGACGACTGTACTGCAAGTTAAAATCGCATTGCAGTCGGACCAATGTTATTCAATGTCTAAGAACACATTTACGAGCGTTGGACGTTTTTTTCTCATCCTGTTCACAGACGTCAAAGCAGTCACAACATGCTGTGACAGTATGCGATTCACGTCCGAGACGCGCCAATGCAAGTCTATGGGTCCTACAAAACTCACAGACCACAGTTGGACCACTGATGGACCACAGTCTGATCAGAGTTTTCACAGCTGAAACAATTGCCAAGCTGATTTCATTCAAAAATCGCATGCAACTCTCGGATTGCGCTAGGACCACACTTGGATTACTGTTGGACAGCTCTCAGGATGTGATCTCAGGAAATGTCGGACAGTAGCATCACTGTTGGATGCAAAACGGATCAAAACTCTGACAAAAGTCGTCCGACTCTCGGATCCGTGAATCGGAGCGTTTTTTCACTTGCATGTGTGTCCTTACTCTAAGCTGCAAAACAGGAGCTGTCAGAAAAACGCACCCAAAAAAATGTTTTTGGATGCATTTTTTGATCCGTCTTTGACTGCTTCAATTTTTTTTCCATTTTGAAGGTCTCCTATGGGAAAAACGCAGGACAAAAACGCTACAGAAATAGACATGCACTTTTCTAAAACAGAGATCTTCTAAAGTGAAAAAATAGATCACTTTAAAAGAACACAGTCTGAATGGCAAAAATGTAAACCCATAGACTTTGCTGGGGTTTCATTGGAGTGATCCGTTTTATAGAGTGCACTGCAAAAAATGGATAAAAATGTGCAGCCTGAATGTAGCCTTACTGCTGCATGTGTGAGCCTAATATAATTACTAACACAGTACAATTAGGGACTTTTCCAAAGCATGGTGAGTTATTACCCATTCTTTGGATAGGTTGTAACATGCTAATCAAACAAAGCTTACTGATGCAACCCACATCAGTCCCTTCACTGAAATGTCTAGTTAGAATATGGCGGTGACCGCACATGTACACCACCACTCAATTCACAGTATGCACTGGCGATCAAAATTAGAGAACAATGCATGATCATGTGACCTGCAAATGGCTGAGGATGCCAGCAAATGGGTGGCGAGTGCTGAAGTTACAGAGCAGTCCGAGCACATTCCCACATTTCTCAGTGTCTTTTGCTCAGGCGCCCAGGAGTCTCGACATTCTGCAAATCTTGCTTGTGAA
This sequence comes from Allobates femoralis, assembly GCA_033576535.1. Taxonomy (NCBI): domain Eukaryota; kingdom Metazoa; phylum Chordata; class Amphibia; order Anura; family Aromobatidae; genus Allobates; species Allobates femoralis. The sequence goes on along the minus strand of JARQOC010000004.1, from coordinate 323,376,117 downwards.
TAGATGTGTGTATTAGAACTACAACCCCTGGCAAAAAACATGGAATCACCTGGCTCAAAGAAAATAAGATCACAGACATGGTACAAAACTAAAGTCATTTCAAATGGCAACTCTCTGCTTTGAAAAAACACTAAAAGAAATGTTGAAAAAAAATGTGCTAGCCAGTAATGGCTACTTTTGTAGGCCAAGCAGGGGGAAAAATTATGGAATCACTCAATTCTGAGGAAAAAATTATGGAATCATGACAAAAACAAAACAACACTCAAATACTTTACTAGTATTTTGTTGCACCACCTCTGGCTTTTATAACAGCTTGCAGTCTGAGGCATAGATTTAATGAGTGACAAACAGTACTCATCATCAATCTGGCTCCAAATTTCTCTGATTGCTGTTGCCAGATCAGCTTTGCAGGTTGGAGCCTTTTCATGGACCATTTTCTTCAAATTCCACCAAAGATTTTCAATTGGATTGAGATCTGGACTATTTGCAGGCCATGACATTGACCTTATGTGTCTTCTTTTAATGAATGTTTTCACAGTTTTTGCTCTATGGCAGGATGCATTATCATCTTGAAAAATGATTTCATCATCCCCAAACATCCTTTCAATTGATGTGATAAGAAAAGTGACCAAAATATCAATGTAAACTTGGGCATTTATTGAAGATGTAATGATGCCATCTCCCCAGTGCCTTTACCTGACATGCAGCCCCATATCATCAATGACTGTGGAAATTTGCATGTTCTCTTCATGCAGTCATCTTTATAAATCTTATTGGAATGACACCAAACAAAAGTTCCAGCATCATCAACTTGCCCAATGCAGATTCGCGATTCATCACTGAATATAACTTTTATCCAGTCCTAAACAGTCCTCGATTGCTTTTCCTTAGCCCATTGTAACCTTGTTTTTTTCTGTTTAGGTGTTACTGATGGCTTTTATTTAGCTTTTCTGTATGTAAATCGGATTTCCTTTTGGCGGTTTCTTACATTTGTTTTGTTGTGCATTTCCTGTTTTGGAGACATATTGCTTTAAGTTTCTGGTCTTGACGCTTTGATGTCTTCCTTGGTCTACCAGATCGTTTCCCTTAAACAACCTTCCTATGTTGTTTTTTATTTGGACCAGATTTTAGTCACAGGTGACTGTGAACAACCAACATCTTTTGCAAAACCATGATTCATGTCAGTCCACTTGGTGAAACAGCTCTCCAAGGTGTGATCACTTCTTTTTATATGCAGACTAACGAGCAGATCTTATTCGATGCAGGTGTTCGATTAAAATTAACAGGTTGATTCCATAATTTTTTCCTCAGAATTGAGTGATTACATACTTTTTTCCCTCTGTTTGGTCTGAAAAAAGGTACCCTTACTGACTACCACATTTTTATCTAGATTTCTTTTAGTGTTTCTTAAAGCCATAAAGTTGCCCTTTGAAATGACTTTAGTTTTGTGCCATGTCTGTGATCTGCTTTTTTTCTACAATATTAACCCCTTAAGGACCGAGTCACTTTGCAGCTTAATGACCAGACCATTTTTTGTAATTCTGACCACTCTCCCTTTATGAGGTAATATCTCTGGAACGCTTCAACGGATCCTAGCGATTATGAGATTGTTCTTTCGTGACATATTGGGCTTCATATTAGTATTAAATTTAGGTCGATAATTTTTGTGTTTATTTGTGAAAAAATAAAAAATTTGGCAAAAATTTTGAAAATTTAGCAATTTTCAAATTTTTATTTTTATTCTGCTAAACCAGAGAGTTATGTGCCACAAAATAGTTAATAAATCACATTTCCCACATGACTACTTCACATCAGCACAATTTTGGAAGAAAAAAAAAAAATTGGTGGGACGTTATAAGGGTTCAAAGTTCATCGGCAATTATTCATTTTTCCAGCTAAATTTACAAAACCAATTTTTTAGTGACCACATCACATTTGAAGTCCCTTTGAGGGGTGTACATGACAGAAAACACCCAAAAGTGACACCATTCCAAAAACTGCACCCCTCAAGCTACTCAAAACTATATTCAAGAAGATTATTAACCCTTCATGTGCTTCCCAGGAACTAAAATAAAGTTGAAGGAAAAAATGGACATTTTCATTTTTGTAACAAAAATGTTCGTTTAGCCTCAATTTTTACATTTTCACATGGGCAACAGGATAAAATGCATCCTAAAATTTGTTGGGCAATTTCTCCTGAGTACACCGATACCTCATATGTGGTCATAAACCACTGTTTGGGCGCACGGCAGGACTGAGAATGGAAGGAACGCAATTTGAATTTTAGAGTCAATTTTCCGTTCAAAAAGTGAAATGGCGCTCCTTCACTTCTGAGCCCTGCCGTGCGCCCAAACAGTGGTTTATGACCACATATAAGGTATCGGTGTACTCAGGAGAAATTGCCCAACAAATTTTGGGATGTATTTTATCCCTTTGCCCATGTGAAACTGAAAAAATGTAGGCAAAAAGAAATTTTTTTGTGAAAAAAAAAGTGTTTTTTTAATTTTTATGGATGAATTTGTGAAGCATCTGGGGGTTCAAAGTGCTCACTATGCATCTAGATACCTTCCTTAGGGGGTCTAGTTTCCAAAATGGGGTCATTTGTGGGGGAGCTCCAATGTGGAGACACAAGGGGACCCTCCATACGCGACATGGTGTCCGCTAACAATTTGAATGGAAAATGAGCTCAAATTGTTAGCGGACACCATGTCGCGTTTGGAGGGTCCCCGTGTGTCTCCACATTGGAGCTCCCCCACAAGTGACCCCATTTTGGAAACTACACCCCCAAAGGAACATATCTAGATGCATAGTGAGCACTTTCTACCCCCAGGTGCTTCACAAATTGAACTGTAAAAAATAAAAAAGAAAATTTGTGTGGAAAAAAAAAGTGCTTTTTCATTTTTATGGATGAATTTATGAAGCATCTGGGGGTTCAAAGTGATCATTGTGCATCTAGATACGTTCCTTAGGGGGTCTAGTTTCAAAAATGGGGTCACTTGTGGGGGAGCTCCAATGTGGAGACACACCGGGGCCCTCCAAACGCGACATGGTGTCCACTAACAATTTGAATGGAACATGAGCTCAAATTGTTAGCGGATTCCATGTCGTGTTTGGAGGGTCCCTGTGGGTCTCCACATTGGAGCTCACCCACAAGTGACCCCATTTTTGAAACTAGACCCCCTAAGGAACATATCTAGATGCATAGTGATCACTTTGAACCCCCAGATGCTTCATAAATTCATCCATAAAAATGAAAAAAGAAACTTTTTGTGGAAAATAAAACTGCTTTTTCATTTTTATGGATGAATTTGTGAAGCATCTGGGAGTTCAAAGCGATCACTATGCATCTAGATACGTTCCTTCGGGGGTCTAGTTTCCAAAATGGGGTCACTTGTGGGGGAGCTCCAATGTTCAGGCACACAGGGAGGGGCTCTCCATACCCGACATGGTTTCCGCTAACAATTGGAGCTAATTTTCTATTGAAATTGTTAGCGGACACCATGTCGCATATGGAGAACCCGTGTGCCACCAGCACAAGGGCAACTGGTAGAGTTGGGGTACAGCACCAGAAAATGCCGCCTCTAAGGAATGCGCTATTTTCTTGGGTGGCTGTGGGTTGAAATTTGCAGCGTGGGGGACCCACAACATTTGAGTCTCTCCACGCTGAGGATTCCAGTCAGCCAGCTACCAAGTTGTACATGGCTGGCTGCAAATACAGCGAAGGCCTTTTTTTATTCTAGAACTAATTCTAGAAAAAAAAAAATGATGTGGAGCTCCGCCATATTTTTGGTCCAGCCAGGTACAACTTGGCAGCTACAGACTGCCAGCAACCCCCAGCTGCCTTGTTATACCTGGCTGCAACCAAAAATAGAGCGAAGCCCATTTTTTTTATTTCTAGAACTAATTCTAGAAAAAAAAAGTGACGTAGGGCTCCGCCATATTTTTGGCCCAGCCAGGTACAACTAGGCAGCTGGGGGCTGGAATCCTCAGCATGGAAAGGCCCAAGCGTTCTGGGCCCCCCATGCTGCGAATTGCAGCCCGCAGCCGCCCCAGAAAATGGCGCATTCATTGAAGCGCCATTTTCTGGCGCTGTACCCATGCTCTTCCAGTTGCCCTGGTGCCGGTGGCAAACTGGGTAATAAAGGGGTTAATGCCAGCTTTTTATTGGCAGCTGGCACTAAGCCCGAGATTCATAATATAGGGCCAATGTTAGACCCGCCATTAGGAATCTCTGGTAAATAGTCAGAAAATACACACATAGAAAAATCTTTTTATTTGAAAAAAAAAACACAAACAAAATTCGGACTCCATCATAATTTTAAAGATCCGACGTAGTCCACAACGAAGGTCCCACGACGCTCGATCGCCTCCGACGTAGTCCACCACGAAGGTCCCACGACGCTCGATCGCCACTGCTCAATCCAGAGACTACAGCAAGGGATCAAGTGTCCTCTTCCTACAGTCTCGGGGGTCAGAGTATATGGTGCACTGTATGACAATGATCTGTTATACAGTGCACCATGACTATGATCCCAGAGATTATAACAAGAGGACACTTGATCCCTTGTTGCACCCATCCATCCACCTATGCACCCATCATCCACGCATGCACACAACCACGCACATCCACACACGCACATCCACGCACGCACACATCCACGCACGCACACATCCAAGCACGCACACCCACACATGCTGACATTCACGCACGCTGACATCCACGCACGCATGCTGACATCCACGCACGCACATCCACGCACATCCACGCACGCACACATCCCCGCACGCTGACATCCACATCCACGCACGCACACATCCACAGACGCACATCCATGCACGCACGCTGACATTTACGCATGCTGACATCCACGCACGCACATCCACACACACATCCACACACACACATCCACGCACGCACACATCCCCGCACACACACTGACATCCACGCACGCATCCACGCACGCTGACATTCACGCACGCTGACATCCACGCACGCACATCCACGCACACATCCCCGCATGCACACTGACATCCACGCACGCACATCCACGCACGCACACATCCACGCACGCTGACATTCACGCATGCTGACATCCACGCACGCACATCCACACACACATCCACGCACGCACACATCCACGCACGCACATCCAAGCACGCACACATCCATCCACCCATCCATCCACCCATCCATCTATTCATTCATTCATACTTACCCACCGATGAGAAGGAGGAGCCCCTGAGAAGAGGAGGAGCCACACCGGAGACTGCAGAGGACTCGGAGGCCGACAGTGCGGGCGCGTGCAGCCCGCCGGAATAGGTGAGTAGGAGCAGGGGGGTGGGCAGGAGCAGGGGGGTGGGTAGGAGCAGCGGGGTGGGTAGGAGCAGGGGGGAGGGAGCCCTGCAACTTGACCGGCGGGTGCATGAGCCCGCCAGCAGAAACACTATTGAAGGAGGAGGGCGGGTGGATGGCGGGGAGCCGTATGGGGGGTGCCGGCCGGACACAGTCGAGAACTGGCACAGGGGGGGCTGGGCAGAACACAGGGGGGCTAGACAGGACACAGGGGGGGCTGGACGGAGCGGGGACAGGACACAGGGGGCCTAGAGTTTTAGACAATGGCCAGCGGGTGCAGTGCAGCCCGCCGGCATATAAGTATGTTTGGTGGGGGAGGGGGGGCTAGGGGTTAACAAGGGTCCCCACACCTCTGCCTGACCCTCAGCTGTCACTGACAGCTTTTAGCATTGAGCTGTCACTGTTCGTTTAGAAGCAGTGACAGTTCAAAGCCATGACGAGTATACTCGTCATGATGCGGGAACTGACATCTTTTCATGACGAGTATACTCGTCATTAGTCGTAAACGGGTTAAACAACAGAATGAACATCCTCCGAGCCAGGTGATTCCATATTTTTGGCCAGGGGTTGTAGTTGCTAAGCAACGATATTTGTGCAGTCTGGGACAGTTACTCCCTGTACTTTGGGGACAGAGAGGTATTGGATAAAGATAGGGAAAGCTAGTATTTGTTAAAGTAGCATTGTTAAGACTAGCATAGGGAGAATAGTTAGATAGAAGGCATGAGGTATGACAAATACATGTTAGTAATACAATAGGTATATAATGTCATTGTGAGATACAAGATATAAAACCAAATGTTTGTATATGCTGGGAAAACATAATAAACATGAACATTATTGGTGGTATACACGAATATATCTTCTTATCATTGATTCTTCAGGCGTTAGATGATAATACCATGAGCATTTGTTAATACAGCAATAAAATCTGTTGGTGGTGTATTGTGATATCATCATCTTTTCTGGTAATTTAGTGGGAGATAAAATGTTAATCGAAGGAGTAGTCAGCTCACCTGTGCCTTGGTGCACAGTCTCTCCACTCCTCAGGTAATAAAGAGAAAGAAATTTTGGACCAGCTTCAGTTGATTCACATTTTAATATAAAATCCATTTTATTAATATTCATGAAAAACAGAGACAACAGGGTATACTGGAGTACAAAGCATAACACAAGTAGAAATTAATGCATCAAACAACGTGTTTCTGGCCTCCATAGCCCTTATTCACCACCTAAGTGTTAGCTGTTCAAGTGAGATGTATATATAGTTGTACTCAAAAGTTTACATACCCCAGCAGATTTTTTGCTTTCTTGGCCTTTTTTCAGAGAATATGAATGATAACACAAAAACTTATTTTCCACTCATAGTTAGGGATTTGGTGAAGCCATTTATTGTCAAGCTACTGTGTATACTTCTAAAATCATAATGACAACCAAAAACAACGAAATGACCCTTATCAAAAGTTCACATATCATGGTGACTTTGGCCAGGTAACATTCACAGAAGTTCAAATGGGTTTGAATGGCTAATAAAGGTAACATCCTCATCTGTAACCTGTTTGCTTGTAATCAGTGTGTGTGCATAAGAGCTAAGTAAGTTTCTGGGATCCAGACAGACTCTTGTATCCTTCATCCAGCCACTGATATTTCTAGATTGTGAGTCATGGGGAAAGCAAAAGAATTGTCAATGGATCTAATGGAAAAGATAGTTGAACTGTATCAAACAGGAAACGGATACAAAAAGATATCAAAAGGAATTGATAATGCCAGTCAGCAGGGTTCAAACTGTGATTAACAAATAGAAAACAGGGGCTCTGTAAAAACCAAACCATTATCAGGTAGACCAACAAAAATGTTCGTCACAACTGCAAGGAAAATTGTTCGGTATGCAAAGAAAAACCTACAAATAACATCAGCTGAAATATAGACTCAATGAAAACTAGCGGTGTGGCTGTTTCAAGATGCACAATAAGGAGGCACTTGAAGACAAATGGGCTGCACGGTCGAGTTGCCAGGAGAAAGCCATTGCTGCACAAATGCCACAAAGTATCTTGCATACAATATGCCAAACAGAACACAGACAAGCCTCCAAATTTCTGGAACAAGGTAATTTGGAGTGGTGAAACCAAAATCAAACCTTTTGGCCACAACCATAAACGTTACATTTGGAGAGGTGTCAACAAGGTGTCAATGATGAAAGGAACACCATTCCTACTGTCAAGCACGGAGGTGTCTCGCTGATGATGCACGTCTGTGTGAGCAACAAAGGCACAGGAAAATTGGTCAAAGTTGAAGGAAAGATAAATGCAGCACATTATCAGCAAATACTGGAGGCAAATTTTCACTCATCAGTCAGGAAGCTGCGCATGGGATGTACTTGGGGGTTCTAACATGACAACAATCCAAAACACAAGGTAAAGTCGACCTGTCATTGTCTGCAGCAGAGGAAAGTGAAGGTTCTGGAGTGGCCATCTCAGTCTTCTAACCTCACTATCATTGAGCCACTTCGGGGATAACTCAAGCATGCAGTTCATGCAAGAAAGCTGAGGAATTCACAGGAACTGGAGGCTTTTTGCAGAGAGGAACGGGCAGCTTTACCATCTGAGAAATAAAGCGCCTCATTCACAACTACCACAAAAGACTTCAAGCTGTCACTGATGTTAGAGGGGGCAATACATGGTATTAAGAAATGGTATATGTGAAATTTTGATCAGGGTCATTTGGATGATTTTGGTTGTCATAATTTAAAAAGAGAAAACACAGTATTTTGACAATAAATGGCTTCACCCAACCCCTAACCATGAGTGGAAAAAATTGTGTGTTATCATTCATATTCTCTGAAAAAAGGCCAAGAAAGCAAAAAATCTGCCGGGGCATGTAAACTTTTGAGCACAACTGTATATATATATCTAGAACCCTGTTTAATTAATGGATGTGACCTTACATGGTAAGAAACAGTTATTCACTGCATCAGAATAGAAACAGTTAATACTATATACACATATACAAAACTATGAAGTGTATTATTCCAAACGAATACAGAAAAATCCTAAGAAAAAAATTTGTTTTAGTTATTCTTGCAACACAAAAAAATAAAGCGAAAAAATCTAATAACATGAAATTAAATCGGATTTTTTTTACTTAAACCCATTGGTGCTGTGGTTTTCAGGTTAAGAATCCAGAAAGTCTCTCTATTGAGAACTGCTCTTTTCCAATCACTACTTCTAAGAGGTTTATCTTTTCTCTATTGCAATAAAAAGAACAAGGATGAAACATCGCCAGCATGAGAGCTAAAGAAATGTTTAGATACCCTAGAGGAGTTGGATGCATCAGGATTACCAGCATCCACATGCTTGTGGATTCTCTGCTTTAATTTACGAGTTGTGCATCCCAAATAAAAAACTTTTCAAGCATTACAACGTATGTGATAGACAATGTGATCAGAGTTGCAATTCATAAAACTCTTTGAATTATAAAGGCTCCTTTCAATTTCATTTTATTATACATTGTTTTTTTCTGCATGGTAGCAACAAAGAGAATTTTGTTTACGTACCGTAAATTCTTTTTTCTTTAATCATCAATGGGAGACCCAGACAATGGGGTTTAGGGCTCCGCCCTCCGGAGGTCACACTAGGTACTACAAGTTTGTAGACACCGCCTCCTCCGCATATAAACCCCCACCGTAGGAGAAATCCTCAGTTTAGTCTATAAGCTGCGAGGAGAAAATTAACCACACCCGAAACATCGGGAAGAATGCCGTGCCCAGACGGTTGAACAACCCGGAAAACACTGTCTCAACAGAGAACAGATCAAATGCAAACATGCAACGGAACAACTGGGTGGGTGCTGGGTCTCCCATTGATGATTAAAGAAAAAAGAATTTACGGTACGTAAACAAAATTCTCTTTTTTCTGGTCATCATAATGGGAGACCCAGACAATGGGGATGTCCTAAAGCAATACCCCAGGGCGGGAAGAGTTCCTCAACAAGACGGATAATACACGGTCCCCCTTAAAGGTGGGCAACCGCCGCCTGGAGGACCCGCCTGCCCAAACTTGCATCCGCAGAGGCATGGGCATGCACCATATAGTGCTTTGAGAAAGTGTGCAGGCTGGACCAAGTGGCCGCCTGACACACCTGGAGAGCAGATGCTCGATGTCGCAAGGCCCATGAGGCACCAACAGCTCTTGTAGAGTGTGCCTTCAACCCCACCGGGAGAGGCAAGCCAGAAGACCGGTATGCCTCTTGAATGGGAGCCTTGATCCACCTGGCCAAGGTTGACTTCGAAGCCGCGGACCCCTTACAGCGACCCATCGTGAGGACAAATAAGGAATCCGAACTCCGAAAGGAGGCGGTCCTGGACACATAAATGCGTACAGCTCTCACGAGATCCAGAGTATGGAGGTCGCGCTCAACCTGATGAACGGGAGCGGGGCAAAATGATGGGAGAACAATCTCCTGATTTAGGTGGAAAGTGGAAACCACCTTCGGCAAGAATTCAGGCCGTGGACGCAACACCACCTTGTCTTGGTGAACCACCAAAAAAGGTGACTTGCACGAAAGTGCAGCCAATTCTGAGACCCTCCTCAGAGACGTAATCGCCACCAGAAAGACCACTTTCTGGGACAGACGAGAGAGAGAGATGTCTCTCAGAGGCTCAAACGGCGGTTTCTGCAGCGCCGCCAGGACCATGTTGAGGTCCCAAGGGTCCAGAGGTCGCCTGTAAGGCGGAACCACCCGAGACACCCCCTGCAGAAATTGACGGACCTTCGGGAGAAGCGCCAATCGCCTGTCAAACAGCACTGAAAGTGCCGATACTTGACCTTTCAGAGAGCCAAGGGATAATCCCAACTCCAAACCCGACTGTAGGAAAGCCAGCAATGTCGGGATGGACAAAGGCCACGGTGAGCGACCACCAGAGGAACACCAGGAGAAAAAGATTTTCCACGTTCTGTGGTATATCTTCCTGGAGACAGGTTTCCTTGCCCGGTTCATTGTGGCAACAACCGCAGGAGAGAAACCCCTGGATGTCAGCAGCCAGGCCTCAAGAGCCATGCAGTCAATCTGAGGGCCCTGGAATTGAGGTGGAAGAACGGGCCTTGCGCGAGTAGATCTGCGCGTTCTGGGAGAGCCCACCGGTGTCCGCCTGACAGTTGCCACAGGTCCGGGTACCAGGACCTCCTGGGCCAATCTGGAGCCACCAGAATGGCTCTGTTGCATTCTGTCCTGATTTTCCACAGAACCCTGGGAATTAGAGCCAGAGGCGGGAACACATATGGCAGCTGGAAGCTGGACCAACTCAGGATCAGGGCATCCGCCCCCAGAGACTGAGGATCCCAAGACCGCGCCATGTATTGGGGTACCTGATGATTCAGCCGTGAGGCCATCAGATCCACGTCCGGAACGCCCCATTCCCACAGATGTCCCGGAAGACTTCTGGATGCAGGGACCACTCTCCGGCGTCCATCCCCTGTCGGCTCAGGTAGTCGGCCCTCCCAGTTCTCGACCCCTGGGATGTGTACTGCGGAGATCAGGCAGCCGTTTTCCTCCACCCATGCTAGAATGCGGTGGACTTCGGCGAGGGCCTGAGCGCTTCTGGTCCCTCCCTGATGATTTATGTAGGCGACGGCCGTCGCATTGTCGGACTGTACCCGAATGGGCCGTCCCGACAGGAAGGTCTGAAACGCTAGGACGCGCAGATAGACCGCCTTGATCTCCAGTACGTTGATCTGCAACGCCGACTCCGACTGAGTCCAGAGGCCTTGAGCCCTGTGGTGTAAGAACACCGCCCCCCAGCCCTTCAGACTGGCGTCGGTGGTCACCACTAACCATGACGGTTTTAGGAAGGATCGACCCCGTGACAGGTGATGTGGCTGGAGCCACCACTGCAGGGAGTCCCTGGTCGGTTGTGACAGCGTCACTAGCCGATTCAGAGAGATCGTCCTTTTGTCCCATCGGCGAAGAATCTCCAGCTGGAGAGGTCGGAGGCGAAACTGCGCGAAAGGCACCGCCTCTATCGCCGCTACCATGCGTCCCACCAGCTTCATCAATCCCCGTAGGGAAGATTGTGGTGACAGAAGAACCGTCTGTACTCCTGACTGGATCGCAAGCTGTTTGGCTTGAGGTAGGGACACCAGGGCTGAGTCTGTGTGGAAGTCCATGCCCAGATATGTCAATGACTGGGTCGGGACCAGGGTCGACTTTGGAATGTTGAGAAGCCACCCGAACTGTTCCAGAGACTTCATGGTCGCCTCCAGGCTCACCCGACAAAGGTCTTCCGATGGCGCCCTGACCAGCAGGTCGTCCAAATAGGGAATGACGGCGTGTCCTTGCACATGCAGGAGAGCCATCATGGAGGCCATCACCTTTGTGAACACCCGCGGTGCTGAGGCTAGCCCGAATGGCAGTGCCACAAATTGGAAGTGTTCTTCCCCCACTGCAAATCTTAGCCAGCGCTGATGAGCTGGTGCAATGGGCACGTGAAGGTAAGCGTCCCTGATATCGATGGACGCTAGGAAATCCCCCTGTGACACCGCCGCGATCACGGAGCGCAGGGATTCCATACGGAACTTCCGAACCAACACGTGACGGTTGAACAACTTTAGGTCCAGAACCGGACGGAAAGAGCCGTCCTTCTTTGGGACGATAAAGAGGTTGGAGTAAAAACCCCTGAACCTCTCTCCCGTGGGCACTGGGACCACCACTCCGTCTCTGCGGAGACCCTCCAACACCAGGTGAAAAGCCTGAGCCTTGTCTGGGGATGGGGACAGACCGATGGAATCGGTTGTACCGGCTGTGACGTCAGCTCTATCCTGTAGCCTCTTGAGACTACGTCTCGGACCCACTGGTCTTGGACGTGGAGTAGCCACCTGTCCTGAAAGAGAGACAGGCGGCCCCCCACCTGTGGGGAGACAGGATGAAGGAGCGAGTCATGCCGAAGCGGGTTTGGGGGTGGCAGCTGCTGCCCCTGCCGGCTTCTTTTGGCGACCTTTGCCGCGCCACTGGGTAGAGGGCTTGCCCCCACGGTCCGTGCGAGTGGACGTTGCTGATGACTGCGAGCTGGGGCGAAAGGACCACTGCTTTGGGTTCCTTTTCACGGTATACCGTGGCTTAGGCTTATTCTGCGGTATCTTAGACTCAGCAGAATCCTTAATCAGCTTGTCCAGCTCGGTGCCAAAGAGCCTGTCACCAGAAAATGGAAGATTTTGCAAAATCTTCTTAGACGTGGCATCTGAGTCCCAAAGACGCAGCCACAACAACCTGCGGATCGCTATAGCATTGGCGGAAGCCACAGCCGAGCGAGTGGCAGTTTCCAAAGTTGCCGTCCTGGCGTAATCCGCGTAAGCCTTCGCCCTGTCGGTAAGCGCCAGGACCTCTGGGCTGGACCTAGCTAGGTCAGAGATACCATCCAAGCAGGAGGTAATCGCCTGTAGGGTCCAGACCGTGGCAAAATTAGGGGCAAATGAAGAGCCCACAGCCTCGTAGGATGACTTGGCGAGTTGCTCAACCTGTCTATCCGTAGCATCCTTCAATGAGGAGCTATCAGAGGCAGAAAACAAGGAACGGGCAGCAATCCTGGTCATGGAAGCATCCACCTTTGGGGACTGCGACCACTCCTGAAGCACCTCCTGAGGAAAGGGAAAGCGAAGGTCCTTGGCTTTACGGACATAACGCCGCCCAGGATGTAACCTGGGTGTTCTAATCACCCTTCCAAAATTAGTGTGGTCCATAAAGGCTCCACTTGGTCTAGCCTCCGGCCGCAGCCATTGATAGACCTCCTTGGGGTGTACAGCCACCTCCTCGGGAGGAGTGACAAGACGTAATGTCTCATTGATGGAGGACACCAGATCCTCACCCCATCTGGAGGATTCAGAGACAGACCCAGAGAGTAGAACCCCATCATCTTCCTCATCAGAGGAACGCTCCTCCTCAGATGGAGCCTGGAGCTCTGGAGAGGCCTCACGAGCTCGCTTAGGGGGTCTCACAGTAGAAGTAAGAGACACCCGGGGGTAACTAGGAGGAGTAACTGGGTTTTCCAGCCTCCTATGAAGTGCCTCCAGGGATTGCGACATGGAGGACATCTGGGCCAGCAGAGATTCATTTATCTTATCTGCGTTTCCCATGTCCCTGGGATCAACCGAAGCCTCAGGGTACAGACCCGCAGATGCTGACACTGCAGAGCTGTCGGGTCTCTGGGCGCCCGCAATTATTGCAGGACCCCTCCACCAGATGAACCGTTGCATGTAGCGCAGGTAATGGTGTCATCTGCCGCCTTAGCAGCATGCTTCCCTTACTGAGGACATCTCCACAGTAGGGGAAATAAGCCAAGTTGTAACAAACAACAAACCGGGGAACCCGGTGGCTTACCGACCGCAGAAGCGGTAGGAGGAAGCGGTGTAATTGTGTGACCTCCGCGAGTTCCGGTCTCCCTTGAGAGTGCAGACACACGCTGCAGCCAGATCCCAGCCGGGAAGTGAGGGAGAAGATGGCCGCCGACTGTGAAGACGTAGGCGTGGCCAGGAAACACGCGGGAGAACACAAAAAAACACGCCCATCGTGAGTCATCACAAGAGCTGCTTCCTCCCCCTCCAGGCTGCCTCAGCAATGGAGGTGCCAGAGCCCGCAGCGCGGGAAAAGAGTGTGAAGTACACATACACACACAGACTGCCGCACAAAACAAACAGCAGCAGCCTTCAGCTCAGCCCCTGTGACACACAGGGCGGTCAGCCAGAGTGACCCCAGCACAGGGTACACTATCAGAACCGCGGACCCGAGGGTAACCGCGCGGTCTGAGTGCCATGACCACCAAAGTGACAGACACTACCCCCAGGCACACATGAGACCACAAGGGGCCTCAGTGCCGGTCCGGTCTGTAAGCACCTTTAGGGAGGCCTCGGACGGGGGTACAGCACCAGTCCGGAATGTAAGCACCATAATGGGAGGCCTCGGACTGGGCTGGCTCCGTCCGGTCTGTAAGCACCATTTAGGGAGGCCTCGGACGGAGCGGAGCTGTGCAAGGCTCCAGGCTCCCCCTATCCAGAGCCTCCACAGAGGGATGGAAAGGGGAGAGCACGACAGCACGTAGACGGGAGAACAGCTAAGTGTCCAGGCTAAAAGCCCTCCGGTACCTCCACCAGCGTGTTCCACAAAGGGTGAGCGGGGAGACTGTCGAGGGTCCCGACCGGGACCAATTACCTTGTCTTCATACGCCATCACGTAAGCTGTGAGAATGCAGTGAAGTGCAAGCAAAGCGTGATCCTCCGAGCACACTAAGTTTAAAACTGAGGATTTCTCCTACGGTGGGGGGTTTATAATGCGGAGGAGGCGGTGTCTACAAACTTGTAGTACCTAGTGTGACCTCCGGAGGGCGGAGCCCTAAACCCCATTGTCTGGGTCTCCCATTATGATGACCAGAAAAATGCTCGCCTGTCAAACAGCACTGAAAGTGCCGATACTTGACCTTTCAGAGAGCCAAGGGATAATCCCAACTCCAAACCCGACTGTAGGAAAGCCAGCAATGTCGGGATGGACAAAGGCCACGGTGAGCGACCACCAGAGGAACACCAGGAGAAAAAGATTTTCCACGTTCTGTGGTATATCTTCCTGGAGACAGGTTTCCTTGCCCGGTTCATTGTGGCAACAACCGCAGGAGAGAAACCCCTGGATGTCAGCAGCCAGGCCTCAAGAGCCATGCAGTCAATCTGAGGGCCCTGGAATTGAGGTGGAAGAACGGGCCTTGCGCGAGTAGATCTGCGCGTTCTGGGAGAGCCCACCGGTGTCCGCCTGACAGTTGCCACAGGTCCGGGTACCAGGACCTCCTGGGCCAATCTGGAGCCACCAGAATGGCTCTGTTGCATTCTGTCCTGATTTTCCACAGAACCCTGGGAATTAGAGCCAGAGGCGGGAACACATATGGCAGCTGGAAGCTGGACCAACTCAGGATCAGGGCATCCGCCCCCAGAGACTGAGGATCCCAAGACCGCGCCATGTATTGGGGTACCTGATGATTCAGCCGTGAGGCCATCAGATCCACGTCCGGAACGCCCCATCTCCCACAGATGTCCCGGAAGACTTCTGGATGCAGGGACCACTCTCCGGCGTCCATCCCCTGTCGGCTCAGGTAGTCGGCCTCCCAGTTCTCGACCCCTGGGATGTGTACTGCGGAGATCAGGCAGCCGTTTTCCTCCACCCATGCTAGAATGCGGTGGACTTCGGCGAGGGCCTGAGCGCTTCTGGTCCCTCCCTGATGATTTATGTAGGCGACGGCCGTCGCATTGTCGGACTGTACCCGAATGGGCCGTCCCGACAGGAAGGTCTGAAACGCTAGGAGCGCCAGATAGACCGCCTTGATCTCCAGTACGTTGATCTGCAACGCCGACTCCGACTGAGTCCAGAGGCCTTGAGCCCTGTGGTGTAAGAACACCGCCCCCCAGCCCTTCAGACTGGCGTCGGTGGTCACCACTAACCATGACGGTTTTAGGAAGGATCGACCCCGTGACAGGTGATGTGGCTGGAGCCACCACTGCAGGGAGTCCCTGGTCGGTTGTGACAGCGTCACTAGCCGATTCAGAGAGATCGTCCTTTTGTCCCATCGGCGAAGAATCTCCAGCTGGAGAGGTCGGAGGCGAAACTGCGCGAAAGGCACCGCCTCTATCGCCGCTACCATGCGTCCCACCAGCTTCATCAATCCCCGTAGGGAAGATTGTGGTGACAGAAGAACCGTCTGTACTCCTGACTGGATCGCAAGCTGTTTGGCTTGAGGTAGGGACACCAGGGCTGAGTCTGTGTGGAAGTCCATGCCCAGATATGTCAATGACTGGGTCGGGACCAGGGTCGACTTTGGAATGTTGAGAAGCCACCCGAACTGTTCCAGAGACTTCATGGTCGCCTCCAGGCTCACCCGACAAAGGTCTTCCGATGGCGCCCTGACCAGCAGGTCGTCCAAATAGGGAATGACGGCGTGTCCTTGCACATGCAGGAGAGCCATCATGGAGGCCATCACCTTTGTGAACACCCGCGGTGCTGAGGCTAGCCCGAATGGCAGTGCCACAAATTGGAAGTGTTCTTCCCCCACTGCAAATCTTAGCCAGCGCTGATGAGCTGGTGCAATGGGCACGTGAAGGTAAGCGTCCCTGATATCGATGGACGCTAGGAAATCCCCCTGTGACACCGCCGCGATCACGGAGCGCAGGGATTCCATACGGAACTTCCGAACCAACACGTGACGGTTGAACAACTTTAGGTCCAGAACCGGACGGAAAGAGCCGTCCTTCTTTGGGACGATAAAGAGGTTGGAGTAAAAACCCCTGAACCTCTCTCCCGTGGGCACTGGGACCACCACTCCGTCTCTGCGGAGACCCTCCAACACCAGGTGAAAAGCCTGAGCCTTGTCTGGGGATGGGGCAGACCGATGGAATCGGTGTACCGGCTGTGACGTCAGCTCTATCCTGTAGCCTCTTGAGACTACGTCTCGGACCCACTGGTCTTGGACGTGGAGTAGCCACCTGTCCTGAAAGAGAGACAGGCGGCCCCCCACCTGTGGGGAGACAGGATGAAGGAGCGAGTCATGCCGAAGCGGGTTTGGGGGTGGCAGCTGCTGCCCCTGCCGGCTTCTTTTGGCGACCTTTGCCGCGCCACTGGGTAGAGGGCTTGCCCCCACGGTCCGTGCGAGTGGACGTTGCTGATGACTGCGAGCTGGGGCGAAAGGACCACTGCTTTGGGTTCCTTTTCACGGTATACCGTGGCTTAGGCTTATTCTGCGGTATCTTAGACTCAGCAGAATCCTTAATCAGCTTGTCCAGCTCGGTGCCAAAGAGCCTGTCACCAGAAAATGGAAGATTTTGCAAAATCTTCTTAGACGTGGCATCTGAGTCCCAAAGACGCAGCCACAACAACCTGCGGATCGCTATAGCATTGGCGGAAGCCACAGCCGAGCGAGTGGCAGTTTCCAAAGTTGCCGTCCTGGCGTAATCCGCGTAAGCCTTCGCCCTGTCGGTAAGCGCCAGGACCTCTGGGCTGGACCTAGCTAGGTCAGAGATACCATCCAAGCAGGAGGTAATCGCCTGTAGGGTCCAGACCGTGGCAAAATTAGGGGCAAATGAAGAGCCCACAGCCTCGTAGGATGACTTGGCGAGTTGCTCAACCTGTCTATCCGTAGCATCCTTCAATGAGGAGCTATCAGAGGCAGAAAACAAGGAACGTGCAGCAATCCTGGTCATGGAAGCATCCACCTTTGGGGACTGCGACCACTCCTGAAGCACCTCCTGAGGAAAGGGAAAGCGAAGGTCCTTGGCTTTACGGACATAACGCCGCCCAGGATGTAACCTGGGTGTTCTAATCACCCTTCCAAAATTAGTGTGGTCCATAAAGGCTCCACTTGGTCTAGCCTCCGGCCGCAGCCATTGATAGACCTCCTTGGGGTGCACAGTCACCTCCTCGGGAGGAGTGACAAGACGTAAAGTCTCATTGATGGAGGACACCAGATCCTCAACCCCATCTGGAGATTCAGAGACAGACCCAAGAGTAGAACCCCCATCATCTTCCTCACCATCAGAGGAACGCTCCTCCTCAGAGGGAGCCTGGAGCTCTGGAGAGGCCTCACGAGCTCGCTTAGGGGGTCTCACAGTAGAAGTAAGAGACACCCGGGGGTAACTAGGAGGAGTAGCTGGGTTTTCCAGCCTCCTATGAAGTGCCTCCAGGGATTGCGACATGGAGGACATCTGGGCCAGCAGAGATTCATTTATCTTACTCTGCGTTTCCCATGTCCCTGGGATCAGCCGAGCCTCAGGGTACAGACCCGCAGATCCTGACTCTGCAGTAACTGTCTGGGTCTCTGGGCGCCCGCAATTATTGCAGGACCCCTCCACCAGTGAACCGTTGCATGTAGCGCAGGTAATGGTGTCCTCTGCTGCCTTAGCAGCATGCTTCCTTACTGAGGACATCTCCACAGTAGGGGAATAAGCCAAGTTGTAAACAAACAAACCGGGGAACCCGGTGGCTTACCGACCGCTAGAAGCGGTAGGAGGAAGCGGTGTAATTGTGTGACCTCCGCGAGTTCCGGTCTCCCTGAGAGTGCAGACACACGCTGCAGCCAGATCCCAGCCGGGAAGTGAGGGAGAAGATGGCCGCCGACTGTGAAGACGTAGGCGTGGCCAGGAACACGCGGGAGAACACAAAAAAACACGCCCATCAGTGAGTCATCACAAGAGCTGCTTCCTCCCCCTCCAGGCTGCCTCAGCAATGGAGGTGCCAGAGCCCGCAGCGCGGGAAAAGAGTGTGAAGTACACATACACACACACAGACTGCCCGCACAAAACAAACAGCAGCAGCCTTCAGCTTCAGCCCCTGTGACACACAGGGCGGTCAGCCAGAGTGACCCCAGCACAGGGTACACTATCAGAACCGCGGACCCGAGGGTAACCGCGCGGTCTGAGTGCCATGCCACCAAAGTGACAGACACTACCCCCAGGCACACATGAGACCACAAGGGGCCTCAGTGCCGGTCCGGTCTGTAAGCACCTTTAGGGAGGCCTCGGACGGGGGTACAGCACCAGTCCGGAATGTAAGCACCATAATGGGAGGCCTCGGACTGGGCTGGCTCCGTCCGGTCTGTAAGCACCATTTAGGGAGGCCTCGGACGGAGCGGAGCTGTGCAAGGCTCCAGGCTCCCCCTATCCAGAGCCTCCACAGAGGGATGGAAAGGGGAAAGCACGACAGCGTACCGGGAGAACAGCTAAGTGTCCAGGCTAAAAGCCCTCCGGTACCTCCACCAGCGTGTTCCACAAAGGGTGAGCGGGGAGACTGTCGAGGGTCCCGACCGGGACCAATTACCTTGTCTTCATACGCCATCACGTAAGCTGTGAGAATGCAGTGAAGTGCAAGCAAAGCGTGATCCTCCGAGCACACTAAGTTTAAAACTGAGGATTTCTCCTACGGTGGGGGTTTATATGCGGAGGAGGCGGTGTCTACAAACTTGTAGTACCTAGTGTGACCTCCGGAGGGCGGAGCCCTAAACCCCATTGTCTGGGTCTCCCATTATGATGACCAGAAAAATTGCTGCTGCAACCACATTTATAAACCCCCTGTGTTTTTAACCAGTTATTCTTATTGATAGGAATTTGAACTAAACTGGGGGATAATAAACTGCCAAGTGTAGTAGCTTTTTTAGCTGAAAAATAGCAACCCTGATCAAGAATTACATGCAGTTTCTCATCTTAATGAGATAATTGATTTAATTTGTGAAAACCCCCTACTGAATTGTTGTAGCAAAACAAAGTTTTTTCTGAAAAAGATATTGTATTCAGAATTTTTGGTTTTAACATAGTTTCTCTTTCTTTTGTCTCCATAGCTTAATGCTTTATAAAGGGTCAATTCAGGATAGCTGTAATTTTTTTACCCTATCACACACAATTTTTTCTGTTTTTCATATGTCACATGAAAGGAGCAGCTTCTCCGGGTTCTCATAAATTTATCAATCGGAATGGTAGATTGTGCTACTCTGATGGCATGATGTTGCACTGAGAATTGTGTTTCAAGATACACTATTCCTAATAGTTTTAGAGTCCACACCGCCCATATTATGGGTTCATTGTCTATTTTCTAGAAAATCAATTACTGTATATACTCGTGTATAAGCCGACCCGTGTATAAGCCGACCCCCCTACTTTTGACCCCAAAACCTGGGAAAACCTATTGACTCGTGTATAAGCCGAGGGTGGACCCCAGCACAGGTATACAGCCCCAGCAGTGTGGTATACAGGCCCCCCCAGTGGTAGTATACAGCAACCTCCCCAGTGGTATATACAGGCTCCAGCAGTATTACAGCAGCCTCCCCAGTGGCATATGCAGGCCCCAGCAGTATATACAGCAGCCCCAGTGGTATACAGGCCCAACCAGTATATACAGCAGCCCCCAGGGGTACACAGCAGCCCCCAGGGGTACACAGCAGCCCCCAGGGGTACACAGCAGCCCCCAAATGCTGGCACTCACCCCCCCTGCTGCTTATCTTACCATCCCGGTCTTCTGCACAGCGCCGCTCCTCGGTGCTCCGTTCTCCATGCTCCGTCCTCGCTGCATCCGGGATCCCCGGCCGTCGCACGAAGATGTCATATGCCTGCGACGGCCGGGGATCCCGGATGTAGCCGGACGGAGCACCGAGGACCGGCGCTGTGCAGAAGACCGGGAATGGTAAGATAAGCAGTGAGGGGGGGGAGGCCTTACACAGAGGGGGGGCGAGTGCCAGCATTTGGGGGGCAGATATGCACTGCTTCCCCCTGCCGCTGATTGACAGGGGGAAGCAGTGCATATATAATGAGCGGCCCCACGTGACGGGGTTGCTCAATACAGCAGCCTTCCCCGCCTCCTCCAGCCTCCCCAGCCCCGGCCACAGCCCCCACCACACCATGTAACGTATTGACCCGTGTATAGGCCGAGGGGGAGACTTTTCAGCCCAATTTTTGGGCTGAAAAACTCGGCTTATACACGAGTATATACGGTAACTCCCTGTGCAATTCGTAAGTAAACTTTAAATTGCAGTCATTGTTGTTCAGATAATCTACAAATTGTGGAACTTCATAATTCTCTCCAGACCACACCATCTAGTCGTCAATATAGCGACCGTACCATGTGATGTGATCAAGTTCTCAGAATAAAGGGAACATTTTCTAAAAAAATTTTTACATGCATTAGCCCCCTAACTCATTTTGAATACAAGAGTATAGTGACTATATCACAACATATCCACAAATAATTGGGAGACAAAAAACAGGACTCTATGGAATGGTTGTAACAATGAGTCTATGCACTGACATAGGGTCTCATTAAGAGAAGCCATGCCAGTAACAACGAAGAGCATGGGCGGAGGGAATCGTTTCTTGTGGAGTTTAGGAATTAAATAAAAAATAGGAATAACTGGAAACTTAACTGAAATGAGATTATTCAATGAACCCGATTTTATATTATATGTAAACTGAGAATTGGTCTGTAAATATTGCTCAACAACACCAATAAAACTTACCACAAATTATTTTATTGAATCAGTTAGCTCCATCAATTAATCAATTGATCCTACAACTGTATAAGACTGATAGACATAGGAGATGTTCTCCTGACGAAGGCCAAATTGCCTTTAAAATACATAGGAAAATCCTTTTGGCACAAAGGGGCTCCCGTAGCCCAAGTAATGTGAGGTCACACCTAGCAAACGGCGTGCTTCCTTGTCTCATAAACCAGCTGATTAATTTACTTAGTGATTCAAATAGCAAGCTGTCCCAGCCTCACACTGCCCAGCATTGCATAAAACAATTCAGATAGGAATAAGGCAAGTGCTTTAGTGTTTCTTGTGCAGATTGCTCACATGTCGATGTTTACCCACCATATATCTTATACGTTTTTATCACAAACACTATCTTTCTTGAAGCAGTTTCCACTAAAAAAACACATTGTTTTTTACGTAGTTCAAAAAAAAACTCATCAAGGTGTTATTTTATAAATCAGGCTGATTATCTCACATGAGAGAATATATGCCAGTGTGAGCTTACCCTTGATGAATCAGGCCCTAACCTTACTACTCACACTGACAATATCCCTGACACTATCCTTCAGCAGCTGGGAGTACAAGTAATGATTCCGACCATTACAATTTATATAGCTTGGGAGGTTGTGAGATCCAGTGGGATGCTTACAAAGGAAAGTTTCAATACCAACCAGCCAAAAAGATATCCCGATATCTCATACAGATTCATTATATCATAACTAAGTTTCATTATGACCCCTTTTAAATGTATTTATTGCAATCATTCTTAAAATGAGTACTAATAGACCCTTATAATGCACACGTTGTGAGATGTTCACAAATAATAACTCAGTTCCCGTTTCCTGTTTTTGGTGCTAATAATCATTTTTAAATCTTGAGGGCATTGCATATTGCAATGGCATTGGATTGAAGAAATTTGTGAAATACAAAAAAATAATCTACTCATTTTCTTAGCAGCACTGAATAGGGTCCCACTTTATGCTGTTCATTTGGATCACATTCTAGGAATGGATGTCTAACTGCACCTCTGATACTTGCATGCAATGAGATATTGTGCTCCCTGTACTTATTCGTGTTAGCCCAACCTTTGTATTAGTTTTAATTACTATAACAAGGGTTCTGCCCTAAGTGAACCTTTTTTTAACAAGCCGATACATTACACATTTTAATGCAATTAAAGATTTTCAATTCAATTTATTGCTGACTGATAGAAATGAGATAAAATGTCGATATTTTTTAGATATGCAGAGAGGATTACTATTCTATATGAACTATGAAGACAAATTATAGGTTTTTATTAATATTTTATTCTGTGATTTAATATAATTTTTTTTTTATCACAGATATATGGCAGGACCAAGAAAATTGACCTTTGCATAGGCAATGTTTGTCTCTTTAAGGACTTTCAATACACTTTCCACCTTTCTAAGGATTTTTGTGAACTTTTTTTTACTTGGGTGTCTATGAGAAGAATCTGTTATTTAGCTGCTACATACAGAAAGATCACCAGTAATATTAGAAATGTATTTATTAAACAACACTGATATAATGTTTTTAAAGGGTTGTTCATCCATATCATCAAACACAATTCTGGGATGTATGAACAGAAACATACAGTCTAGTTCACGTGAAGCCATTATCGCCCTCTACTCCTCTTTGTGCAGACCTCATCTGGAATAATGTGTTTAGTTCTGGGCACCACATTTTAAAATAGACATCAGCAAACTGGAGCAAATTCACAAGAAAGATACCAGATTGGTGACTGGTCTGCAAATCATGTCCTATGAGGAACGGTTACAAGATTTAGGGATGTTTAGTTTGTAAAAAAATAAGACTGAGAGGAGACTTAATAGCTGTCTACAAATAGCTCAAAGGCTGTCACTTTTGAGGGATGGATCAGCTTTATCATTTGCAAAAGGAAAAACTAGAAGCAAGATAGATATTCGAAAATACATTTTAACATTGAGGGTGATCAATGAGTCGAACAGGCTGCCACAATAAGTGGTGAGTTATCCCTCAATGGAAGGACTGGATCGCAGAAGCGCTATACGCATGAAATGGGGCCATTGTCCACCCTGCCGAACCCTCCCTGCACTATGTACCCTCATATTTTGTGAATAAAAAGCACGTCGAAGAGATCCAGTGATTGCTGTCTTTTATCTAATTTAAATCATGCTTCTTGCTGACTGGGCAACACTGGTCCCTGGAACACTGTATCCGGCTGTGCTGTTTAAGCTTGCAGCGCTGGTGCCTCGCTCCCTTATGCAAAAAACTTCAATGGAAGTCTTCAAACAGAGGCTGGACAGACATCTGTCTGGGACATTTAAGGTGCATGCACACGGTCCGGAGGAGCTGCGTGTGAACGCAGCTCCTCCGGACCTGAGGGAAGCTGCGGGTGGCCGCAGGGAGATCGAAGCAGCCCTGTACTTACCATGTGCGGCGGTTGCAGGGCGGCTTCTCCCTGCAGTCACCCGATGGGAGCCACTTCCAACTCCGCAGCATGAAATGAACATGCGCGGAGGAGCAGACTCCCGCAACCCGCACCGTAGCTCCAAAGATGCTGCGGGCGAGTTACGCATAGTGAGGATGGGATTTTTTGAAATCTTATCCACTATGCTAGTATTGTCTACGCAGCGTTTTGGACGCAGATGCAAAGACGCTGCGTCCAAAACGCTGCGTCCACTGATCGTGTGCACGCACCCTAAGTGAATCCTGCTTTGTAGAGTTGGAAGCGACCTCCTGGGTCCTCTTTACCAACCACCTTGCTCATTCTATGATCATTGTAAAAAAGCAACTCTTTAATAGTCTAATTCAAATATTAAATATATTAAAGTTTGTCAACAAAAACCGTAACATCAATAATGATGATATAACAAGTGAATATTAAGTAACCTATTTAATACCTGACATGATCACTGTAGCCATCACTGGCCTTGGATATCTTGTGCTGTACATCTACTGCAGAGAACAAGGTTTGCATGCAGATATCATATGCAGTGCATCACAGTATAGGCAATCAAAAATAGTGCAGGCCAGGTTAAGGTTAACCAAAAAATGAAAATCCACATCATGGTTTAACCCCTTAGAGGACCAAGCCTCATTTTTGCAATTCTGACCAGTGTACTTGATGAGGTTATAACTCTGGAACGCTTCAACATATCCTAGTGATTCCAAGAATAATTATTCATGACACATTGGACTTCATGTAAGTGTTAAATTTAGGATGATATTTTCTGCATTGCTTTGACCAAACAGAGTGTTTACATGCAGTGACAGTTGAAGCCATGACGGGTATAGCCATCATTGGTCATTAAGGGGTTAACATTGTTTTCTTTTTCAAAATTACCGTACAAAAAATGATTTAGCATCTTGTTTCAATCAGTATTCTTCCATTAATATCACTGCAGTGAGTCATCTCTACCTCATACACAGAGAGTATTCACTGGGTAATGAAAGGGAAGGAGCGGCATAATGTAAAATCTATTTATTTTACATGGCCACCGCAAAGTTGGCCAATCTAAGTAAAAAGAAGCACAACAACATAATCCAATATTTAAAATAAAATTCTTTATTTTTAAAATAACATAAATCCAGTTAACGGAAACAACTCAATGTATCGTTTTAGTATAGAATATCTGTGGCGATATTAAAGTATTTTAAAACAAAAAACAAACAATTCTAATAATAAAAACATTAAATGTAGATCTGGATCTATGTTAAAGAGATACATTTTCACATTGTTAAATTTTGTTCTGCTCACTAGGATGTTAGTTCTGCGTGTATTACTTAATACACCTTATCCAGAAAGGAAAGCACAAATGAAATATGAACAAAGTATTTAGTATATGAGTTCTCTGCTGCAGAGATATTTATAACACTTAATAATAATTCTAGTGCAGAATACTAGCATAATACAAGCTATTAAGAAATAAATCCCATGTCAATAACCAGTTATAACTGTAACCGCTTTATTTCAGAAGGAACATGTGACTCTAATATTTGTATATTTACAGTAATAAGTATCAGCTTTTAACTGGGAAAACCAAAGACAGTAACATAAATACATATTGACATCTGCATTACAGGATATCCCTTAACCGATAAGACGTTAAGGCTTATATATATCAATAAGAGATTTTTAACCTTACTCTAAAAACACCTTGTGCAATCTTTCAAGATCGTTTTGGCACAGACAAAGAATTGAGAACCCCCTATCTATATATATTTTTTTTCTACTGATATCAAAGGCAGACCTTTGTTATGATAGGGAAGTAGATAATAAGAAAACCATACTAAGAAGTAAAATATATAGCCCTTTGAAGTCCCTCTACTTTCATAGAGAATTCTTCTCATCTAACACTGCATGTAATTAATAGGCAATCATGTAGAGAAAAAAAAAAACTGAGGATCTTCAGAGGCAATGGACAGAGATTATCTTACCGGTGTTCTTGTATTTACCGTATCTCCTAGAAGCAGATCGAATTGTTAAAAATCTAAACATGATGATATAAATAATATAGTAATTACGAACACTTCCAAAAAGCACAGTACCTTATGTTCCTTTCAAGTTTATGTACAAAAAATGTACGTCGTAATTGGAGATTCAGAAATGTACAAAAAAAAATCCCTCATTTGAGCAAACAATATCTATCCTTAAAGGGAACCGGTCATGACGTTTTGTGATATTAAACTGCCTCCAATGTTTATTAAGTGATATAATGTGCATTACTAACATGGTTTTGTTATACAAAATTCCACTTATTTATCGTAACGACTTTACATGCTCACCCGGTAAAGTCCTGACCGGTCCGATGCACATGGACGAAGATCCTAGCTACCCATTGGCTGGCTTAACGGAGAAACCCAGAAAAAATAAATTCTGGATCTTTAAATTGAATATTCTTTCTTGCTTTATTTAAGGTAGTTTAAAAAAATCACATCGGGGGGTGAGTAATAAGTTGACACATTTCAGCGACAGCTTTAGTCAACTAGGGCTGTTGACGAAACTTGTTACTCATCCCCCTGATGTGATTTTTTTAATTACCTTAAATAAAGCAAGAAAGAATATTAATTTGAAGATCAAGCATTTATTTTTTTCCGGATGACTGCACAAATGCCTGTCTTCAGTCATAGGGGAGGCGCTTTTGCTTGCTTCAGCCCCTGTCACTCAAATTCAGCCATATTTTTCTTTAACTTCATCACGCTCCATGCATTGTGGTATATGGACATCACTGGGACCATTACAGGTGAAGCTCATCACCAGAAATGGTGGTGAAGGACCTGTGGTGATGTGATGACCATGTGACCTTAATGGACAGAGCTCAGTATAGCAAAAGTGTTAAAGAGAACCAACCACCTCAGATCACCCTAATACACAGTTAGTACATGTCCCTGCACCCCAAGGATACGTTTCCAGCACTGTTTTTGTGTAAAATCTTGCATTAGTATAACCGATATAAAGACTTTATAAAGTTACTAGCCTGAAGACTTCTGGGCGTATCCCTCCTTCTATTATACTTCAGGGCTGTGCATTGCATGGCTGCGCTCCCCCTCCCTCCGTGCCTGCTGCCCTGTCCTGATGGGCGTGATCGTTATCTCCTCTGCACAGAGGGAGGGGGAGCGCAGCCATCCAATGCACAGCCCTGAAGTATAACAGAAGGAGGGATATGCCCAGAAGTCTTCAGGCTAGTAACTTTATAAAGTCTTTATATCGGTTATACTAATGCAAGATTTTACACAAAAACAGTGCTGGAAACGTATCCTTAGGGTGCAGGGACATGTATTAACAGTGTATTAGGGTGATCTGAGGTGGTTGGTTCCCTTTAAAGGACCTGTGGTGATGTGATGACCATGTGACTTTAATGGGCAGAGCTAAACCCTTATGTCCTTCACTTCAGGCCTGTTTTGCTCCATCTATTACAGTCACATGTGACGACACCATGGGTTCTTACCGCAGTGATAGCAAACAATTACAATGTGAGGAGGGCATGATGAAGTTCAACAATTATCATGGTTGAATTTGAGTTAACCGTGGCTGTAGCAAACAAAAACACCTCTCCTATGACTAAAGCCAAGGTATGTAGTGGCATATAAAATCTTTTTAAAGATAAATGCGTGGAATTTTGTTGTCAGAAAACCCTATTAGTGATGCACATTACATCATTTAAAACACATTGGGGGCAGTTTAATATCAGAAAACGACATGACCAGCTCCTTTTAAATTTGGAACAATACTGTTTCAACCATTTTCAAGGTATATGAAAGAAAGCAAAAAATCCAGCTTTTGCCCTGGAAAAGAAGTACTCACATTCTCAAATTCTAACCTATGTGGTCCTGCCAACACTGCACCCTGTCTGTAAGCTCAGGTCCAAGATGATTCATACTATGGCAGGTTCTCAGGTGGGATTTAGAGTACACGTGTGGCCCTCCAATTTGGAGGCAATCCCTAGACTTGGGTTTGCAGAATGAGTGAGCTACATTTTCAGTTTTTTTCACACAGTTTTTGTGGCTGTTTTTTTCTATTATTTAAGCACCATAACTTTTCTTTTTCAAAAACATTTTTTCTGTGACTTTTTATTTACTCACATTTGACATGGTTTATAAGCCTATAGGAAAGTGCTTGAGCAAAATACTGTATTTGGAAGACCAAAGAATTACACTGCGCTGTTTAAATCAAGTTTCTGTGTCAAATGGACACCAAAAGAAAAAAAAAAAGGTCAATATTTCCCCCCAAATCATGCACTTAGTAGAAAATAATATTTAGAAATCTTGCAATTTTCACACTGGCCTCTGTCTGGGGCTTTTTTTCGCACAGATATAAGTTATAAACTCTACTGCCAAAAAACTGATGTATTCTAAGTTAATCCATTCTGCAGCCAGAATGAAACATAACTATAGAAGGAAAACTGTGAAAACATTTAATGAAACCCTATTAATTTTTTGTAGTCAATGATATACCGTGTTTCCCCGAAAGTAAGGCCCTGTCTTACATTCTTTTGGGGGCCAAAAGTGGCCCCCGGCCTTACTTTCGGGGGGGGGCCTTACATTGGGTGCCCCAGCAGTGTGGCCTACAGGCCCCCTCCTGCTGGGACACTGCGGGAGCGGGTCGCACGTCACGTGCGCCCGCTCATTACATATGCACTGCATCCCCCTGTCAATCAGCGACAGGGGGAGCAGTGCATTATACAGTATATATGGGCCCCCTATTGCTGGCACACTCCCCCCTGTTATGAGGCCCCCACCGCTGCTGCTGCTGAAGACATCTTACCCTCCACGGTCTTCTTGCAGCAGCCAGCGGCGCGTCCGTCTGTACTCGGCGGTCTTCCGGATCATGTGACCCATCGCAGCGCATGACGTCATCGCGACTGCGACGGGCCGGTCACATGATCCGGAAGACCGCCGAGTACAGAGGACCGACGGACGCGCCGCTGGCTGCTGCAAGAAGACCGTGGAGGGTAAGATGTCTTCAGCAGCAGCAGCGGTGGGGGCCTCATAACAGGGGGGAGTGTGCCAGCAATAGGGGGCCCATATATACTGTATAATGCACTGCTCCCCCTGTCGCTGATTGACAGGGGGATGCAGTGCATATGTAATGAGCGGGCGCACGTGACGTGCGACCCGCTCCCGCTCCCCCCCCCCCTCCGCTAGCGGCCTTACATTGGCCCCCCCGGTTGTAAGGCCTTATAATCGGGGGAGGCCTTACATTGGCAGGCCCCCCCTTTACCCCCAGGCGGCCTTACAATCGGGGGGGCCTTACTTTCGGGGAAACACGGTATCTCTTCAAGTTATAAAAAGTAGCTCCCCCTATCCCCATAGAGTCCATATCCCTTAAACATTGCAGTTTTCCCATATACGTATTTCCAGTGGCTAAACTGGCTATATTGCAAACTGTCCAACAAGGAATTTTAAAAATATTTGTAAAATAATATATATATATATATTTGTATATCTTATGGACTACAGTTATTCTTCAGAATGTTATAATATCAGAAGACAGACAATGACAGTTCAAGAACCAGAGTTAAAGTGGTATTCCCATCTCCAAGATGCTATCCCAATACGTAGTATGTGTAATATTAATAATATTAGCAAATACTTTCAATTAGAAATGCAGTATAGTTCTCTTGATAAGAGCAATGTATGTTCCTTATGTGCAGAGCTTTGCAGGACCTTAGGCATCCATGGTTATGCCCACAAGTAACTAACGGACTTTCCATAAAGGCATGGCCATAACCATGGATACCCAAGTGCTGCAATGCCTTGCAAATGAGAAGAAGACATTGTTCATCAGGAAAACTATACTACATTTGCTATTGGAGGTATTTGTCAATATTGTTATTATTACACCTACTACATATTGGGATAGGATCTTGGAAAAGGGAATACCCCTTTAAGTTTCCCATGTATTAGTTACATCAGACAGCCATTTTTTAATGACTTATCAATTATGGTTGAAATTTGAAGGCTGTAGTTTTGTATGACATACCCATACATTAATATGACATATTGCCAATCTCTGCTGCTAGCAATGAACTTTGTACTGGTTATCCCGGTCACAAAAACACAGCGATAGTTGGTAGAAAGTAGTCTAAATTTGTTTTTTTCAGATGTCCAAAATATTGTATGAAAGATAAAAGATCATTGCCAATCTCAAGACATGGCTGATACGACCTTACAGCGCACCACCCCAATACAAGCTTGACACATAAGGACTGCATCCAAGTGGAATAAGCATAATACTAAATAAATTAACATTCATGAATTTCAGAAAACAATTAGATACAGTGCTACTTAGAAGTTTGCAAACCATTCAGCATTTTCTATATTTCAATGTGAGGTTGATCTAAAACTGCATCAGGTTGTCCTAAATGTAGAGGAGAACCAAATCTAGAAAATCAGTCCAAAATAATACACTTTTCAAATAAGGAAAAAATTAAAATATTATGTGGCTGTAAGTGGCAACAGTATATCAACTTTTGAAAGTGAAATTATAGTGTCTGGTGTTTTCAATTAGGTGTGAATGGGTGACCTGTTTTATTTAAGAACAGGAATCTCAGTCATTTTATATACATGGAGAAACTTTAAAGACAATTATCATCATCCAAAGGAGCGCTTGAACTACAAAGATCATCCAAGAGCAGGGAAGAGAATAGGACAAAAGACAGATAAAACAAGGTCAAGAACTAACCCAAGGAAACCTCGAAGCAACTGAAGTCTACTGTCATGTTAACTAATATTAATATTCACCACTTACTATTGGGGGAACACTGAACAGTGCTGTAGTCCATTGCAGGATTGAAAGGAGAAAAACACTGCTCTCCAAAAAACATTTAAACCGTCCATGTTTTGTGGACAGATGAGACCAAAACAGAGCTTTACAGTTTAAAAAAGTGATGTTTCTAGAGGAAACAAAAAAGTGTGAAAAATGGCTTGGGTCTGTTTTCTGCATCAGGGCTAGGGGAACAATAACTTCTCAAATCATACCAGCACGTACTAAAGAAAAATGTCAGTACATCTGTCCGTAAACTGAATCTCAAGGTCATGCAGCTAGAAAATAACCCAAAGCAAACAAGTCGTTCTACAAAACAATGGTTAAAGAAGCATAAGGTTTTGCAATGGCTAAGACAAAGTTCTGACATTAATCCTGTACAAATGTGTGGAAGGACCTAAAACAAGCAGTTCATGGGAGGAAATTTACCAACATGAAAGAGTTAAAGCAGTTATGTAGAGAGGAATGGGCTAAAACGATTAACTACAGTAATTGCGGCACAATGGGGACGTCACATCAGATACTAAAAGCAAAGGTTCACATCATTTTTCCATGCACTGACTTCCAATATTGGATCATTATCCTCAATCTCAAAGTTTAATCATTTTGATTCATTTGTTAAATTTGGTTCTCTATCTACTTTTAGGAGTAGTGTGAAAATCTGATATAGTTTTAGTTCAAATTCAAGGAGAAATACGGAAAATTCTGAAGGTTCAAAAGCTTTCAAGCAACAGTAAGTTTCAATCGCTAGTACCACTTGGTTATTTTGGGTCAGGTTCACATTCATACTGTGCATTACACTGAGCACTGCAGTGGAGATTCCATCTAATTCCCCCTAAAATGTGATTCAGATTGTTCCCCCGACAGAACTATTTATTGTAATGAATCAGACTTGTATTGTGTTTGGCCTCCATTCCTGTGACGTCCTTAAGACAAAAGCATTGTCTACCTGGCCTTATCTAGACTAAACTAAATTTTGATTTTTTTTTTATTATATGATTTTTCTAATTGTTTGCAAACTGCGTTGCATCATCACACCAAGAATGGCTACATCAAGACCTCCATTTTGTGAGCTAGATTTATAGGGGTCTTGCCACATTTCATTGAAGTCTTTTGGAATGTTCTGACAAAGCTGCAGACAGTGCTAGACAGGACAATTATAGAGTTGTTTAAGCAACTTATGTAGTTTTTTTTTGGCTGAAACATGATGTGATAGCTAGATTAATCCTTCTGTGCATTGCTCCTGCAATCCTTAAAGCTGATGTGTGCTCTACAGTAAACACTCCACAACTCCCCTTTGAACTTCAATGATGACTCGATCTGGTGTCCACTTTTGCTGTTTCTTAAGAGAAAAGGGGAAGTGTTGTGGACTGCTTGCAACAGAAAACTAAAAGCATTTCAGCAGTAAGAAACACAAAGAACACACTTGGGGAACAGCATGAATGAGAATAAAAGGACTCATTTATGCTGCTGATTAAACAGCACAGAAAAGGTGAGTTTAAACAACTCTACACCTTCTCCTATCAAACCTGCAGGAGAGGTTTCCTTCAAAGGAGTTGTCCAGGCTTTGGATAAAATCCAAGCCGTTCTATATAATTCCAGACTGGCAACATGCAGTGTACACACTGTCATGATTCCCTGGTAGTCACTGTGCGAGTGGGCGGTCTTGTGATCACACATATGCAATTTGTATTCTTGCTATCATATCTCCACTAGACATCAGTAGTTAAAAATTGAAGTTGGTCGAGTCTAGTCGATCCATGCCAGCTAGCATGCAAATCTCACCGCATGCCGTCATGATTTGTCAGTCTGAAGTCACAGAGTGATCGTAGGCTGCTGTCTCAAGACTGGACAACTCCTTTTGAGTGAACCTGTTTTGAAACCAACCCCAATGTTATTTAGATCAGTGTTTCCCAACTCCAGTCCTCAAGGCACACCAACAGGTCATGTTTTCAGGATTTCCGTATCATTAGACAGATGATGGAATTATCCCCTGTGCAAGTGATTAAATTATCACCTATGCAATCCTAAGGAAATCCTGAAAACATGACCTGTTGGTGTGCCTTGAGGACTGGAGTTGGGAAACACTGATTTAGATCATGCACTGTGCATAAGTAACCTGGTGTAAAAAAATCCATATATTTATCGCAAAAAAGCACTTCAGCTGGTATCAGTCATGCTATTTTTTTTTTATAAATAATCACTTCTCCAGCATTGTAATATGCTGCAGGTGTAGTTATAGCAGAAATGGGTTAAGGACTCATGGTAATGTCACGACCATGTGACCCCCTATGGGTGCAGCTAATCTAATAAGTCCTTCACTTAAGGCCTGCGTAGCTCTGCCCATTACTGGTTCTTAACCCATTTCTGCTATACTTAGCATCCTGCAGTGATAGCAATATATTACACCCCAATGATTGAATGTGAAGGCAAATAATGCAAAAACCTACCGTAAGCATCTACCGTAAGCACATGACAGCAAATACAATTGGCAAACTTTTGTTTCTGCTTATTGTATCAATTGTAGCCCCAGTCTGAAAACTATTAGTAGCCTCTCCGATCACGGACTGAATTGGCAGTAATACTTGTAAAATTAATAGGCTCAGATTAGTGCATACTGCTTGTATAGAGCCTAAAATTGCACCAAAAGGCAAGGTTCAGCTTTGACTTAGGTCTAGAAACAAGATTGTGGAATGGTAAGGGACTAACAAATGATTGTTCACTAAAGAAAATGATAATGTATTCCTAGAAGATGAAATTGGATTGGTAAAACAGCACAACATTGCTTTTGGTTTTTCAATCCACAAATTGTTGACACCTCAAGCTCTGCCTTAAAACGCACCTAAATCTATCAGCTATTGTAGTATGGATATCACCTGATTATGCTTTTCCACTTAATTTGTGGTGTTTGGTGCAGACAAATATTATCATTAATTTTTTTCACTAACTAAACCTTTGATTCTGATATTATAAACACAACTGCAATTTTTACGTGAGTGTTATTTTAAGGTGACCCCTAGAAGCCTATAATGAGAAAATGCACCAAAACTACAGCGCTCAACAGCCTTTTTGGATGCACAGAAGACATGAGATTTCATGAAACCAATCCACTTTGCATGAACAGTTAAACGCAGCCGATATTCTGAATTAAAAAAAGACAAACGAAAAAAATGCAGTATGTACACTACATGGGAGCATCTGGTCCTACACAATCAGCACAATGGCGTAACCAAATCAACACTTGCTATGACTTGAATACCTCTGTAATTGAATGGCAGCATATTACTTTCTCACCTGTTTATAGTTTTCCATATTTGATCTCCAGTATATTGCATAATAAAATAAAAAAAATAGCAGTGCAAAAGAATGAGTTCGATAAATCTAAAGTCATTTTCAATTTAAAATATAAACTCCAGTTTTTTGAAGATAAAAGTCATAATTAGCTTCATGAAGGAAAGCAAATTCCACAGCATTCCATGCAAATTTCCAAGCAATCTGAAGATTCACAACAGGCGTCCATTATTCCACAATCCATATCACAAGGGCAGTTGCAGTCATCGCCCATCTCTTCTCCACAACAGCAACAGCAGGCTTCAGAAGTACAGATTCCACAAGAAGCTTGTCCCAATACGATGTTGCAGAGTGTGACAAACTCACAAAATAAGCAAGCTAAAATACAGTGAACGCAGCAATCTTCAAATGAAGTAGGTTGTCCAGGAAGATGAAGAGGGCAAGGAATCGGTGAACCAATGTAAAAAAGAAGAGGAAAAAATATCAAATTAGTTATTAGGATAAATGACTGCAGCAAAACTATAATTCAAAAAAACTGCAATTGAAAGGGAACCTGTCACCTAAAAATCGCCCCCAGCCTATCAATATCTGTTCCTGCACCTTCCTAATCATATCCTACCTATCCCCTCTCTGTCGTAAAACAATCATTGCAAAGTTTAAAAAAGTGCTTTATAAACTTACTAAAGTGAGGCTTCATGTCCCCTCAGAAGTCGCGCAGGGCGTACCCTGTGCATGATTTTCGCCACCTCCACCACTTGTACTCACGCCCCGATGGGTGTGAAAATGCTTTGTAATCATTCTCTCCCTCCTCCATGGGCATATTAGCCAGTATGACGCTAATCGCGTCATTTCCGGCTCAGTGTCGTCGATACACCTTTTGGGTGTATCGATGAACCTCAAGCTGCGCATTGTGCATGCGCGAGGTTTGCTTTACGGCAGCATCTGTGATGAGTTGCCGTAAAGCAAACCTTGTGCATGCGCAATGCACAGCTTGAGGTTCTTCGATACACCCAAAAGGTGTATCGACAACACTGAGTCGGAAATGACGCGATTAGCTTCATACCGGCTAATTTGCCCATGGAGGAGGGAGAGAATGATTACAAAGCATTTTCACATCCATTGGAGCGTGAATACAAGCGGCAGAGGCGACGAAAATCATGCACAGGGTACACGCTGTGCGACTTCTGAGGGGACATGAAGCCTCACTTTAGTAAGTTTATAAAGCACTTTTTTAAACTTTGCAATGATTGTTTTACGACAGAGAGGGATAGGTAGGATACGATTAGGAAAGTGCAGAGATAGATATTGATAGGCTGGGGGGACGATTTTTAGGTGAAAGGTTCCCTTTAAGTTTATGTAAAAGTTAAATATGAGTCACGGTTTAAAACAATACAAACATACAAAATATTTCTTAACTCTGCTGCTCTGTTCGGTCAAAAATGACTGAATTTGAAGTTTTTGATTTTGTTTGTTTATGAACAACCATGTTCACATACAGTATAATAATGCAACAGGTATTCACATAAAACACTTAAGGCCCTTTCACATCAGCGTTTTTTCAAATCGCGGCAGATGCGGTGAAAAAAACCGCATCTGCCGCGATTACCGCATACCGGCTGCACTTGCGGCGCGGTTGCGGTTTTTGCCATGCAAAGTATAGGCGGACTTGCGGCAGGTGCGGCAAGTGCGGTTTTGCACTTGCGGCAGGTGCGGCCGCGAAAAAACATGAATGGAACATTATAAGTGTATAGTAGACCCAAACAGAACAGCAGGGTTAATAGGTTATTTGTTATAAATTGTGTTACAGTTTTAATATGAAATTTAGTAATTCTTTTGTTATTTAATCTATAGCATAAGGTAAACACACACAACAGTGCAAACAAAATATTTGTAATATGCTATCACACATGTCTAGTGCTGACTTGGTTAAAATGCAGCCCTCAAGGCAAACCTGGCCCTTTGCCTCTGTTCCTCAGACAGCAACATTTACGTGGCTTGTAAAAATGACATACTGCCTGTGAACTGAAGTGGGTAGTGCAGAACAACACCAAGATTGACCCATTTGGCTTCTCAATTTCAAGTGCCTGCTTGTCAATCAGTAATTGTGGGGGACATCATATTCTCTGTGAGAGGAGGAAGGAAGAAAGAGGGAGGAAGGAAGAAAGAGGGAGGAAGGAAGAAAGAGGGAGGAAGGAAGAAAGAGGGAGGAAGGAAGAAAGAGAGAGGGAGGAAGGAAGAAAGAGAGATGGAGGAAGGAAGAAGAGGGAGGGAGGAAGGAAGGAAGGAAGAAAGAGGGAGGAAGAAAGAGGGAGGAAGAAAGAAAGAGGGAGGAAGAAAGAGGGAGGAAGAAAGAGGGAGGAAGAAAGAAAGAGGAAGGAAGAAAGAGGGAGGAAGAAAGAGGGAGGAAGGAAGAGGGAGGAAGGAAGAGGGAGGAAGGAAGAGGGAGGAAGGAGGGAGGAAGGAGAGGGAGGAAGGAAGAGGGAGGAAGGAAGAGGGAGGAAGAAAGGGAGGAAGGAAGAGGAGGAAGAGGAGGAGGAGGAGGAAGAGGAAGAAGAGGAAAAGAGGAAAAAGAGGAAAAAGAAGAAGAAGAGGAAGAAGAGGAAGAAGAGGAAGAAGAGGAAGAAGAGGAAGAAGAGGAAGAAGAGGAAGAAGAGGAGAAGAGGAAGAAGAGGAAGAGGAGGAAGAAGAAGAGGAATAAGAAGAAGAATTAGCAGAAGAAGAAGAATAAGAAGAATATGAAGAATAATAATAAGAAGATGATTAAGATTAAGAAAAAGAAGAAGTGCAACAAAAATAATAGATTGCTACCCTTGGATTAGTAAATTTTAAATAATGAAATAGGGAAAGTCTGCATTTACAAATTGGTTACTAGTGGTAACATATTAAGGCTTGAAAAGATAATGTTTAAGTCCAAGCAAAGGAGGAATCTTTGCCAGATAAAGGAGTTGCCTACTCTAATATCTTAATTTACATAATATCCTCTAATAAGGAGAATCATAGAAAGCTCTTTGAAGGTTGTTAGAGGATATCACTTAGTTTTGCTTGTGTAGAGAGTTATTCTCTGTACAGAGTCCTAGATGGGGCATGACAAAAAGTCACCGAATAGATGAAAACTATTAGTGGCGTTTTATTATGTTCTTTTTATACCATTTTTTAATTATTTCTATTCATTTATATATAATCTTCAATGAGATGTTTGTTTTTTAGAAATTAGGACTTATTCAGTTGTCTTTTTTACAAGTTCTCGTGTTTTTCATGGATGTAACTTGTACCTGTTATAGCCTAAGGTATTGTTTACATGCATGTGTATTTTTTCAGTCCACAACACATGAAGACTTGCCAGACTTTGTCAGACATGCAATAGATCAAATTCACCAATGCAAGTCTTCAGGCCCATTAGAAAGAAAACAAATCAGACAGAACTAAAGGCTTGAAAAACTGAACACTGATCACACATTGATGAAAATCAGATCCAGAACACTGCTAAAAATCGGTCTGTTTTTTTGGTTACACCAAAAATCACTGAAGTCTGAATAGGAGGTTTGAAAAGAGAATGCATCAGAGATGGCAATATCTACAGTATGTTTAGCACAAGTATATATGTATCTTTAGATAAAGAACAGGTCCAGTGTCTTCCCCAACTAACTTGCCCAGGTGTAAATTGTCTCATCAGAAAGGAAGTAGATGAACTTTAGTGTCATCTATTGAAAGTAGCAATCCTAAAAGTCATAATTGACTCTTTAACTAGCCTTGCAATGTGGCTTAGGCTTTATGCCTGATCGGAGCCCCAATATGCACAAGCTGGTTTTGCGTTGATTGCTCCTCAATTAGTGCAAAGAATGGGACATTATCTGGCTGTATGAGAGGCTAAGACGGGGTTCTAAGGGAATAGCTTTTCTCCTTGTGGAGATTAATCCTGCATGCCAGCAGTGAGGATACATGGATACTTATAGTATATATAATAAATATATGGTATATTATAATAAATTTCTCAGAGGGGCACTGCGGCCATATCTCCTCACTGTTGACATGAAGGATTAATCTCCACCTTGCCCACGTGTGTAATTCTAAAAACTAGTCATTTTCCAAAAAGTCAATTCAATTGGTTTGCAAGGTCAAAAGAACTATTATTCACATAATTCTTCTGAGTGAACATGAACCACAGCAAGTGCTTGACAAAGCCAATATTGGTCCTATTACTCCTGGGGTCACAACTCATTGGATAATTTAACATCACCAACTGTGGTACGTTTACCACATGCCAGTAGGTACGTTTGCTGATAAGTGCTGGTCACCAGTTAGTCTGTTATGGTTGCACATGTATTCAGTTCCTCCAGGTTGTCATTAATTACAATCTCCATTCAAGGAACCTGCATTATAACAATTAAAAGCCATGGACAGGTATACAGATACTGCAATTATTGGGAAAATGTAAAGAGCAAAGCTGCAGAGAGAAATGAAAAAAGAAGGAAAGTAGTTCATGCATAGATCAGAAAACACTAAAACAGTATGAAAAGTTTGGGGTCAAGAAACACTATCAGATATAATTGCAACTATTAAGGTATGTTCAAACAGGACTCTTTAATGTGTTTTGCAGTCATTTAGTAAAGTTTAAGCAAAAAAAAACAAAAATCCTGCTAGACCTACTTGTTATAAGCTAATACTTTTCATAATATCATTATTAACATCTGTACTGCAAAGTTGCATATACAGCAGAACATATTTGTGGACGTATAGGTGCATCCACACATGGGCTCTAGAGGTATGGGGGGCCGACTTGACCCTCAAAAGAACATGGAATGATGTATTATGATGGGCTATTGAATTGCGAAGGAATTTTGAACGACAGCACATCTGCGACCACAGGACATCACTAGTTTCTCACACTGAAGAGATTCTGGTCTGCTCTTTTCCAGTCTCTTCCACAGTTCTGTGACTATTGTGGATTTCTTGCTCATAACTTTGTCACCAATAATTTTCCACAGGTTTTCTATAGGGTTTAGATCAGGACTCTGGGCGGCCATTTCATTGTTTCAATGTTTTCTGTTTCAAGGAACTGCTTTACCTCTTTTGCTGTGGACAGGGGACATTGTCCTGCATGGCAATTGCTGGCTGATTGACTACTGAATGCAAGTAAGGAACCATGTGTTGTGTAAGAAGGGTCTGATACAGGTACATGGTGGAGTGAATGCAAGTGTGTATGTGAGGTCCAACCCCTGCAGCAGAAAACATTCCTCAAATCATGACACTTCCTCCACCACCTTTCATTGACTTCTTTACACACTCTGGGTTCAGTCTTTTCCTAGTGTGTCGACGAACATAATGTTTCTCATCAGACCCAAATAAATTAAACTTGCTGTCATCGCTAAAATGAAATTAACTGTGGACGACTTCTCTGTCCACACAACATGCTCCTCACCAAAAGAGAGTCTAGCTTTTAGATTAGAAGTAGGGAACTCCAGGTCTCTAGAGCCGCACACAGTGCAGGCTTTCAGGATTTCCTTAGTATTGGAATCATCACCAGTGCAGGCGATTCACTTATCACCTTTTCAATACTAAGGAAATCCTGAAAACCTGCACTGTGTGCGGCTCTTGATGCCTGGAGTCCCCTATCCCTGCTTTAGATTCATTCTGCTAATAAGAGGTTTGTTCACTGCAGAGTGGGCTTTCAGTCCAAATGCTCTTCAATGTTGTGACACTGTATGTTGAGACAGATCCTTACACTGTTCAGTGCTGAGCTGGTGAGCTATTCCAGCTACAGTGTTGAAAGGATTATATATGAAGAATCTCTGCATTATCCTGTCCTCTATTGCATTTGTCTTTCGAGGGCAACCAGGCTTCTTGAAGGACTTGAAAGAGTTCTAGAAATTCTAGAAATCACAGACTTAGAATGTCCAACTCCTATTGTAATGGCTGATAGGGTGACCCCTCTGGCCCTCATCTGGGCAACCTGCTTCTGGAGGGTTTCAGTCACTTTTGAATGACACACCACTTTTTGCAAAGTTAGTGGAAACTAGAAACTTAGGCTGCCAGTTAAATTGGATTTGTCAGATGATTAAGGAAATTAACACCAGGTGCTAGATTAACACCAAGAATTTGCAGGTATCTGGAAGTGTTCTCTAATTTTTATCTGTTCTTTTTTATTTATCTCATTTACAATATTATTCTATGCTTTAGAAAATACAGTGATACCTTGGTTTTTACTGAGAACGGATGTCATCGCTTTTGCTTTTCATCAATTTTTTTCAATGAAAAATGTGTCTCGGTTTTCGTCGATACATCAGTTTTTGTCCGCCCATTGCTGCTAGTTTTGCCATAATGTGATTCCCCTACCAAAAAGTAATATGTACCCTTCACTCCCCTCCTCGGGGTCTTCCACACACGAAGAAAAGCTTTTATAAAAATAAAAAATCATAGTAAAGTTTTTTTTCTGTAAATTAGTGTTTCATATTCCTTTTATAGTAATTTCTGAGTGATTCGAGCATTGACCGCTCTCTTTATTCACTATAAAATGAGTTTTTTTTATACATCTTTTTCAGTGTGGCAACCAATTAATTAATTTTACATTGAATCCTTTGGAAATCATTGCCTCGATTATAGTCTGTTTCGGTTTTCGTACGAATTATCGACAAAAACCGAGGTATCACTGTATATTCAATTTATGAACTAAGCTTAACATACTGCCATTTTATTAATGTTAGGATAATGTTTTCACATAGGTCAACACAATGACCTTAACATTAAGGAAGTTTTGTGCTCTCTAATGTTGATTGCCAGTGTACATATATATTATGTACTTGAAATTGTGGATATTATATATAATGTATTATAGGACATGAATTGAAAGCTCTTTTGCCTAATTTTGATCTGTAATGGGTGGGTGCAGATTCCGCTGGTGAGGTACAGCAATTCCTGGAAACAAAAATGGGAAGTTGAAAGCTCAGCCATTGGTGATAAAAAATATTATTTATTGAAAAACATTAAAAAAACAGCTGGATCCATCTATGCAAGTGAAAAACTGACGTGTTTCTGGCATTAAGTGCCCTTAATCATAGTACTACGATTAAGGGCATTTTCTATGATTAAGGGCATTTACTGCCAGAAATGCATCAGTTTTTCACTTGCACAGAAAATCACACTGCTTTTTAAGGTTTTTCAGTAAATAATTTACTGAAATAAATAAACGTGGAGCTGCAAGTATAATCTCCAATTCCTAGAGATTATTTTGCCTGTAAAAACCACTAAGAAACTGGAAAGTGTCCTATTGTTATTTACTATTGCCTTTTTGACTTAACCCCTTCATTACCGAGCCTATTTTGACCCTAAAGACCTTGGCATTTTTGGCAATTCTGACCAGTGTCCCTTTATTAGGCAATATCTCTGGAACGCTTCATTGGATCCGAGCGATTCTGAGACTGTTTTTTCGTGACATATTGGGCTTCAGGTTAGTATTAAATTTAGGTCGATAATTTTTGCGTTTATTTGTGATAAAATAAAAAATTTGGCAAAAAATTTTCAAATTTAGCAATTTTCAAATTTTTTATTTTTATTCTGCTAAACCAGAGAGTTATGTGCCACAAACTAGTTAAGAAATCACATTTCCCACATGTCTACTTTACATCAGCACAATTTTGGAAGAAAAATTTTTTTCTTGATAGGACGTTATAAGGGTTCAAAGTCCATCAGCAATTTCTCATTTTTCCAGCAAAATTTACAAAACCATTTTTTTTAGTGACCACATCACATTTGAAGTCCCTTTGAGGGGCCAATGTGACCGAAAACACCCAAAAGTCACACCATTTCAAAAACTGCACCCCTCAAGCTACTCAAAACTATATTCAAGAAGATTATTAACCCTTCAGGTGCTTCACAGGAACTAAAATAAAGTTGAAGGAAAAAATGGACATTTTAATTTTTGTAACAAAAATGTTCTTTTAGCCTCAATTTTTTCATTTTCACATGGGCAACAGGATAAAATGCATCCTAAAATTTGTTGGGCAATTTCTCCTGAGTACATCGATACCTCATATGTGGTCATAAACCACTGTTTGGGCGCACGGCAGAGCTCAGAAGGGAAGGAGCGCAATTTGAATTTTGGAGCCAATTTTCCGTTCAAAAAGTGAAATGGCGCTCCTTCACTTCTGAGCGCAGCCGTGCACCAAAACAGTGGTTTATGACCACATATAAGGTATCGGTGTACTCAGGAGAAATTGCCCAGCACATTTTGGGATGTATTTCATCCCTTTGCCCATGTGAAACTGAAAAAATTTAGGCAAAAAGAAATTTATGAAAAAGTGTTTTTTCATTTTTATGGATGAATTTGTGAAGCATCTGGGGGTTCAAAGTGCTCACTATGCATCTAAATATGTTCCTTTGGGGGTCTAGTTACCAAAATGGGGTCACTTGTGGGGCAGCTCCAATGTGGAGACACACAGGGACCCTCCAAACGCGACATGGTGTCTGCTAACAATTTGAATGGAAAATTAGCTCAAATTATTAGTGGACACCATGTCGCGTTTGGAGGCTCCCTGTGTGTCTCCACATTGGAGCTCCCCACACGTGACCCCATTTTGGAAACTAGACCTCCAAAGGAACGTGTGTAGATGCATAGTGAGCACTTTGAACCCCAGATGCTTCACAAATTCATCCATAAAAATGAAAAAAGCACTTTTTTTTTTCACAAACAAAATTCTTTTTTTCATTTTTACGGATCAATTTGTGAAGTATCTGGGGTTCAAAGTGCTCACTATGCATCTAGATATGTTCCTTTGGGGATCTAGTTTCCAAAATGGGGTCACTTGTGGGGGAGCTCCAATGTGGAGACACACAGGAACCCTCCAAATGCGACATGGTTTCGCTAACAATTTGAGCTCATTTTCCATTCCAATTGTTAGCGGACACCATGTCGCGTTTGGAGGGTCCCCGTGTGTCTCCACATTGGAGCTCCCCATAAGTGATTCATTTTGGAAACTAGACCCCAAAGGAACATATCTAGATGCATAGTGAGCACTTTGAACCCCCAGGTGCTTCACAAATTGATCCGTAAAATGAAAAAAGCAAAGTTTTGTGGAAAAAAAAAGTGCTTTTTTCAATTTATGGATGAATTTGTGAAGCATCCTGGGGCTCAAAGTGCTCACTATGCATCTAGATACGTTCCTTAGGGGGTCTAGTTTCCAAAATGGGGTCATGTGTTGGGGAGCTGCAATGTGGAGACACACAGGGACCCTCCAAACGTGACATGGTGTCCACTAACAATTGGAATTGTTAGCGGCCACCATGTAGGATATGAAGAGCCCCTTTGTGCCTACACATTGGAGCTCCTCCACATGTGACCACGTGAGCATCTTGGGGTTCAAAATGCTCACTATGCATCTAGATAAGTTCCTTAGGGGGTCTAGTTTCCAAAATGGGGTCACTTGTGGGGGAGCTCCAATGTTCAGGCACACAGGGAGGGGCTCTCCATACCCGACATGGTTTCCGCTAACAATTGGAGCTAATTTTCCATTGAAATTGTTAGCGGACACCATGTCACATATGGAGAACCCGTGTGCCACCAGCACAAGGGCAACTGGAAGAATTGGGGTACAGCACCAGAAAATGTCGCCTCTAATGAATGCGCTATTTTCTTGGCTGGCTGTGGGTTGCAATTTGCAGCGTGGGGGACCCACAACATTTGGGTCTCCCAACGCTGAGGATTCCAGTCAGCCAGCTGCCAAGTTGTACCTGGCTGGCTATCAAAAATACAGCGAAGGCTTTTTTTTTTATTTCTAGAACGAATTCTAGAAGAAAAAAATGACGTAGGGCTCCGCCATATTTTTGGCCCAGCCAGGTACAACTAGGCAGCTGGGGCCTGGAATCCTCAGCATGGAAAGGCCCAAGCGTTCTGGGCCCCCCATGCTGCGAATTGCAGCCCGCAGCCGCCCCAGAAAATGGCGCATTCATTGAAGCGCCATTTTCTGGCGCTGTACCCATGCTCTTCCAGTTGCCCTGGTACCGGTGG
The DNA here is from genome assembly GCA_033576535.1 of Allobates femoralis. NCBI lineage: Eukaryota > Metazoa > Chordata > Amphibia > Anura > Aromobatidae > Allobates > Allobates femoralis. The sequence goes on along the minus strand of JARQOC010000004.1, from coordinate 323,332,175 downwards.
CAAACTGGGTAATAAAGGGGTTAATGCCAGCTTTGTATTGGCAGCTGGCACTAAGCCCGAGATTCATAATATTGGGCCAATGTTAGACCCGCCATTAGGAATCTCTGGTAAGTAGTCAATAAATACACACAGAGAAAAATATTTTTATTTGGGAAAAAAACACAAACAAAATTCAGACTCCATCTTTATTATAAAAAGATCCGACATAGTCCACAAGGAACGTCCCCCACGATCGCCATGCAGGCGGATCGGACTGCAAAGTAGTGATCTGACAGCCCGGGTGCAGTGATCCACACCGGGGCTGTGAGATCGCTTTCCGCAGTTCGATCCGCATGCAGGCAGATAGGACTGCAAAGCAGCGATCTGGAATCTCGGGTGCAGTGCCAGGGCTGCAAGATTGCTTTCTGCAGCTCGATCCGCATGCAGGCGGATTGGACTGCAGAGCAGCGATCTGGCAGCCCGGGTGCAGTGTTCCACTATGTGGATCACTGTGCCCGTGCTGTCAGATCGCTTTCTGCAGCTTGATCCCTATGCAGGGGGATCGAGCTGCAAAAAGCGATCTCACAGTCCTGGCACAGGGATCACACAAAGGATCCCTGTGCCAGGACTGTCGGATCCCTTCACGGCTGCGGCAAAGGGATCTCACAGCTTTGGCACAGGGATCACACAACGGATCCCTGCACCAGCCCTGTCAGATCCCTTCACAGCTGTGGTGAAGGGATCTTACAGCCTAGGCACAGGGATCACATAATGGATCCCTGCACCAGGTCAGTCAGATCCCTTCACTGCTGCAGTGAAGGGATCTGACCAGATATCAGGTCGGCGGCGGGGTAGAGCGGAGGTGAGCAGCGTTGGCTGGAGCAGCGGAGGTTGGAGCGGGGGTGGCGGCGGCTGGAGCAGCTGGGGCTGGAGCGGCCGCCGGTACCAGGGGGCAGGGAAGACGCAGGGGAGGCTGGAGGGGCTTAGCGGCGGCGGCTGGAGAGGCGGCGGCACCGACTATCTAAGGTGATCGCCGCCTTAGGGGAGGCTGCAGGCGTTGGAGCGGCGGCGTCGGGGGCTGGAGAGACGGCGGTAGGAGCAGAGGCGGCGGCACAGACGAAAGCCGGTGATCACCGCCGCTGGTACCGCTGGGCAGGGGAGAGGCAGCGGAGGGCTGGGAGGGATAATGGAGGGGCAGGGAAGCTGCAGAGGACAGGGGAAGAGGCGGGGAGCACAGGGAGGCAGCATAATGCTACTTTCCCGGTAATTGGCGGTTTCAATTTTAAACCGCCAATCACTGAGGCTGTAGCATGGGGGGGGGGCACAAGTCCCCATGTACCTGCAGCTCAAGTGATAGGTCAGCGAGACCCTCACTTGAGCTGCAGGAGTGCGTTCCCCAGATGTCTCATATATGAGACATCGGTCAGGAACGCATGGGATTTCATGTCTCATATATCAGACATCGGTCGGGAAGGGGTTAAAAACAATGCCAGATCGATGTCGGCACATGTAGTGACTAAAGATGAGTGAACTTGTTCAGGGTAGGAGTTCAGGTGCTCTAAGTATCCAAATTACTGAAGAGAGTATTGCTGTGCTCGTGAACACTTGGTGCTTGGCCCAGTGCAAGCTACTTGCAGGGTTTGATTGGCAGGCACTGGGGGGAAAACCAGAATTTTTGCCCCTAGTGTGGTTGTAAAATTAAAAAAAAAAAATGACAAATCCACACCCTCCTGCCCCCGGAAGTGATTTGCTTATGGCTGCCTGTATGTGGGCGGAGAGCCACACTGCCCAATCAGTGTCTACAAATGAGGTTCGGGTCAAGTTTCAGCACTGAACAGACCATTTTTAAAAGTTTAGCTGCACCACCTAAATCTGACTTTTAACGGGTCCGCTCATCTCTAGTAGTGAAATTAGAGAACCCTTCTGGCAAGAGAAATTTATGTCAGCTTTTGTATTTTAATTTTTGCATGCTTCTAAGCATTCATGCTGCTTTTATTTGCAGTGTTCTTGGGTGCAGATTACATGTGTGCTTTCTCTACAGTACTGCCCAAACTAAAGTGTGAGGGGCTGGAATGTAGGATGATCCTGCAGCTCTTAGCATCCATACCCCCGACACACCTTCACACTTCCTCTTCTCATCAGCAGCATGAAGCTCAAATTTTGTGTGTCTGAAGGGAGGGGTGTGAGCAGAAGAGCAGAAACGATTTTATTGATTTATAAGCGATCTATAGATCCTAGAACTGCAGTGTACAGCTCTGCTTCATCATGTAGGAGGGCTGGGGCCATAGTAAAAGTTTTGTCCCTGGAGTTCCCCTTTAAGAAATTTAAAAACTTGAGAATACCCCTTTAAGGCAATGAGAATACTGAAAAAAAAGGAAAAATGTACATGTGGCGCCTGTGCGGACCGGTAGTCACTAGATGGCGCAGCAGCCAGGATTGGCAAGTCAGTCTCCCCACACACATCCAACACACTCCCGATCCTGAGTTTAGGAGAGGTAACAACAGAACAAAAAGGACACAACACCAAAGAAGTTAAGCAGTTAGTCCGAAAGAGTCAGCCAAGGGAAGTCGAGGAGTGAAGTCCAGTCAGTAGAAGGAGAGTCGAGAACACCACCGTACAGGACTGAGAGTACACGGACCCGGCAGCCTGAGCCACCATGAGGCTTGTCCGGGTGCCTTGCTTCAGACCGTAGTAGAGAAAGGAGGAGTCCCAGTGTGCTTCAATTAGCGAGGACCCTATGGGACAGAGCCGGAACCAGAGTGCTGGCAATGCTGAAGTGGCCAGGATGCTGTACGCCACAACAAAGAACCCTGGCGGAGTGCAGGGTCTTCATCTCCCGAGACCCAACTCCCAGCACAATGAAAAGAAGGCCGTCGTACAAGGGCTAGGGGACCTGGTAGGTCACCAATTGAAAGCCCATGACCGCTGGAATGTAGCTAGCGTGCGGACAGACCGAAAAGGCCCGAAAGAGACACGAAAGGGGTGATGCAGACTAACCATCCTGGCTGCTTAGACCACACTGGAGCTGCTAATGTACTTTCTGTGAACTTTACCAACTGCCAAGAAAGACCAAAACCTGGTTAAAGCTCATGTTGTCTGCGACTGTGATTATTATGCCTGAGGGGAGATAGACTGGTTCCGTGATCCGGCAGCAGGAGGCTCCACGTGACAGTGAGCTCCGCACCCCGACGAACCTGCAATTTCATAGACTTCATGGTTGCCCTGGGGACCACCTCTTCCCGTGGAGGGCTCAACATCCTCACTGCTACTTCCATTATCCCCAGAGGTCCCAATTGCAGCGGGGCTACCCATAGCCGCACACCATGGGTAGCGTCAACGTTTATTCCTGAAAACTGTCCCTCTTTTATTGACAGCCCAGGGCCACGGAGCTGGTCTTGACCCCCGTGACTCCCACAGTGGAACTGCCACCTGCTTCCGAGTACTCCACTGCCTTGGTGGGCGAGTCATACAAATGTTGTCAAAAAGAAAAATTATAACACAAGTCACAGTGAGAAAACATAGTAAAAGCACATAAGGCAATAACTTGGTTTGTGCAGCAAAAAAAAAACAGAATAACAAACCCTGTCGCAGCAAAAAAATATAAAGTGTTTATTTTGTTTATTTGACCTTAGTATTTAGAAATTGTAGTTGGTCTATATAAAAAAAGAGGACACACCTCACAACAATGAGGTTACAGAATACTGACGAAATAAGAAAAATGATGGCACAGACCACAGAAAATTTTCTAATAAAGCGAAGATTAATTGATCATTATTATTAGGGCCCAGAACTTGTCAAAGCTGAAAAAGGTTTTATAAAACAGCCAATTTGTCATTCCTGAAAACTAGCAAACCTGTATGAAAAACTGTCTCTTTGAAAGGGACTCTAAAAGGAAGGAGAACCCTGAAATGGAGTCATTTTAACAAGTCTCTACTTTTCTTCTGTTCTTTATTTAAAACCTCACTAAAACATCAGCACGCGACTCCAAGCACAAGGAAAACAAATCTATCCTTTGTCCTATGTAAAACATTAAATAAAATATCATTTTTAAAAGAAATGATTGTCAAAATCTGAATCATATGGGCGAAGTCTTACTTATCCTTCGACTAACGACTAACTAATGACCTTCGACTAACATCTGCATTAATCCGAACCTCTCTCTCCCGGCTCCAAGACTTCTCATGAGCTGCACCAATTCTCTGGAATGCTCTACCCAAGAAATTAGGACTATCCACAACTTGCACGGCTTCAGATGCTCCCTAAAACACATCTTTTTAAGGCGGCCTTTCATGCTCCCTAATAGAAGTCGTTTTTACTGTATATAGCCCATTCAGTATCTCTCTGGACATAACTCTCCTTCAAACTCCACCAAACCCAAAAGCTGTACACAGATTACATTCATGTCATTTTTTACATCCTCAAGATGCCTGGACCATCATTGTAATAAGCCCCTGTACTTTGTGCAACCCCTATCTTGTTGCAGATTGTAAGCTCTTTTGAGCAGGGTCATCTTTATTTTTGCTTTAATTATACTTCTATTTTTACATTGATTCTCTACTTTAATTACTGTATCGTATTTTTTACATTGTTTCTCTGCTTTAATTATTGTATTGCATTTTTTACATTGATTCTCTACTTTAATTACTGTATTGTATTTTTTACATTGTTTCTCTACTTTAATTACTGTATTTTTTTATATTAAAATTGTTACCTATGACCGTCTGTATATGAACCACTGCATCGTAAAGGAACATGTTAGCGTTATATAAAGATTACTATTATTATTTATCCTTTAAATGTCATGAGTGCAAAATTACAGTACACGGTATCCAGAAAACTGATAACTCGCAGTGTCTTACAAATACGATATTGTCAGTTGCACCCAAATATGTGAACATGTTTCTTGTTACAGCAGACTTTCCACAGACTAAGTTATGAGAGGCTTGTATGTTTAAAGTTAGCCTGAGCTGTAACACAGTTTTCTGGTGAGGGTATTAATTGTTGGTTAAGCATTGATGTAAGTCTGATGTAAGTGAAACAGTAAATAAATGCACTTACTGAACTGACCTTGGTCATCCTTTTAGCTAGCTATATTCACAAAGTTCAGAACACTCAAAACAGATCTCCAGGCACTCGGCTGCCTCACAGCAAGAATCAAAAAGGGCAAAGTCACAATCAAAGTGGAAGTTGAGGTCCTCAGCGGGAATTTCCTCAAGGCCCACACAGACATTGGAACAGTAGCCACAGCAGGAATTACAGGCCTCATGCAGACAGGAGCAAACCTGATGTGGGCCAAGGATGAACTCAGTGCACTGACAGAAGAGACAGGCCAAAATCAAAGAAGCACAGCAGTCTAATACAAACAAGAAAGAACGAAATCTAAAAAGATGATACAGAGATAGACAGAAAAGGATGAAGCAGGGAGAAAAAAAACACAACATGGAATACAATTTTTATAAGTTCCATGAAATATTAATTATTTCATGCTGTTTTGAATGAAACAAATACTGCACTATTTTACAATATTGCAAAACAAAAGCAAAAATAGCTCATCAGATTGTAAATGACATTCATCTTATCGACGTGCGCTCCTAATGTCATTCAGCTCATCAATTGTTACTGTTCAGAAAGGTTCCTATAGCAATGTCTTTACATGCTGACTCAAACAAAAAGCCTATGTGCGTTCTTACTACTAGAAAATAAGAAATACATAATAAGCGATACATAAATATCAACTGCAGTACAACATTAGACAATACTGAAAGGAGCTAAAATCATTATCTTCTACGAAATACAATATAATAGATGTTATTTCCATAAGCAACATTCAATACAACCTGGAAAAGATGTACATACAATAAGCAATGCAATATATGTTCTATTCTTTGGGAGACGGCATTGTTTTCAGGATAATGCTATATGGGAGATATCCATGAACATTTATTTAACAGAAGAGACAGTACGGTTACTATTTATCAAATAGTTTAAATACCAGTTTGGAGAATTATTTTAGAAAAATTACAAAAATAATTGGCAGCAATGTAATAAGAGATGAGTGAACCCCTGGAGGTTCCGTACGGAGTTTGCATTTCAAGATCCGAATGTGACCCCATATGTCATCACTAGTTATGGCTGGCTATATGTGGGCAGAGAGCCACTCAGCCAATCACTAACTAACATCTCCGGGTAAGAGAGGGTGGGGACTTTATTTTTACACAAAACACTATGAAGGATTACTCTGCTTTTAAGTCCAGTGCGATCTTAATCACACACAACAAGCAGCTCGCATTAGCCTGACCACGGCAATCCAGGCTCCAAGACATTGATGACTGGAATCCCACAAACAGGTTTGCTCATCTTTAGTCACAATATAGTTAAATGACTAAGGCTAGGGTCACACTACCACATGACTTGTTCAAGGATCACATCAAAATGCCCAGGCGGCCTGTTGCTCTACTGACCTAAGCGTGATCGCTTCATGTCTTTATGCAGCTGACATCTCAGGTCAGTAGAGCAAACGGCCAAATCAGGCATTTTGACGCAATCCTCGACCAAGTCCTATGGCAGTATGACTCGACAGCATTTAAGTTTACCTTTCATGGGATTTTTTATTTTATTTCAACTGAATACCTTCTTAATTGCCATAGTTCTACTGATTGTAGAATAGTTTTTATTTTTTTTTCTGTGCCCCTCAAATTCAAACGTATGCCCCTTGTAATAAAGGCAAAAATGTATTTATTTTGTTGTAACAGACTGGGCTTCTCTGTGTGTGTTTGCTTTTGCTCCTCTATGATGCTGGTCAATCAAACACTGCTGTGTCACAGAAGAGGAAAAACTAACATCTACAAAGAAGGTATAGCTGCAGACAAATTTAACTAAGGCTGGTTTCACACTTGCGTTTTTTTTAAATCAGGCAAGATCAGATTTTTTTTTTTTTAACAAAAACCTGATTCTTTCAGGATACAGTTTTTTGCTCATTCACTTTAATGGTCAAGTAGAATCCTGCTGCTTCAGGTTGCTTCCTGGCACTATTAAGAACGGGCAAAAAAATGGATCCTGAAAGGATCAGGTATTTCCTGAAAAAACGGATCTTGTCTAATTTGAAAAACCCACAAGTGTGAAACCAGCTTTACTTGAACACACGCAGAACTGCGCATAGACAGCAGCATCACATGGCCTGGTGGTCCTCTGCTCCTAATCTTTGGCATTTCAATAACATAAAATTATGTGGCAGCTGCCACCCGACACAGGTGTATATATTAATGTACCGTAATAGCATGCATACCATGAGTAAAGGCCCTGTCACACACTATGATGTGCCAGCGATCCCACCACCGATGTGGATCACTGGGACATTGTGATTTGATCGCTGGTGAGCTGTCAAACAGGCAGATTTACCAGCGCACAGGACCAGCGAGAACGCTGGTAACCAGGTTAAACAGCGGATAACTAAACAGAGCGCTGTGCTTAATTACCTGATGTTTACCCTGGTTACCATCTCCCAGCGCTTGCTGTACGGCGCTGGGAGGTCGTTCATCATTAGTCTCCCGCTGTCACACGCGCCGTTGCTGGCCGCCCAGCAGGAGGACCAACGATAAGTTTATGGTCCAGATCATTTACCAACGACAACGATGAACAACCTCATTGTTGGTTGTTGGTAAATGTCACACGCAACAATGTTATTTCGACATCGCTGCAACATCACCAAACCGGTGACATTGCAACAATATCGTAGTGTGTGATGGGGCCTTAAGAAATAGCATCGTAACTAGAGATGAGTGAGTACTGAAATACTCGGACTCGCTATATTCGTAACGAGTAGGTCCTGATACTCGGTACTCGTTACGAGTATAGCGAGTCCAATGTAAGTCAATGGGGAAGCGAGTAATGTAAGTAATTCCTCTGCTGCCAGACCCTATAAAGAGGTCTGGCAATAGAGGAAAAGGCTGCAATGGCCACATGATTGTTTAAAAGCCGATGGTAAAAAGCCGTACCGTTTTAAACAATCATTAACACTAGAACTACTGAGGTAGTCATTTTGACTACTTCACACTATGTATTTCTATGTAGGTGTCACGAGTACAGTAGTTCTAGTGTTAAGCTCCCTACTCGCTTCCCCGCCACCTGACAGCAGGATCCTCCACTCACCTCGCAGCCCCCTCACCCGATCCTAAGTTAGGACCGGCCGGGGAGTGCAGCAACAGTCTGCAGGGAGCGCAGGAGCCGGGCGGGGAAGCTGGCGGTGAGAAGAGTTCACCGCCGGCTTTCCCTGTCTGTGCTGCGCTCCCTGCTCACTGATAACACTCCCCGCTGCCTGGTGCTTCGCTCTAACTTAGGATCAGGCGGGGAGGGGGCATAAGTGAGCGTGGAGGGGGCATCAGTAAACGGGGAGCGAAGCACAGACAGACAAATACGGCGGTGAAGTCTCACTGCTGGCTTTCCCGCCTGTAGCTTCAGTCCTCTCCTGAGAACAGCTCAGGTCATGCCACCTGAGCTGTCATAAGGTGACCTGAGTTAACCCCCTTACAATGCCACATCGATCTGGCCTCGAGGGGTAAAGATGCAGTCCCTAAATGTATTTTTTAAATAAAATTTTCCCAAAAAATTTGACGTGGGCTTCGCCGTATTTGTGCGTCCCGCTGGGTACAGTAGGCCCCCAACCCCAGGTGCCTATTTGTATTTGCCTGGAAACAGAAATATAGGGAAGACCTTTTTTATTGTTTCATGAATTTCATGAAATAAAAAAAAAAAAAAAATGCGTTTCGGCTCCGCGCTATTTCTATGTCCAGCCAGGTACAAATAGGCAGCTGGGGGATGGAATCCGCAGCGCAGGGAGGCCCAACCTTTCTGGGCACCCCCCACTGCGAATTGCAGCTGACAGCCATCCCAAAAAATGGTTCTTTCATTGAAGTACCATTTTCTGATGCTGTATCCAGCTCATTCAGGACCCTGGTGCGTTGGCTCACTGGGTAATAAAGGGGTTAGGGCCAGCTTTGTGTTATCAGCTGGCCCTAAGCCCGAAATTCATGGAGTCACGCCAATATCAGACATGACCGCCATGAATTTCTAGTGAATTTTTAAAAACAAACAATACACTGAAAAAATATTTTATTAGAAATAAAACAAAAAATACACTTAGACTCCATCTGTATTATAAATCCTCTTCCGTCCGCTGTAGTCCAATCCAGGGTTCTTCTTTAGATCTGCTACATCTCTGGTAGAGAACCTCTACCAGAGATGTAGCTGAGCTGTGCACCCGTGGGAAAGTTCATGTGAGTTCATGCAGGGAAGCATGAACTCACATGAACCCTGCCAGCATCTACTTCAAATGAACAACTCCCCAGAATCAGCTGTTCATTTGAAAACTACAGGCGGGAAAGCTGCGTGAAGCGCAGCACAGACAGTGAAAGCCGGCGATGAACTCTTCTCACCGCCAGCTTCCCTGCCCGGCTCCTGCACTCCCTGCACACTGGTGCTGCACTCCGCACCTGGTCCTAACTTAGGATCGGGTGAGGAGGGGGGAGCGGAGGATCCTGCTGTCAGGCGGCGGGGAAGCGAGTAGGGAGCTTAATGATTGTTTAAAACCCGGCGGCTTTTTACCGCCGGCTTTTAAACAATCATGTGGCCATTGCAGCCTTTTCCTCTGCTACCAGACCTCTTTATAGGGTCTGGCAGCAGAGGAATTACTCGCTTCCCCATTGACTTACATTGTACTCGCTACTTAGCGAGTAATCGCAAGGCTACTCACAGAGTAACGAGTAGCCCGAGTATTTTAAATATTCGGCAAGTACCGAATAGTAACGAGTATACTCGCTCATCCCCAATCGTAATGCGTTGGCCTTTGTTCCTGGCTTATACATATGTGAGTTTCTTACAGTTTTTTTTAAATAAAAAAGAAAAACTTTATTGACATTTATTTGCTGGAATTTCTGGGATTTTTCTACTGATATTTAGTCTGGACCAAAGTGTCTCTAGGCAGACTTGATCCATGTGGTGCAGGTGATCTAACACAACTGGTGAACTGTTTATTTTTCCCTATTTTACTTATTCTAAAAACTGGACACCTCAAACTACTGAAAACCACATTCAAAAACTTTATTAACCGTTCAGGTGCTTCACAGGAACTAAAGCAATGTGGAAGGGAAAAAAATGAGAATTTTACTTTTTCCTAAAATTTGTTTTACTTTAGCCTCAAATATTGAATTTTCACAAGGATAAGAGGACAAATTTCACTTTGTTGTACAATTTCTTCCTAGTATGCGAATACCTCATATGTGTGGGAAAACCACTCTTTGGTCACACTGTAGGGCTTGAAAGGGAAGCAGCAACTTTTGGAGTGCCAATTTTGATGGAATGGTCTGTGGGTGTCATGACGCATTTGGTTAGTCCTTGATGTTTAGGTCCTAAACAATGGAATTCCCCCACAAGTGACCCCATTCTGGAAACTAGACCCTTTAAAGAATTTATCAAGACGTGTGGTGAGAAATGTTGAACCCACAAGTGCTCCACATAATTGTACAATATAGAATTGGGAAAATGAAAAAATTAGATTTGTCCCACAAAACTGTTTTAGCACCAAATATTTTCATTTTCTTAAGCTTAGCAGAAAAAATTGGACTCCAAAATTTGTTGTGCAATTTCTCCTAAGTTGGCTGGAATAGTTAGCGGACTTCATGTCGCGTTTGGGGAGACCCTGATGTGCTTAAACAGTGGAAACCCCACAAGTGACCCCTTTTTAGAAACTAGACCCCCCAAGGAATTTATCTAGATCTGTGGTGAGAACTTTGAACCCCAAGATGCCTCACAGGATTTTATAACATTGAGCCATGAAAATGAAAAAGTACATTTTTTCCACTTTTTTCCACTAAATTGTTCTTTTAGCTATAATTTTCGCAACAGGAGAAAATGGCCAACAAAATTTATTGTGCAATTTCTCCATTTCTCCTGAGTACATCGATACCGCATGTGTGGTAGAAAACTATTTTGACGCACAGCTCGGAAAGTAAGAAGCAATGTTTTGGAGCGACGATTTTGATGCAATGGCCTGTGAGTGTCATGTCACATTTGGTTAGCTCTTGATGTACCTAAACAAAGGGATTCATGCACAAGAGACCCCATTCTGGAAAGTAGACCCCCCATCCTCCGAGGAATTTATCCAGATGTGTGGCCGAGCCCAAAATGAAAATATTTAATTTTTCCCACAAAAATGTTGTGTTAGCACCAAACATTGTCATTTTCCCAAGGGTAGCAGGAGAAATTAGATAGAAGAAATTGGACAACAAATTTGTGTGAGTACGCCGATACCATATACAGTTGTGGCCAAATGTATTGACACCCCTGCAATTCTGTCAGATAATACTCAGTTTCTTCTTGAAAATGATTGCAATCACAAATTCTTTGGTGTTATTATCTTCATTTAATTTGTCTTCAATGAAAAAACACAAAAGAGAATGAAGCAAAAAGCAAAACATTGATCATTTCACACAAAACTCCAAAAATGGGGCAGACAAAAGTATTGGTACCCTCAGCCTAATACTTGGTTGCACAACCTTTAGCCAAAATAACTGCGATCAACCGCTTCCAGTAACCATCAATGAGTTTCTTGCAAAGCTCTGCTGGAATTTTAGACCATTCTTCTTTGGCAAACTGCTCCAGGTCCTGATATTTGAAGGGTGCCTTCTCCAAACTGCCATTTTTAGATCTCTCCACAGGTGTTCTATGGGATTCAGGTCTGGACTCATTGCTGGCCACCTTAGAAGTCTCCAGTGCTTTCTCTCAAACCATTTTCTAGTGCTTTTTGAAGTGTGTTTTGGGTTATTGTCCTGCTGGAAGACCATGACCTCTGAGGGAGACCCAGCTTTCTCACACTGGGCCCTACATTATGCTGCAAAATTTGTTGGTAGTCTTCAGACTTCATAATGCCATGCACACGTTCAAGCAGTCCAGTGCCAGAGGCAGCAAAGCAACCCCAAAACATCAGGGAACCTCCGCCATGTTTGACTGTAGGGACCCGTGTTCTTTTCTTTGAATGCCTCTTTTTTTTCTCCTGTAAACCTTATGTTGATGCCTTTGCCCAAAAAGCTCTACTTTTGTCTCATCTGACCAGAGAACATTCTTTCAAAAGGTTTTAGGCTTTCTCAGGTAAGTTTTGGCAAACTCCAGCCTGGCTTTTTTATGTCTCTGGGTAAGAAGTGGGGTCTTCCTGGGTATCCTACCATACAGTCCCTTTTCATTCAGACGCCGACGGATAGTACGGGTTGACACTGTTGTACCCTCGGACAGCAGGCAGCTTGAACTTGTTTGGATGTTAGTCGAGGTTCTATATCCACCATCCGCACAATCTTGCGTTGAAATCTCTCGTCAATTTTTCTTTTCCGTCCACATCTAGGTAGATTAGCCACAGTGCCATCGGCTTTAAACGTCTTGATGACACTGCGCATGGTAGACACAGGAACATTCAAGTCTTTGGAGATGGACTTGTAGCCTTGAGATTGCTCATGCTTCCTCACAATTTGGTTTCTCAAGTCCTCAGACAGTTCTTTGGTCTTCTTTCTTTTCTCCTTGCTCAATGTGGTAGACACAAGGACACAGGACAGAGGTTGAGTCAACTTTAATCCATGTCAACTGGCTGCAAGTGAGATTTAGTCATAGCCAACACCTGTTAGGTGCCACAGGTAAGTTACAGGTGCTATTAATTACATAAATTAGAGAAGCATCACATGATTCTTCTAACAGTGCCAATACTTTTGTCCACCCCCTTTTTATGTTTGGTGTGGAATTAGATCCAATTTGGCTTTAGGGCAATTCATTTAATTTGTCTTCAATGAAAAAACACAAAAAGAAGATAATACCAAAGAATTTGTGATTGCAATCATTTTCAGGAAGAAACTGAGTATTATCTGACAGAATTGCAGGGGTGTCAATACTTTTGGCCACAACTGTATGGTGTTTGGGAGCATGCACGGGAGGGCTCGAGAGGGAAGGTGCGCCATATGATTTTTGGAGCATAGATTTTCCTAAAATAGTTTGGGTACTCCATTTGCGGTATAAGTGATTAGGCAGCTTTATTCATTAGGTCAGTGCGATCACAGCGACACCAGCAATGAGTCCAGACCTGAATCCCATAGAACACCTGTGGAGAGATCTAAAAATGGCAGTTTGGAGAAGGCACCCCACAAATATCAGGGACCTGGAGCAGTTTGCCAAAGAAGAATGGTCTAAAATTCCAGCAGAGCTTTGCAAGAAACTCATTGATGGTTACTGGAAGCGGTTGATCGCAGTTATTTTGGCTAAAGGTTGTGCAACCAAGTATTAGGCTGAGGGTACCAATACTTTTGTCTGCCCCATTTTTGGAGTTTTGTGTGAAATGATCAATGTTTTGTTTTTTGCTTCATTCTCTTTTGTGTTTTGTCATTGAAGACAAATTAAATGAAGATAATAACACCAAAGAATTTGTGATTGCAATCATTTTCAGGAAGAAACTGAGTATTCTCTGACAGAATTGCAGGGGTGTCAATACTTTTGGCCACAACTGTATGGTGTTTGGGAGCATGCACGGGAGGGCTCGAGAGGGAAGGTGCGTCATATGATTTTTGGAGCACAGATTTTCCTAAAATAGTTTGGGTACTCCATTTGCGGTATAAGTGATTAGGCAGCTTTATTCATTAGGTCAGTACGATCACAGCGACACCAAATTTGTATTGTTTTCCTTTTGGTTTGTCTACTATCGCACTAAAAATGCCAACAGAGTCATGTGACGGCTTGTTTTTTGCAGGAAGAGTTGGCGTTTTTATTGGTATCATTTTTGCCACAATTTTTTTCATTGCTTTCTCTTCCACTTTTTATGAGGCAGAATCAAGAAGTAACATTTTCAGCGGTACCATTTTTATTTATACATGACTTTTTGACTGCATTTTACTCTACTTTTTGTCAACTGTATGATGAAAATATATTGTTTTTGTTACTTTTTTATGGTGTTCACTGAAGGGTGACAGTTTATATTTTTATATAGTTTATATTTATAGTTTTTATTAATGTGACAGTTTTATAACATGGGTTGTTGCGTATGCAGCGATACCAAATATAATCATTTAGTTTTTACATAAATATAATTATTAGAATTTTGTTACATTTATTTCTTGCTTTTCTGCTTTTTTTTTTTTTTTAATTTTTAACATTAAAGGGAACCTGTCACCTAATTTTAAGCCCCTACACTATCTCTAGCTGTCCCTACACCTTCCTAGCAGCTCCCTATCTCTCCCTTTCTTATCTAAAGTCTCCTTATGAAAGAAGTGTAAAATAAGATAAAACTTACTGCAGTCCCCGTAGTTAGGGGACTGGGTAGGCGTGGCCACGCTTCCACAGCACTCCTCCATGTTGTAATGCACGCCCCGCTGGGCGGCATTATTCAGGGCCCTCTCTGCCCCCATGTCTTTATAATCTGCCGCCATGTTTGTAGTTCTAAGCACCGGCCGGACGTCACTTCCGGCGCGGTGCATTATGGGGCCGGTCACGTGATCGGCACTAGTGCATTATGGGGCCGATCACGTGACCGGCCCGGCTTCAGTAAGCGCATTGCGCATGCGCAGAGCCGGGCCGATCACGTGATCGGACCCATAATGCACTAGGGCCGATTACGTGACCGGCCCCATAATGCACCGCGCCGGAAGTGACGTTCCGCCGGTGCTTAGAACTACAAACATGGTGGCAGATTACAAAGACATGGGGGCAGAGAGGGCCCTGAATAATGCCGCCCAGCGGGGCGTGCATTACAACATGGAGGAGTGCTGTGGAAGCATGGCCACGCCTACCCAGTCCCCTAACTACGGGGACTGCAGTAAGTTTTATCTTATTTTACACTTCTTTCATAGGGAGACTTTAGATAAGAAAGGGAGAGATAGGGAGCTGCTAGGAAGGTGTAGGGACAGCTAGAGATAGTGTAGGGGCTTAAAATTAGGTGACAGGTTCCCTTTAATATTTTGCATTTACCGTATATACTCGCGTATAAGCCGACTTTTTCAGCCCAAAATTTGGGCTGAAAAGTCCCCCCTCGGCTTATACGCAAGTATACAGTATATATACATATATATACATCATATATATATATATATACAGCCGCAGCCCCGGAGGTATACAGGCCCCACCATCAAGTTCCAGGCCCCCCCTTCTTGCGCGGGAGCCTGTAAAGGAAAATCATACTTACCAGTGTCCTGTCGCGCCGTCCGCAGCTTGCCGACATCACGATCCCAGGCTTCATTCCGCGTCTTCCGCATTCCTTTAGTCGCGGGCAATGACGTCATTGCCCGCGACTACAGGAAGTCGGAAGCCGGAAGACGCTGAATGAAGCCCGGGATCGTGATGTCGGCAAGCTGCGGACGGCGCAACAGGACACTGGTAAGTATGATTTTCCTTTACAGGCTGCCGCGCAAGGGGGGGGCCCTGGAGCTTGATGGGGGGGCCTGTATACCTCCGAGGCTGCGGCTGTATACAGCCCTGGGGCTGCGGCTGTATACAGCCCTGGGGCTGCGGCTGTATACAGCCCTGGGGCTGCGGCTGTATACAGCCCTGGGGCTGCGGCTGTATACAGCCCTGGGACTGCTGCTGTATACAGCCCTGGGGCTGCTGCTGTATACAGCCCTGGGGCTGCTGTATACTACCACTGGGGCTGCTGTATACACCACTAGGGCTGCTGTATATACCTCTGGGGCTGCATATACCTCTGGGGCTGCATATACCTCTGGGGCTGCATATACCTCTGGGGCTGCATATACCCCTGGGGTTGCATATGGGGCTGCATATACCCCTGGGGCTGCATATACATCTGGGGCTGCATATACCTCTGGGGCTGCATATGGGGCTGCATATACCTCTGGGGCTGCATATGGGGCTGCATATACCTCTGGGGCTGCATATGGGGCTGCATATACCTCTGGGGCTGCATATGGGGCTGCATATACCTATGGGGCTGCATATACCTCTGGGGCTGCATATGGGGCTGCATATACCTCTGGGGCTGCATATAACTCTGGGGCTGCATATACCTCTGGGGCTGCTGTATACTACCACTGGGGCTGCTGCTGTATACTACCACTGGGGAGGCTGCTGTATACCTCACTGCTGGGGGTTGTATACCTGTGCTGGAGTCCACCCTCGGCTTATACGCAAGTCAATAAGTTTTCCCAGTTTTTGGGGGCAAAAGTAGGGGGGTCGGCTTATACACGGGTCGGCTTATACACGAGTATATACGGTAATCCCTTTATGGGACCACAGCTTTTACAGGTCTGATCGCAGCTGCACTCTATTGCTATGTTCGATCACTGCAATATATTGCAGTTGTTACAGCTGCACTCTCAGAATCCTCAGAGATCATGCTGCAGGCATGATCTCTGAGCCTTCTCATAGTCAGGTGACCCAGGAGTCATAATGACAACCTCGAGTAACCATGGCAATGATCAGGCCCTCGGGATTACATCGCAGGGGCACAGACTGGAGGGCAGAGGGAGCACAATCTCTCTCCCAGACCTTTAAGGCCGGCTTCACCCACGTTTTTTTCGGGTCTGGGGCTGTCCGATGTGAACCAGACAGCCCCTGATCTGATTTTGAACTAATGCATACCGGATGGCAGTGATTTGCCATTAGGTTTTGTCTTTGTCTGGCAGCATCAGGATGCATTCGATTTTTATCCCGGACACAAAATCGTAGCTTGCAATGTTTGTGTCCGGGGCAAAAAGCTGACAAATTCGAATCCTCCCAGATTCAGTGTGATCCGGCGCCCCCTAACATGGGAGTCTATGGGCACCGGATCTGACAGAAAATCGGATCGGTTTCCCGGATGCTGGGTGCTGAAGTTCAGCGGCGGCTGGCGCTGAACTTCAGCACCTGGACAGCTTCCGGCTGAAATTTCAGAACGTGAATCTGAAATTTCAACACTGGACAGCGGCAGCAGCCGCGCAGTGCTGACTCTAGAAGAAAACAGGATCGAAGGGCATATTTGCCTGATGCATCCTGCAAAACACTGGACACAGCCTGACAGCAAAAAAAACATGGTGTGAAGCTGGCATAACTGCCACAATTGATATAACCACATTTTTATCTTCATTTTTTTTGCCATTTTCCTCTTCTAAACTTAGGTGCATCTTATTGTCCAGTGTGTTTTCTATTCCAAAAAAACTCTGCACCTACATACACATTATATTTATATTGGCACGGTGGCTCAGTGGTTAGAACTGCAGCCTTGAAGACCTATGGTGCAGGTTCAAATCCCACCAGAGGTAACATCTGCAAGGAGTTTGTATGTTCACCCATGTAGCTTTATTGCTGCTCAAAAAGCGATTTTGACATAACAAAAAAAGGGTATTGCGGATAAAAAAATGAAATTAAAGAAAAATGGCTGTCATGGGAAGGGGATAAAATGTAATTTCTGAGGTTGCCTAAAAGTCTACTTTTGACTATATTCTGTGTAAGAGTACAAAAAATTAATTAGTGGGGTCCACTGCATACTACGGAATAGTGTTTTTAGTTTTGTGATATTTCAGAATTTGTCATGAAAGTTTCAGTTCTCCATTATGGAATCACAATGAGTACAAGGCTCAACAAGCTTCCAACCCCATCCTTTTATGTAGGGATGGCGACATAATGCTTCACGGCTATACTTTTACACGGGTACCATTTTTGGATTTTAATATATCTATACAATCACTATCATGCCACATACATTTACTATAGATAATTTATTCATTGTTGTTAAAGAGTAGCTCACAAAAATAAGAACTTATTAATCTTTCTCTTACGTGAATGTGTGCCAACAATATAAATTGTGCAGTGATAGAACTAAAAGAAACTTAAAATAAAGGTCATGTACATTTTTGCCAGGGAAATCAAATTATGCCAAATATGGAAAACATAGCTCGAATCCTTTCTTTAACCATATGCTGCCTGTACTAGTTTTGGAAAAAGTAAAATAGTAATAAATTAACTAAACTAAAATACTGTGTTGCAGTTGCCAAGCACTCTGTAGGCTATTGAAAGTAATAACACAAAGAACACAAAACAGGATCCTCAGATGAAACTAAAATATTACGGTAATCTAATCACTATACACATGATAGGATCAATAAGGAATCAGTTTACCTTCTGGTGATGCCTCGGGTTTTTGAGAATATGTTGAACTCATTTTGCTTCTTCTGCTGCCATCGCTGCTCACAGATAAACTGGACTGGATTTTCCGGTGCATTTTTTGAGAAACGGGAGCCGATAACTTTCTATGATCTGCAGCGACATGTTTGACCCCATTGTGGATTCCATTGATATTACTCAGACCTACATGACCATTTTGTATCTTGCCAGTTTCTTCCTCACTCTGTTCCAGTGCTGAAGTATTTGGCTGAGGCAAGCTCTGAGGTTGGGCTTAAGCATAGAGAAAGAAAAGAAAAGATAATAAGATTAAACTGAATTCTCTAAAAAGCCACATCAGGGGAAATCGGTTAAAAGATATTTTAGAGAGAAAAGGGGAAAGTGAGATGGCCAACATGTTTCTGGCTTCTGATGCACAAATTATCACATACTTAATAATTTATATTGTCAAATTTTACATATTAAAAACTGATGGATGTAGATTAGGAAAGCAAACTCTACTGTGTGAGATCATAGTTTTTGTACAAAGATTTACCGATACGTACTGATGTGACAATGGAAGTCATCTAATGAGTGCAATCAAAGCAGATATTGTATAGTATACAAATATAAAAAGGACATAGTAGTAAAATTAAAGTATATTTTTGTAACTATAAATAGAAACGTAGGTAATTGTACAGCTAAAATTGTACATGGGTAGTCTGCACACACAAAAAAAAACAACTCAACAAGCTAAACCAAAAAGCTAAACCCACAAGCTGATTACCACATTAAAGCTACATTCACACTGTGTTTTTTTATCCGTTATTTGCAGTGCACTGCAGAAGACGGATCACTTACATGACACCCCAGCAAAGTCTGAAGGTACCGTCACACGAGGCGACAGCGCTGGAGATGCCAGCGGCGACTGGCGGGAGCGCGCACGTTTTTGGCGCACCGCCAGCGTCGCTGACCCCATTTACATGGGCGACACCTCCAGCGCCGCGCCGGCGATCTGACAGGCGGCATCGCCGCCAAGGTGTCTCAAAACCCCAGCGGCGATGCAGTACAATGGGAACCTATGGCTCCCATTGCCTGACAGGCCGCCGGTGGCCGTTTACATGGGGCGATGTGTGCACATCGCCCAAGATCGGCCGCCTGGTTTCAGAGCACTGCTCTGAAACCAGGCGACCAGTAAATGGCGCCGTCCTCGCCGATTCACATTAGGCGATGCAGGGGCGAGATTGGCGCCGATAGGCCACACCTCTGCATCGCCTAATAAATCGACGGTACCGTCGCCTCGTGTTATGGTACCTTAAGGGTTCTCATTTTTGCCATTCATACTGTGCTCTTTTAAAGTGATCTGTTTTTTTCACTTTAGGAGAGCTCCGTTCTTGAAAATGACATGTTAATCTCTGTATTGTTTCTCTCCTGCATTTCTCCCATAGCAGCCCTTCAAAATGGAGAAAAACCCAAAAGATCTAGTTCTCCAGCAAATTACAACAAAAACACAGTGTAAAACAAAGAAAAAAATGCACAGTGTGAATGTAGCCTAAGGCTACATTCACACGCGGCGTAATAGCTGCGCATTTGTGCTTTAACTTGATCTAATATTTGCTTTTTTCTGCTTTGTTGATTTATAACATGGTACATAACATTTTAGGTTTTTCTCTTTCTTTCATTTTTTGACTGGTGTTCCACCCAGCTACACCGTGGGGGCACAACTCTCTTGCCACATTGTTGTGTACAATTTCACATATCTCTCCATCATATGGAACTGCGACTATTCATGAGCAAATAAGGTTACTAATCCTTTGATCATTTTTTTCAGCTCTTGAATCACACTTATGAGTTGGTTGACAGGGTAGGGGGTATTCGGATACTGGGACAGGTTGCTACGTGGGGATCATGGCTGGTCAGGTCCAGGTCCCGTGCCCTGGACACTCAATGGCTGAGGGGAAAACTATTTGGAATGGGGGATTATTATAAGTGACGCCACATGTGGTACCTGGTAATGTAGTTACCAGCGCTGCAGCCGGCCTCTGAGGTGATGGTGATGCACCTTTGGGTGGTACAGCTCCCCACAGGCACAGCTTTATCTCAGGGCAGCGGGGTGGATGAGGGGAGTAGTAGTCCTTGGCTCTGTGGTGCTGTAAGAGGCGATGAATAATTGTTGCAGAGACACCAAGTTAGCCCACACAGTTCTTTACTGGCACCAGATGGATCAATAGGTACACGGTACAGTCTAGTTTTGTTGCCACAGGCTTTGGGGTTCGCCACAGAGTCTGACAGAGGTACTTTTTTTGTCACTTTCCTGGTCCTGCTCCTTAGGGCTCTATGGCTCCCTTCACTCCCACTGTTAAGTCTGATCTCTTGTCCTCGGAGTCTTTTGCTTAAAGTCTCTGTACTTGTCAGCATCTTGCACCCAGCAATGGGACAGATATTAGACTTCTTGATGGGTGCTGTGGCTCCTTATTGTCAGGCCCACAGCCTGCCGGTTAGGAGTTTGGGATGAACCTTGCAAACTACCTCGGTTCCAGTAACCGGTGGTGACCTTGACACTCCAGACGGCTGTCACCAAGCCTGGGGTACCTCCCTGTAGCGTCCCGCTAGAGGGGCGCCACACTTATTTGTGACAATAGTAGTTGTTCTGATCATCTTAGTGAATTTTTGGACTTCTATTTATGAGATGCATCTGTGTTATGTGCGCTGTACCAATTGATTTATTGCATGATTCAGTACATGAACCTCTTTTAATCCTCTGACAGTACCAATTTATCTGCTCTAGCGATTTTGACCTACACTGATAGCCCTCTTTTCGTCACCTTTAGGGAATACCTTTTGTATTTATTGTATTTGAGGCATTCGCCTTTCAAGTTGTTCCATATAAAATCTGAGTTGTGGGCATTAAGTAAACGCTGTTGTACTATTTTAATTGTTTTTAAAATTGAGTGTATTCTTGTTTGTCTTTTTTTGATAGACTCAATAAAATCATATAATTTTTTTTGTCATTTTTGTGTCAGACCTTTTTTCTGCCCACCAATCTTAGGGGCAAGTCCTGGGTGTAACACAGCCATTACCAGTCCACCCCTCTCTCTCCACCTCCCCCTCCCCTCTCCCTCCCTCCCTGTCACTATATAGATAAGCAGGCACATTAGGTCTGACATTGTGCATCCAGATCGCACAGTGTCAGGCTCCTATGTGCCCCACATCATCCCTCCCTCCTGCCTGTGTCTCCGGCTTCTCAGGCTTCTTCTCTGGCTCTGTGTGACCGCAGAGTCATAGTGCAGGAGGCCCCATCCAGAGAAGACCCTGTCCCCTCCAGTCTGCGAGTCCTGAGCTCTCTGCTCTCACACACCCTTGACTTTGAGGAGACAGCTGAGAACTAGAAGCCGGAGACACAGGCAGGAGAGAGGAGGGATGAATGATGTGTTGCACATAGCAGACGGACACTGTGTGATCTGCATGCACAATGTCAGACCTAATGTGCCTGGGTATATAGTGATGGAGTGAGGAAGAGGGAAGGGGGAGGTTGAGAGAGAGGGGGGGGGGGAGGAGTGAAGGTTTGGCTTAGAGCAAACTGTGAAGTAATACAAAGAAACCCAGCCCCTCTTATGCTAATTGCTGCACACACTGTCCCCTGCTGCACACTTTCTAAGGACTTCTATAACATTTATCTCAGCCATCATACATGTAATCATTGAAGTAAAGGTATGATTGTACTCATGACTGGCTTCACTCTATAGACCTAAATCCTGCTGGTTAGCTCACTTTAATCTGTAATAAAAACAGTGCTTGCCTAAAACTCTTAACATTCTGTGTCTGGTAGTTGCATTTTCTTTATTAATAACAGTAGAAAATATATAATGAATAATAATGAATTTGAAGAACGATTGTCTGTATTGCTGTACATAAGGATTTACTAAAACTATTCTGGCTAACTTTTCCAACGAGGATATATAACCTATACATTTGTAATAATGGTGACCTATATACCAGAAATATTCCTCAGGCAAACATTGTATAAAATACAAAATAGTATAAGGTTATGACTTTAATGTAATAACTGCTGATTTAAAAAACAATAATTCAATATATTGGATTTTTTTTTCTCTAGGTATTAATACCAGATGCATTAACTAAAAGCCAAGATCCATTTGCACCTAAAGGTATAGCTATAATCAAACTCAAAATTAATTTGTAAAGGTTTATTTTATCGATAGCAGTAAGGAGCGGAGTCCTTTAAAAAAAAAAAAAAAAACATAAAAGATACTGCTTAAAATAGATAGACAAAATGAAGGAGGCAACATGACTGCTTCCACAGACAAGTAGAAGGGAGCATTATTGATCTATTATTCTCAATAAGTAGTCTTTCTTTTATACACGTGACGGCTCTGAAAACTAGACTAAAGACCATTTGGCATTTTCAGAGGTGTAACTTGTGCAAATTCAGCTCTATTGGGAGAACAATGTTATCTTCAGTCAGAGATATAAAAGACACAATACGGAGTTGGACTTATGAGTTGTTTTGAATTATTCATATTTTGCCTGTATATTCAAGAAATTTTTACAAACTCTGCATTTTATGCTACATAATCGCACACATTAAACACACAAAGAAACTTTTTGACAAACCTTTCCTTTCAAAAAGTGGCATTTTTATGTTAACTTTCAACATTTGCTATATCATTCTTAGGAGACTATTCCCTTTTACAAAAGATCCCATTTACACTCTTTCGTACAAGCAAAAATTGTATTCTTACTATTCAGCAACAAATGCAGTGCATGTCAGAATGTAAAATAACAGTGGTGTGAACACAGAGCCACTGCGGCAAAGACAGGCTATACACTCCATTACTGAGAATCCACAATTTTCTACATATTCTAAGAGAAAAGATTCCCATTTGACATTCACAATGAACAGTTTCAAATGTTTTATTAAAAGAGAGCTTTAAAGAAAAACACAGTATACCCAGCTGATTTCAATATTTTATACTTCACTGACTACACAATTGGGATTAAGTATATAGAATTAATTTAAAAGACTCACTGCACTCCTTTATGTGCTGTATACCAGGCACAAATCTGTCTCGCTAAAGAAGAACAGCACAATCCACATAAAGTGTGATACCCAGTAAATATTTTCTGTACACAATTATTTTGGAGACAAAAAAAAGGGAGTTTTCTAAACGTTCTCTACATTTATGCATCATTCAAGCTCGGCACAACACTCATTTTTGCATCCCTTTTAACTTGTGAAAATATTACAATTATTAGCAAACTATATAAACTGCTAATGTTATTAAGATCGCTAAAACAATGAAATCTAGTTGCTGACACGAACCTGAGTAATGGCCCTTTCACATCAGCGGCTTACGCTGATGTGCTGCAGATCCGGCAGGTGTCTCCGCATGTGCCGGATCTGCTTGCAGTCCAGTGCAGTTCTGCCGGATGCGGCAGATCCTGCATTTGCGGCCGCGAAAAAAAAAAAACGCTGCAAGCGGCAATTTTTTTTCCGCGGCCGTAAGTGCCGGATCTGCCGCATCCGGCAGAACTGCACTTGCCGCACCGGACCGCAGGCCCCATAGACAATGCATGGTGCTTGCCAGATCCGGCAGCAAGTTGGCCGTTAGGCGGCAGAACCGGCAGATGCGGCGCCACCTGCAGGATTGCCGCACGACTGTAAACCGCTGATGTGAAAGGAGCCTAACTCATCTGAATAAAGTAAAATGCGTAGCAAATATTGATCTTAGGCTGCTTTCACATCAGTGGTAATCGCTGATCGGGGCAGTTGCGGTGAAAAAAAAACGCAACTGCCACGATTACCGTATAACGGCCGCACTTGCGGTTCACCTGCGGCACGCCCCATGCAATGTCTATGGGGCTTGCGGTAAGTGTGCGGCAGGTGTGGCAAGCGCGGTTTTGGCACCTGCGGCAGGTGCGGCCGCAAAAAAAACCGCGGCATACCGCGTTTTTTTCGTGGCCACACCTGCCGCAAGTGCCGAAACCGCAACTACACTGCACTTGCCGCAAGCCCCATAGACATTGCATGGGGCTTGCCGCAGGTGAACCGCAAGTGCGGCTGTTATGCGGTAAAAAACCGCAACTGCCGCGATCAGCGATTACCGCTGATGTGAAAGCAGCCTTAAAGGGTTAGTCCGAGCCTATTTTTCTTTTAACTCCCTATCTAATTTATCCCTATAATCAAAGCTATTTTCTAATATACTTGAGATAATAATTCCCTAACTACACTAACAGCTACTGTGTTTTTGTTTTCCTATTTCCTGTCAGATGTATCATTTGAGTGCCCCAATGCATTATGGGATACTTAGGCAAAACGTCATCGAGCAGGGGGAGAGGCCATCGGCACTTGCTAAGCTTCTGCCACTCCCTTAAAGTGTCACTGTGAAGCTGGTTGCAGTGGCGTGGCTGTCAGTGTTGTGTCCATGAGGGTCTTCAGCCCCTCCCCCTTCACCTCTCCACGCGGTGCAGTTAGGTAACCGTTGGGAATTAACACAAGTATATTGGAAAATAGCTCAGATTATAGGGATAAATTAGGAAGCTAAAAGAAAAACGCTTGTCCGCCCCAGAATTTGCTGCATTCATTAGAATGGCCAAATCCTTGTGCTTTACCATGTCATCCAAATGTCCTAGTGTGGTGGCACCAGGGTAATAGAAGGGGTTAATGACAGCTGAGTATTGACAGCTTGTCATTAGACCCTAGATTGGTAAAGTCAGGTGTCTATGATACCCACCCATTACCAATCCAGACAAATCTTTTATTAGAAATAAAACAGATCAAAAACCCTCATTTTCTCATTTATTAACCGCAAACATATCCTCTGATGATAATCCACAACAGTGTTTCTCGTCGCATCTCAACTCTGCATCATAAGTTGTGCTGAAGGAGAAAACATCTTATCCGTGCAGCCTCCAAGCACACAATGACAGCAGCAAAAGCATCAGCTGTGTCAGCAGTGCTGGGAGTGAGGTCATCTGAGGACACTGCTGAGGAACCAAGGTAACCGTGTCAGCTGATAAGGGTTAGTAGTTACAATGATATCTCAGTATCTCAGTTACTCCACAAGTGACCTCTATGATTACACCACTGAAATGGCCGCAGCTCTCGGTGCCATCATTGTGTGCTCGGAGGTTGCGCTGATAGGATGCTTCCTCATTCAGCTTGACCTTTGATGCAGCAGAGCGGAGATGCAATGAGGGACACAACTATGTGCCTCCTCTGGGTAAGAATACCAACCCCCAGCCTGGCACTTTATCTTGGCTGAATATCAACAATGATCAGGAACCCGCAATGCCGGTCTTTTTAAATTATTTAACAAAAAAACAGCATGGGGTTCCTTTATTTGATACTCAGCCAACAAAGGGCATAGCATGGGGCAGCAACCAGCAGCTGTCAGCTTTCTTTGTGCTCAGAATGAAAAATATTGGGGACCCCTATGTATTTTTTAAATTTAATTTACTCACACGACGTCAGGTTGGTTGCTATCAGGGCTGTGGAGTCGATAAGCCAAACATCTGACTCCGACTCTTCAATTTCCCTAAATGAGACTCCAACTCCCCCAAAATGGACACAGACTCTGACTCCGCAACCATGGCTGTGTAGTCAGTAAGCCAAACATTTGACTCCGGACTCCTCAATTTCCCTGAATCCGAATCTGGGTAAGCATCTGTTATTGGCCGTTGCAGTTCAGTGCTGTGAATATGCATGAAGCTTAATGAGCTGCCACAGAAACAAGCAGTGGGAGACTGGCAAGATCAATCTATCCATCCTATCATCTATCCTGTCTGTATTTTCCATGCCATAAAAAGTTAAAATAGACAATGTTCAAAACATGTCATACATATTACATAGAGATGCTAGGTGAGGAAAAAACACACACTAGCATGTCATACACATGTCATATGAATGTCATATGGATGTAAAAAAAATGCACCACACTCGCATGAAACTCTGCTACTCTTCTTGCAAAAAATCTTACTGATGCAAGAAATGCATATGTGAGCGCACCTAGGCTCCTTTCACATTTGTGTAAAAGGCACATTTGCTGCCCATGCAACCCCATGCGGGAAGCATGGACATACATTAACACATGTTAATCAATGCTCATTTTCAGACGTCCGTTATACGTGTCTGATGTTTGGCGGAAGCCCAGACACAAGGACCCACTGAGGTCAATGGGTTCGTGCAAAAAATATCCCGCACACAGATGTGTGACATCTGTGTGCACAGACATGATGCAGGAGTTTTAAGTAAAAAAATAAAGAATTGTATACTTACCAATCTCCAGTGATGCGGCTGTCCCTCTCACTTCTGTGGCCGCTCATTAGGTTCATGAATATTTGCTTAACTGTGAGCCACAGCAGTCCCGAAAGAGAGAGGACAGGCAGCGCTGGAGACAGGCAAGTTTCCAAAGACGCGCTGTCCATGTGCCATCTGCATGCTACATAAATAGCACACGTACAGCCCACAAATGACACACAATGCTGGGTCACACAGACACATGGGACAACAAAAAAAAAAAAAAAAGGCCTCTATCACACGTGCATGTTTCACATGTACATGTGAAAGAGGCCTTAAAGTTACTATTCACTAATAGCTTAGTAGAGTACACCTCCGCATTGAATTCTTGTAAACAGTATTTTAGAATCTGTAGTCTCAAAATTCCACAACCCAGAACTGCAGAACCCACTTTTGCTGAAAAATAAAGTCCTTCAGGTCTGCAAACTATGTTCTAGGAGGAACAATTACAGATTTTGGGAGTGTTTAGCTTGCAAAAAATGAAGACAGAGGAGACTTAACAGCTGGCTACAAATACACCTCTGGCAAAAATTAAGAGACCACTTCACAATTTTCTAAAAAATATTATTTATTTATATAGCGCCATTGGTACCATGGCGCTTTACATGTATAAGGGCAGAACAAGGACGAGAACATATATAACGATGAATACATCATACAGGTATATTAGGGCAGAGATCCTGTCCACAAGGGCTCACAGTCTATAGGGGATGGGTGGGATACAGTAGGAGGGGGAGATTTAAAAAATCACCAACTCTACACGCCATTCCATTCCAGTGTCAGTTGACTTCCAAATTACACCTCATTCTACTTAATGTGCTTCTGATTAGATGATCACCTGAACCAAATCTTATTTAACGAGGGAAAAAAAATACTGCTGTGGTCTTTACAATCCTCTTGCAATAGGACAAGCTGGATGGCAAAACTAGTGCTAGAAATAGTCCAAAAGTAATTTGAATGAAAAAAATGACAACCATGCCAAAGGAGTTGAAATGAAAAGTCGTGAGTGAGGAAAAGAAGGGCTCAATTCTGGCTTTACTACAGAGGGATACAGTGAACGTTATGTTGCCTCTGTCCTTAAAATTTCCAAGACTGCAGCCCGTTACAACAAGGTCAAACAGCAGACATTGGGGACAACAAAGCTACAGATCGGCAAAGGGCAAAAGCGACTCTCCACTGACTGGGATGACCGTCATCTTATTCGAATGTCACTCAGAAACAGCAGGATGATATCAAGTGACCTAGAAAAGGTATCGCAAATGGCATCTGGGGCGAAGTTCACAGCAAGAACAGTTTGTAACAGGCTCCTAGAGGAAGGGCTCAAGTCATGTAAAGCTACAAAAAAGCCTTCCATTAATGAGAAGCAAAGGAGAGCCAGGCTGAAGTTTGCCAAAGACCACAAGGATTGGACCATAGAGGACAGAAGGTATCTTCTCTGATGAGTCTAATTTCATGTATGCCCAAGACCTGGTCGTCTAATGGCTAGATGGACACCTAGAGAGGTGTATAAACCGCAGTGTCTTGCACTCACTGTGAAATTTGAAGGAGGATCTGTGATGATCTGGGGATGCTTCAGCAAGGCTGGAATTGGGCAGATTAATCTTTGCAAAGGACATATGTATCAAGCCGCATACAAGGTTATCCTTGATAAACACTTGCTTCCTTCTGCTCAGGCAATGTTCCCCAGCTCTGGGGACTGTTTTTTCCAGCAGGACAATGCCCCAGGCCACAAAGCTAGGTCATTCAATGTATGGATGAAGGAGCACCACATCAACACCCTGTCATGGCCAGCCCAATCTCCAGAGCGGAACCCCATTGGAAACCTTTGGAATGTAATCAAGAGGAAGATGGATAGTCGCAAGCCATCAAACGAAGAACTGGTTACATTTTTGCCAGGATTGGCATAAGGTCACCCAAGAGCAGTGTGAAAGACTGGTGGAAAGCATGCCAAGATGCATGAAAGCGGTGATTAAAAATCATGGTTATTCCACCAAATATTGATGTCTGAACTCTTCCGGAGTTAAAACATTAGTATTGTTGTTTCTAATAGAATATGATCTTGTTTTCTTTGCATTATTTGAGGTCTGAAAGCACTGTTTCTTTTTTATTATGTTGACTATTTCTCATTTGCTGCAAATAATACAAAGTTTTTAGCTTTGAATTTCGGAGACATGTTGTCAGTAGTTTATAGAATATAAGGACAATGTGCATTTTACTCAAAAATATAACTATAAAGAAAAAAATCAGAGAAACTGAAAATTTTGCAGTGGTCTCTTAAGATACAACTCTGACAAAAATTAAGGGCCGTAGAGAGATCAGCTTTATTCTCATTTCCACAAGGAAACACTTAGAAGAAATGGGATTATACTGAATCGTAGGAGACACATTCGATTTTAGGAAAAAATGTTAATGGTTTTGTGTTTGAGGTTAGGGTTTTGTGCGAGCCACTATACGTCTACATCAATGACTGATAGGATAAATTAGAACAGAGATTGTGAGCCATGCCATCTCATTCAATGCCTCCCAAGTTGCATTTCTGGCACAGACACACTCTAAAATCTTGTAGAATGCCTTTCCAGAAGAGTAAAACCTATCTGCAAAGGTCGGGCCAAGTGAATACCAATGTCTATGGATTTAAAATGGGATAATAAAAGCTCTTATAGAATATGGAAGATAAGATATTTACTCCAATTACTTTTAATTTTATAGGATATGTTGAAGGGTTTTTCTCCCCAAAGACAACCACGCAGACTATAAGCTGTTTGAGTTGGGTTCCACTCCTTGCGAACAGCTGACTTTTAGGAAGACACAGCAGCCAGGCAAGTAGTATTTCATGGCAGCCAACTATTATAAAGCAGGTCTCCATTCTGGCTCATATAGGTTCCAGAATAGTTGACGTACTTAGTTCAGTAAACAAATATAGAAACTAAGGAACTCATTTAACCAATTATACTAAGACTTTAATCTGATGCATTAGTAACACATTCATTCAGTAAGACATATTTTACTCCATCTTTTAAGCACATTTACGCTTTAATGACTGGATTAATTAAACAGGGGGTGATACTTTCTTGTGAGTAATTTTAATACAACCGTGAAGCTCATTGGGTTTCAACTGCCTTCTAGAAATGTGATTAATCCATTGTGTTTCATTCTGAGCATGACATAAATATAAGAATATAAGGGAAGGGTAAAGGGATTTTTTTTTATCTTAGTTTAGATACATGTTAAACATAATTAGGCAGAACAAATGACTCTTAAGGGGGTGTCACACGCGTCAATGTCGTCAGCGATCTGATCGCTGACGACATTGACGGCTGATTGCTGGTGAGCTGTCACACAGACAGACTCACCAGCGATCAATTGACCAGTGACATCATGGAAACGATTTAAATATCGTTTCCACGATGTCCTGCTCCGCTGCCAGCCTGCTGGAAGCGGGAGCAGCCTGGTCTCCAAGGTACACTGCGGGTAACTAGGCAGCGCGCGCTGCCTAGATACCCGACGTGTACCTTAGTTACCAGCCTCCTCCGCTCACCCAGTGAGCGGAGGAGGCTGGTAACTAAGGTACACGTCGGGTAACTAGGCAGCGCGCGCTGCCTAGTTACCCGCAGTGTACTTGGATACCAGCTCCCAGCGCTTGTGACAGGCGCTGGGAGCTGGAATATCGCTAGTCCCGGTGTCACACGCAGCGATGCTGCGTGTCCACCGGGCGACAATCGCCAGGTTTCAGAGCTGGTTCTGAAACCTGGCGATCATCAACCAGCGATTTATCGCTGGTTGATGCAGTATGTCACACGCGTCAATATCGCTGCAACGTCACGTGCAGCCGATATCGTGCAGGCGATATTGACGCGTGTGACACCCCCTTTAACCCTTTCCTGAAATCCATCATTCAATTAATTCCCCCAAACCACTGTGCATGTAAGCAGACAGCAGGGATAGGGGAAGGGGAAAGTGCCTCACCATTATTAACTCCAAAGAGAAGGTGCCAGGAAATTGATGGCCGGTTCCACCGGTGTAGCATGAGAATGAATGGATTTCCCAGCACCAAGCTTCTTTATGCATTTAAAATTTTATTTTTCCATTATGAGTTCGAATATCATGAATAAGGGGTGCACAGACCCCTCCCCCCCCCCCCCCCGCCCGACACATTTTGAACGTCACTGCACGTTCTTATTCATAGACATTCAACATTAAAAACTCAGGAACTTATAAAGTTAATATTACAAAGGCACACATGTGCCAAAATATAATTAAATTACAATTGAAAAAACTGTTTTGGTAGCCCTGTCACAGAAAAGTTGCAAGAAAGAAGCAAATCAGTTTGCATTTGACCACTGACTATGTCTCAGTTCAATCAAATGACATATTATGACAACAAACCATTACAATGTATGTAAACAATTAATGCTGACATGTTCGTATTATTATCATGTCATTTTAGTAGACAAAACTGCTCAAAATTTTACATGCATAAAGAAACTTGGTGCTGGAAAATCCATTTGTTCTCACTGTACATGTAAGGCAAGATGATGAAGCTGACTCACAAGCTGAGCCGGCTCATCATAAGAAAGTATCAGCTGTTTATTAGAGCCAACACCCTGCTGGAATGGCTAAAGCTGGTTCTAGCACTGATCGTGGCCATGGTATTTCTTAGATGCCACAGTCAATATTGACTGTGGCTTCTAGATTGTTATGTTAAAAGCGGTTGTCCGGGCTGCAAAATGTTGACAGTTTGTAATATACATCATGTCAACATTTTGCATACTTACCCAGATCTCACATATTTGCGGCAGGCAGGGAATATCCAGGGTTTGTGTTGGAGCCTGCATGGAAAAGCAGAACAGGATGTTATGCCCAGACTCCAACAAACACGCCCCCTTCCCCCAGTCTACAGAATGCTTGGCCACCCCCAAGCTCCTACAGGCCCGCCCCAGCCCCTAATGTCACCACCCAATCCCATTGCACACAGCAGTCCCCTGCTCCACTGACACACTGTGCCAAATCCACAGCTGTGAAGGAGATTTGGTGCACTGTCAGTTCAGGAGGGAACCGCACGTGTTCTCGCTCACCCTTTGGCCGATGTCAGTGGATATGAGGTCCGCAGCCCAGGGCTCTGTGCACTGTGGAGCTGACTCTGTTCTTCTCTATACCTCCTGTACCACAGAGCAGGGCACAGAACCGGTGGCTGTGGAATAGAGAGGACTGGCTCTGAGCCCCACTCTATGGTACAGGAGCTATAGAGAGGAGCATCTCCAGGGCATAGAGACCCAGGCTGCGGACCTCGTCTCCACTGACAATGGCCACAGGAAGAGCGCACACACTATATTGCAGACAGTGGTCCCCTGCTCCACTGACACAGTATACCAAATCTACTTCACAGCTTTGGATTTGGCACATTGTGCCAGTGGAGCAGGGGACCGCTGTGTGCAATGGGGGTGGGTGGTGACATTAGGGGCTGGGGTAGGCCTATAGAAGTTTGGGGGTGGCAAAAGCATACTGTAGACTGGGGAAGGGGGAGTGTTTGTTGGAAACTAGGTGTGACGTCCAGTTCTCCATTTACATGCAGGCTCCAACACAAACATGCCCCCTGGACATTCTCTGGCTGCTGCAAATAGGTGATATCTGGGTAACTATGCTAAATGTTGACAGGATGTATATTACAAACTGTCAACATTTTGCAGCCTGGATACACATAGAAATTATCCAAAAAGCCCAGATAAACCTCTTTAAAGTGTGACGGAGTGTGACACAGCAGACCGGTTAACTCTCCAACAAACTTCACTGGGTCACTTGGGGAATATTTAATTGAATGTAGATATGATTGACAGAGTATATAGCCCAGCGAGAGGAACAAATCTGTGGACGCCACCTGGTAATCCGAAACCAAGAAAAATAAGACTCTGGTCCTTAGAATAAGTCATCTTAGGCTAGCTTCACACCACTATTTTGTGCTGTCAGGTTCTGTCCGGTGTTTTGCAAGGCAAATATGTCTTCCGGCACCCATAGGCTAACATGCTATGGGTGACGGATCCTGGAGGATTTGTTTTTCTCCGATTTTTGCTGCAAGCTCCGATTTTGTGTCTGGGACAAAAAAAAAAATGAAATCATCTGGATCCTCCTGGACAGTACAAAACCCCATAGGGAGACAATAGGTGCAAAATCGGATGCGGGCTGTCCGGTTCACACTGAACAGCCCCGGATCCCGAATATCATGGTGTGAAGCTGGCCTTATTCAGCAGGGTGAGCAAGACAACATGAATCCAATGTGGCCAATGATTGCCACTCTCCAACAGTTCAAGTAGTGCCTAAAAGAACCCTTTAGTGATGGAGCCCATTTTCACCTTAATGACCAGACCAGTTTACAATTCTGCTCAGTGTCACTTTATGAAGTTATCACTCTGGAAAGCTTCAACAGATCTCAATGATTCCAAGAATGTTTTTGTAATATTTTGGACTTCATTTTAGTGGTAAATGTAAGACAATGTTTTTTACGTTTGTGAATAATAAACAACATTTCCCACATGTACACTTTACATCAGCACAATTTTGGAATTTGTTTTGTTTGTTTATTAGGAAGTTAGACGGGGTCAATGTTCATCAGCAATTTTATTTTTACATCAAAATCTACAAAACCATTTTTCTTAGGGATCACATCACATTTGATGTCACTTTGAGGGGCCTATATAACAGAAAACACCCACAAGTGACACCATTCCAAAAACTGCACCCCCCAAACTGCTCAAAACCACATTCAAGATTATTAACCCTTCAGCTGCTTCACAGGAATGAATGCAAAGTAGAATACAAAAATAAAATTATATTTTACCTAAAAATGATGTTTCAGCCTCAATTTATTTACTTTTACAAGGGATAGCTTGACAAAATGAACCCTAAAATGTGTTACCCAGATTCTTCTAAATGCGTTGATACCTCCACGTGGGCAGAAACCGCTGTTTGAACAAGTGGGAGGGCTCAGAAGGGAAGGAGGGCTATTTGCTATGGAACACAAATTTGGCAGAAATAGATTGTGGAGACCCTGTTGCATATCAAGGGTTCCAAAACAGCGACATTTTTATTTTCAGTCATCCAGATATATAGACGTATACACACATACATAAACACACAGCACACCACTCACACACACACTTTGTACAATATAGAGCCCAGACTCCTAATAGTACAATATTTATTACAGCCTTCCAATTCATGTACATATCAGTATGCATGGTGGTATTAGCGGGAAATATACTACATATTATTAATTGTTATTGCTAGTTTAGTTATTATTCCTAGTCTGTTTTCCTTCCATACAGAACAATAGAATTGGGAGGAAGAATCCCTTGTTCTCCTAGCACTTCTGAAATAATAAATAGTGGTGCATTTCATGTTCCTTTAAAAGACATCAATAGGTGAACGTGAGCAGCCGAGACATTAACATTCAAATTAGAAGGTGAGCATCTAGGTTGCTTTAAGTTGCTTTGTGAAGTATCTTTTGTCAGCAATTATTTTTGAACATATTCAGTGCGGTAAATAGCACATCCTGCATCTTCTATAACACTGAAAGCATACATTAACATGATAACTAGGCACAATCCTTTAAGTCATTTTCCTAGTCACTGAATTTTTTATGCCTTTCTGATCTTAATAAGAAAACAAAGCAACCAGTAACATTATCACACTGAAACGCTCCAGAAAAGTGTTCAGGTACAACAAAATAGAAACTTGAAAGGACTCTCCAATTTGTTCCAGGAAAAAAAAAATATATTCTCTGCTTTGTAATGAAAATAGATGACTCTGATTTCCTGCTCAGATGCAAGTTGTACTGTTTCAGCAGAAGGAACATGAACGACTCCAAAGTGGCCGAAAAACAGCGATAGCAGCAAATTCACAACTCTTACATAAAGGAGATGACCGTGTCACATAAGAACTACAAGACTTAAGTCTTAAGGAATGACATCCTTGACTAGAAAGTAATGCAATAATTATAATGTAGATTTGTTTGCAATAATAAAAATGTTATAAATATAGGAGTCATAATGGAAGACTTGTATAACAATTCTGACAATCCAGCACTATAATGATTATTAGCTACTCCAGCAATAAAAGAGGGATGTATTGAGGTTACTGGGAAATTCATACAACAAAATAAATTGTGCTGATCTCTGCATAGTAGCAAGTCTGAATAATGAACGACTCATGTCAACTCACAGGCACCTGACCCCCTTGGAGTTTAAAGAGAACCTGTCACCCCCCTGATGCTTTCCAAACTGAAAGCACCACTGAATGCAGCGTGTCTCCCATGTTTCCACCCCCCCCCGCCCCATAAGCTGTAAAAAAAACCCACTTTATAAAGTGTGCAGATAAGTCCGTAGGGACATAATGATTATGGAGTCCTCACTGTTCCCGGGGGTCCTCCCCGCCTCCTGCCTGTGATGTCAGTGCCAGATTCCCACCCTGCTGTATGCATACAGCATAATCTGGAGCAGGGCAGACACCGGGCTGACGTCAAAGGCAGGGAGTGGCACAGGAGAAGCAGGTGGCAGGGGGACTCATTATCTCTAAATTTTAATCAAGTAGTTTTCACAGCTTACAGGGCAGGTAAAAACATGGGAGACCTCTTCCCTGAGTGCAGCAGACACGCTGCATTCAGTAGTGCTTGGAAAGCTTCAGGGGGGTAACAGGTCCTCTTTAAGGAGAGAAGTGACATTTATAAGATAACACAGGGTGCCATGTCAGTAACCTCTAAGAAGCCACATCCTTGACCCCTTGTCCTTACAGATATTTTTTCCCACTTATGTATTCTAGTTTTCCAGGATCCATAGCTCTTGGTGTATTTTTGAATTATAAGAGACACTTTTTGCTCCCTATATTAGAGAGGAAATGGGGGTTTGTTTTACAATCCAAATTTTGGAATTTTTTGCTCACCAAAGGTGTTGTGGTGAAGGCAGTGTGGAGCGCAGTTACAGGAGGCAAGGTTGAGGGTGGATGTCGGTGGTGGACCAATGCTGCAGGCCTAGAGCTGGGGGGTGTCATAGCAGGGCCCATTGCATTTCCAGGTTCCAGCACACAATCTTAATCTGCCTTTGTTGCTACGGAAAGATGCATGCACAGATTAAGATCTCGGCTCTCGAGATCTCCATGTGCGCATGCGCCGCCTAAATTTTAATGCAGTCCATTGCACCAGAGGCAGGTGGAGATGGCCTGCTGTACCCTTGAAATGTTATGGCCTCTACCATGACCCCACAACTCCAGATCCACATTATCGCCCCACTGCCGACATCCATCTTCAACCCTGCCTCTTGTAAATACACTCCACAATTGCTCTCAGTAAGCAATGTGGGGGCTATGTATAAGGAAAGGGCTGTGTGGAAGCGTAGGGGTGCCATGTACAAGAATCAGGGTCACGTAGCAGGGTGAAGCCACATACCAGCATAGGGAGCCATGCACTAGGATAAACTGAAAACAGAAAGAGTGCAAAATAGGGTCTTATCTCACATATAAGAATAGGTCGTATTAATGGTTGGCTCACCTTAAGGACTTGTGAAAGTCACAACCACTTTATACGATAGAAATAGGCTGCTGCACGTGTCCATTTCCAATACATATCTTCAATATATAAAGTTATGGATTCTCACATGAGTTGACGATCAAAAGTCACAATCAGGATCTTTCCATGAAGGTTTATTTGAAAAGATCCCAACTGACTATTGACAGCGCATGTGAAAATCCATAGCTTTAATATATTGAAGATATGCACCAGGATAGGGAACACACATACCAGGATGGGGCCATGTACATGGAGAGGGGCCATGTACCAGGATGGGGATCATACATACCAGGATGAGGGATTATATATACCAAGATGGGTGATCATATATCATATATACCAGGATTATCATATATACCAGGATGGGGGGGGGGGGTTCATATTTACCAGGATGGCAGGGGGGGGGGGGTCATATATGCCAGGATGGAGGATCACATATACGGATTACTGTGTGTATGTATATATGACCTGGAGATGAGTATCCTAATTCATTAAGTGATATTTATAATTGATGGTTTAAAATATGAACCAAGAGGGCTATAAAGCAGATTTGTGCTAATTTAATTGTGTAAGGATAGACAATCCCGGCAGGGATGATATAGGATCTATAGGAGTCGACATTTAAATCCCTCTCCCTTGATTCTATATGACACTATGTAATTTGCTCCGTAATTACTTAACATGCCATAAAATTTGTGTATTCTAAAGTGGCATCAATATGTATGCGTTAACATAGTAATATTTTGATTTCCCTGTGAACAAATTGTGTATACTACCGATGTGTGGCCATGGATACAGCTTGTAGCAGCACACTAAGGCTGGGTGTTGAGATCACGCATGCCTTATGACGTAAGCGGAAGGGGCGGCACTGATCACGTGCTTTGAAGGTGGTTCCAGGATTGGAGCCAATCAGACAAAGACACCGGCATGGATCTTTGTCAAGCATATAACTTATCAGACTAATCCATCTTATATAGTATAAGTGATTACAAAACACCACCATCACTTAGTACAGGATAATCACAGCAAAGGAACAATGTGTCCATGATTTCACTGCAACCAGAGACCTGTGAACAATATCTGCACAGATATCTGTGTGTGTAACTGGGCTTTAAGTCTAGCTGTACAATTGCCAATGGAAATATAAAAAAGGGATCCAGGCATGGAGTTTCTAAGCCCAAGCTGATGCCAGCTATGCAGAAAACGGATTACATTTATAGCTTTAGTTTGGAAATGTGGGTTGATGTTTTAGAGAAATATATTGCTGAATTGTTGTACAAATAAGCTGCATGTGCAGTGGGTGGCATTGCACTTAGGCCACGTGCACGTGTTGTATATTTGATAAGGTTTTTCCATCAGTATTTGTAGCCAAAACCAGGAGTGGAGCAATCAGAGGAAACGTATAATATAAATACGTCACCACTTCTGTATTTATCACCCACTGCTGGTTTTAGCTTAAAAATATTGAGGCAACAAACTCACCAAATTGTCAGTGTGTGGCGGTGGATTTACAGCTGTGCGCCTCTTTCACATACACCGCCACCTGTCTCCTGTCAGTGGCTTTACAGCTGTGCCGCCTCTTTCACATACACCGCCACTGTCTCCTGTCAGTGGCTTTACAGCTGTGCGCCTCTTTCACATACACCGCCACCTGTCTCCTGTCAGTGGCTTTACAGCTGTGCCGCCTCTTTCACATACACCGCCACCTGTCTCCTGTCAGTGGCTTTACAGCTGTGCCGCCTCTTTCACATACACGCCACCTGTCTCCTGTCAGTGGCTTTACAGCTGTGCCGCCTCTTTCACATACACGCACCTGTCTCTGTCAGTGGGTTTGAGTCAACATGTAATGACCATTTTAGATCTTCACACATCCCATTTTTGCTTTTTCTTCGTCTCTAGACAATCTTTATGGATATGTGACGTTGCTCTGCTCCTGTACAATGAGTTCATATTGCATGTTGTGATATGCCATCTGACATTTGTGTAAAAATGTAACAATTTAGCAGATGTTCAAAACAGACTTTCTACAGCTGGAGACACTCTGAGCCCAAAATCAAAGGTCCAATATCATATTGCACACAGAAACTAATCTATCTGATGAAGAAAATCACAAACAAGATATGTTGTTCATGCATGAGAAAAGTAGAGGATGTTATTTAAGCCAAAATACCATTCGTTTATTCTGGGAATGTGACAAGCACAAAATTCCTTAGAAACTTGCAGCTACAAGTTTCACAACACAGTAAATCAGGTTTTACACATTTAACACAATTATTTGATTATAGGAATTTTACCATCAACAAAGGTTGATTTTAATCAATAGATCTTGGAATAATAATCATTTCCACAATTGGACGCGTTTAAAAAAATGTTCCTGAGCTGAGATAATCTTATATATGTGTCCCTGCTATGTACTGTGTAATGGCAGTGTCTGACCATACGGGAACATGGTCTGAGCATACCAATCTCCTGTGCTGAGATAATCTTATATATGTGTCCCTGCTATGTACTGTGTAATGGCTGTGTCTGACCGTACAGGTACATGGTCTGATAATACCACATCTCTTGTGCTGAGATAATCTTGTATATGTGTCCCTGCTAGGTACTGTGTAATGGCTGTGTCTGACCATACAGGAACATGGTCTGATCATACCACATCTCCTGTGCTGAGATAATCTTATATATGTGCCCTGCTATGTACTGTGTAATGGCTGTGTCTGACCATACAGGAACATGGTCTGATCATACACATCTCCTGTGTTGAGATAATCTTATATATGTGTCCCTGCTATGTACTGTGTAATGGCTGTGTCTGACCGTACAGGGACATGGTCTGATCATACCACATCTCCTGTGCTGAGATAATCTTGTATATGTGTCCCTGCTAGGTACTGTGTAATGGCTGTGTCTGACTGTACAGGAACATGGTCTGATCATTTCAGATCTCCTGGGCAGGGGAGGATACAACAGAGTATAAAGACATTACAGCAAGAGATTTTACATTATTCTTTCTTTGAGGTAAAACATTTTTAAAAATAGGCAAGATATTTTTTATCTCACAAAAACAATCATCCATGATCCCCGTGCTGTAATGTCTGTATGCACTTTTGCATCCTTCCCTGCCTAGGAGACGTGGTATGATCAGACCAAGTCCCTGTACGGTCAGACACGGCCATTACAGAATACATAGCAGGGACATATTTCTAAGATCTCAGCCCAGGAATATTTTTATTAACCTATTCACAACCAAGGGCATATATGTACACCCTTGGTCACCTCTCTCTCTTTGATGCGAGCTTACGCACTGAGCTGGCATCATCTCCTGCAAGTGTCACTTAATATTATCAGCTGACATATGTAGCTAACACTAACCCTTTAGATCGCTCTGTCAATTACCGACAGCATGACCTAAAGTACCTCGCTGTTACCCACTGGCATCGGTGGCCCCGTTATGTTGGCCTCGATGCACTGCCACGACAGCAAGGGGTCCTGTGAGAAACCTGGATGATGTCATGAATCACTTCCTGCCGGCAATGTTTGCGTGACATTGCCAGCAGAAAGTGATCATTTGTGCTTTGCAGAGGATGTTGAAGCATCCTCTGCACAGCACAAGCAGCAACACACTGCAGTGCTGAGGTGCCCTAATGGGCCATCAAAAAAAAAAAAAAAAAAAAAGTTAAAGTTTTACAAAATATGACAAAAATAAAAACAAGTTCAAATCATCACCCATTTGCCACATTGAAAATAAAATTATAAAAAAAATAACAAAAACACATTTGATGCCCGATCTACCAAAATATAAAACCAATTAATCAGGTCTGTAAATTGCGTAACAGAAAAAAAAAGTTCAGACAAACATTTGTTTTTGGTCGCTGCAAGATTGCAATAAAATGCGATAATATGCAACTAAAACATCACATTTAGGCTACATTCACACATTGCGTATTTTGCTGCTTCTCTGCACTTTTTACTGCGTTTGCTGCTTTTTCCTGCGTTTATTGCTGCGCTTTTTTACGAGTGCTATTTGCAGTGAAAACGCAATTCTGGATACACAGTCCAGCAAAACCTATGGACAAAATCCATTCACACACTGCGTATTTGTGCTTTTTTACGCACACGTTTTCACTGCAAAAACGTGACCGTAAAAAGAATCACCATGCCAATTCTTTCGGCTACGTTCGCACATTTGCGTATTTTGTTGCGCTTTTTTAGCTGCGTATTTCAGCCGCGCAAAAAAGCACAACAAAATACGCCGGGGCGTTCACACACTGCGCTTTCTTCACCCCACAAAGCGCAGGTGATGTCACAGAGGGGAGGTAGAATCCTGCTTCCTCCTCCCCTCTGTGACATCTGTGACAGCCCCATTAGATTTCACAGTGTATTAATATACACTGCGAAATCTAAATTAAATAAAGTCAAATGTATGAAAAATAATAAAGAATCAAATACTTACCCTCCAACGCCTTTTCTCAGGTGCAGAGGTAGGCGATGTATCGTCCTTCCAGGGCCTGCTGTTATGTCAGAGTGACTTCACGGACGCTAATTGGCCGCTTGTGGTCATGTGATACGAAACGCCCTCTGACATCACCACAGGTCAGGTCCTAGCAGGGCAATTCCAGCGGCGGCTCCTGGCTCCTGGAGACCGGAACACCCGTCGGAGGGCAAGTATGTAATTCTTTATTATTTTTAATGCTTTTGTTTTTATTTAACTTTGATTTTGCAGTGTATATTAATACACTGCAAAATCAAATGGGGCGGTCACAGGTGTCACAGAGGGAGGAGGAAGCAGGATTCTTCCTCCCCTCTGTGAGTCAGATGCAGCAGCGCCGCCCTATGGAAAAAGCGCTGGAGCTGCAGTGTAAAGAATTGGCGGTCATTCTTTTTACGCAGGGCTTTTTCCTATAAAAGCGCAGCGTATTTTTACGCATTCTGCACGGCAAAGTGAATTTCCCATTCACTTTGCCAGCAGATAAAAAGCACATTGCGTATTTTGAAAAGCGCGCACAAAAAAGTGTGCAAAAATACGCAATGTGTTAATGCAGCCTTCTGCAGTTTTTCTCTGCGCTTTTCCATTGCCCACATGATAAATGGGCTCTGAAAAAGCGCAGAGAAAAACGCAGAAAAAAAACCGCAGTATGTGAAAGGAGCTGCATATTTCACAAATATGCGTGTAAAAAAGCGCAGCTGTGTAAAAAGACGCAGTGTGTGAACGTAGCCTTACCCAAAAATGGTATCATTAGAAACGTCAGCTCAAGACCCAAAAAATAAGCCATCACACAGCCCCAGATTCCGAAAAATGAGAACGCTACGGGTCGTGAAAAATGACGCCAAAAGTGCAATCTTTTTTCTTTCAAACCTTAAGAAGTTAGATAAAAGTAAAAGTATACATGTTTGGTGTCTACAAACTTGTACTGACCTGGGAATCATATTGACATGTCATTGTTACAATATAGTGAACATGGTCATCAATAAAAAAAACAAAAAATAGTGTAATTGAACATTTTTTTGCAATTTTACCACATTTGGAATTTTTTTCTCCGCTTTCCATTAGCAAGCAAAGAACCTGTGGTGATGTAATACAGGCCATGTCCCCTGTGATCATGTGACCAGATCCAGGAAGAGCCTCATGGAGTGGCAGCAGTGAAGTCCTTGCCTCAGAGCAATCAGCTGGGGTTGTGCAGGGGTGTACAACCCTAGGAGGTGAGTGGCCTACCAACCACCCTTCTCAACCCCTAGCCCTGGACCATCTTCTCAGTTTGTGCTTCTCTCTTCCCCCCTTTGTTTCTATCACGGCGGAGAGGGCAGAGAGCTAACACGTGGGGGTGTCATTTGATTCTGTCATTTTCATAATTTCATGACATTTCCTTTGTAGCATTACTATTTCAATGTTTTGGAGTTTAAATATTGGAGAACTACTGTATTGCAACATATAACTACAATGATGCTCTGCTATGATGCCCAGAATGTGGATGCACTTCATAGAGCATCACTTTAAATATATGCTGCAATATAGTAGTTTTACAGTATATACAGGAGGACTAGGATGAGAGTCAAAGTATCCTTAGCTGGTGCCCAGCTGCCATTACAACCTATGGGCAGCCTGCAATATATCAGTCACTGGCTGATTATCACCGCATCCCCTCTGCCCAGGTCCATAGATTACCAAATGTCAGAAAGGGTTCAAAGTTGGCTCCTGCTTCCTGTCAAAATATACTAGTTTCTGTACTTGGATATATACAATTTTAACAGCTTTGAACGTTGCCCCAGCATTTTTACTACAGGCTCTCCATTCTGGCATGAGACAAGATGCAGATGGGAGTAGATCTTTAGTAATGGCTCTGTGCAAAATATTGAGCCTTTTAAATTGCATCTTGGATTTAGGAGGAATAAGAAGAAAGTATTAAGAACCTAAGCAAGTGGTGCCATCTGCAAAAAAGCCAATAAAACATTTTCAAGCTTTATAAAACATACGTAATATACAAAAGCACAGAACAGCCAAAGGAGTTTATATGACATTGTTGCCAGTTCTACACCACATTTACTGTATTATTGGAATGGGTACAAATACTGTATGTATACCAAATGTTAAACCAAGAAATGCTTGTTCCTGAAGCAAATAGTGTTTTTCATGGGACAGAATCCTGCTCCATTTAGGTTTTGGCTGACAGACACAGCGGGGGTGGGACCGAGCCCAGGGGTCGGGGCTGATCTGATCTCCTATTGCAGAAAGAGACGTAAGGAAAGACATTCTGCAGCCAGTTACACTAAAGCCTGAAAAAGATTTGTGACTATGGTGAGAATAAACATTTGGATCTGCCTGCACACATATTTCTATCTTTATTGTAATATAATTAATTATAGGATTAAGGCTACGTTCACACTATGCGCATTAGTTGCTTTTTTTTTTTATACGCTGCGCTTTTCCCCAAAAGCGCATCTGCGTCTGTTTCCCGGCAAAGGGCATGCAAATTCACTTTTGCCGTTCAGACGCTGCGTAATTTAGCGCTGCACTTTTGGGGCAGAAAACGTAAAAATAATCAACTTGTCAATTGCTTGAGCACAAAAACGTGCACTTTCCTCCATAGACCCCATTATAAGCGCTAGAATTAAGCATCGGTGTTTGCACTGTGCGTAATTCTGGTGCTTTTTTGCAGAGGTGTAGGAGGAATCCCAGGAAGTGATGACACACGGGAATAGCCCCAGGGAAAACAGGAAATTCCACTCATTTGCGATTCTTTGTTCCTGGTTTCCCATGGCTGCTCCCGACACTGCTAAAGCAAGTAAAATAAAAAAAAATAAGGATACTCACATATTCGATTGATGGGAGAGGCGTTCGGTCCTGACCATGGCATCCTCGATCTGCCAGTGAACCGATCAGCTGACAGGCCGGTATATCACCTGATCAGCCAGCTATGTCATCTGACCAGCCGGTACATCAGCTGATCAGTCACCTGACCTAGTCAGCTGATCGGTATACCAGCCGATCAGTATACCAGCCGAGGTACATCACGTTACCTGAGGTACATTACCTGAGGTACATGAGGTTATTACCTTACGTACATCAGGTCATTGGCCGGTCAGCAAACTAGTTTGCTGATCGGTTTAGCAGCTGGGACATCAGCTGATCAGTTTGCCAGGTGGTAAATCGATCAACTGATAGTGGATTTGTTTTGGACATCGCGGGACACATGACCCAGGAGTGTTTTTTTGGTTAATTTAATAAATTGGAGAATGAGGTGTCTATTTTTTTTTTTTGCTATAAAGTATTTTTTTTTCTAACTTGTCATTTTTTTCTACACTATTTTTGCACTATTGTTAAGGGCCAGCTATCATATTGATGGCTCAAATTAGCAATAGAGGCTTGGTGACAGCTTGAAAAAAAGCTGTCACTTACCCGTTATTACCCAGTCTGCCACCACACAGGGCAGCTGGAAAAG
This sequence comes from Allobates femoralis, assembly GCA_033576535.1. Classification (NCBI taxonomy): domain Eukaryota; kingdom Metazoa; phylum Chordata; class Amphibia; order Anura; family Aromobatidae; genus Allobates; species Allobates femoralis. Next base: position 323,288,274 of record JARQOC010000004.1, on the reverse strand, counting down.
TGGGGGTAGCCCCCAGATTTGGCGTCTCTCATAGAGGCACCAATTTAGGGGCAGCAGCTGGCTGCGTTCCTCAGCGCGGGGGGCCCATTACGCTTGGGCCTTACCATGCTGAGGATTCCAGCCCGCAGCAGCCCGGGTTACATTTGCTGGCAATAGAAAATCCGGGAAAGCCCATGCCAAAATTTATTATAAAAAAAAAAAAAAAAAAAAAAAAAAAAAAAGGGGGCTTCCCTGGATTTTTTCCTTGCCAGTTAAGATAACAACAAGCAGCAGGGGTTGACAGCCTGCTACTGCCTGGTTTACCTTCAGCTGCCAGATTATCCATTCTGTATACTCTCTTCTCAGTAATGAGAAGACAGGAAATTACATCAAGGACTTTTTTTTTTTTTTTTTTACCAAACTTTGTTTCACTGGTTTAGTCTCCAATGCAGAAAAAAACTGTGTGTGAATGAAGGCGTTTTTCACATCTGCATATCTGCGTAAAAATATGCATGAAGAAACTGCAGAAAATAGCTCACGTAAAAAAAGGCAGCAAATAGCAGCGTGTGAACGTAGCCTAAAGAGAAGTGGAAATGTCTCAGATTTTTTATATTGTCTATATTTTCTATTTTATTTAGAGTTTTCTTCAAATATCCATGAGTGTGATTAAAGTGCCAGCCATATACAGATTTGTCCACCCTTCTATGGCTAAGGAATAGAGTGCCTCTAATACCCAGCGGCTCATGGTGTCCATTATGGTCTTCAACACTAAAGTCTTGCTGGCAGTGCTGCAGCCAACACGGAGCTTAGAGACTCTGCCCAAGCGCTGACATGGCAACAATAGCGGACATAAGGAGCAGCTTCGGAGATCCATCACTGAACCCGAGGATGGTGGGGTATCCAAACCAAAACATTCATTTAATTCAGTATCTCAACATGCCAGCAAAACTTTATACATACTGCACTTCACATCACCACAATAGATGGTCTCTCAAAAAAACGATATTGCACACACATCTTGTGAAAGAGTATCACAAAAACGTTTTTCAGAAAAAAAAAATGCTGGTAATTTCTCACCGCGAATCTGAGGATATACATTGGGTCAAGTAAAAAGGAGGGATGGACACATCTGTATGTATTACCGGTGCAAACACAAGGTGTTCTAGACGTGAATAACACAAACAATAGTAATGTACTTACTGTTAACAACGGCATCTGACTTTTTTGCCAATATAGAACAATCTTCTAAATCGGTTTGGACGCCTTTGTTGAAATACTGACTCTGACTTGTGGTTTCCACATCCATTCTGTTCTTTTCACATTTTTCTAAAATAAAAAAAGTGACCAGTGAAGTAAAATCAGCAATTTGATAACAGTTATGTTAAACAATGGACAGAAATGTACTGAATGAAATATATATATTTACCATATCTGTCCAACATATTTTCAGAATATTTTTTAAACTTCGTATTTAGTTGTACTGACCCTATGCATAGCATAAAAGGGAATGGTTTAGAGCAGGGATAGGCAACTCTAGTCCTCAAGAGCAGCAAACACTGCATATTGTCAAGATTCCCTTAGTATTGCACAGATGATAAAATATTTACCTGCACTGGTGAGGATTGCAACCCCCATGCAATACTAAGGAAATCCTGAAAACATGACCAGTTTGCGGCCCCCGAGGACTGGAGTTGCCCACCCCTGGTTTAGAGTGATGTCTATGATGACTGTAAGATGGGAAGGAATATCAATAGCCCTTTCAACTCGTCTGTAATTTACTTAATAGTGATGTATTTTCTCCAAGCCATTCTGTCCTGTTCTGTCTATGAGGTATCGTGAGAGGATGATGAAATGATCAGTCATTGCATCCTGGGAAGATTCCTGGATGAAGCATCAGTAGAAAAGGAAGGCTCTGCAAATGGTCACTACAGGGAGGAAGAAGACAAACTAGTGCCACCTATTGAAGGTAGCAATCCTACAAGTCAAAATGGACTCTTTAACAAGACTTTTAATACAACTTGGGCTGCCTTCACACTACGGATTTTGTAAATCCGATGCTGTCCGATAAAAATCGGACAGCATCGGACCGATTTTGGGCCCCATGCAGCCCTATGGGCATCGGACCGAATCGGATGTGCACTAAATGCCATCCGATTTGGTCCAATCCGATTCTGTCCGATTTTTTTTATCGGTGCAAAAATCGGAGAATGCTCCGATTTTTGCTCCGAAAATAAAATCGGACAAAATCGGATCGGACCAAATCGGATGCCATTTAGTGCACATCCGATTTTGTCCGATCAATTTATCATGGGGCCCTATGGAGCAGGGTCCGAGGAAACATCTGATGTCTCCTCGGACCCGATTTTACTGTACTGAGCATGCTCAGTACAGTAAAAATGCTCCAAACTGGAAGGCAGGGATTAAAAAAAAAAAAAAAAAAAATCACCTATCCCCGAGGCCCCCGCCAGCTCCCGGTGTCTGCAGAGATCTTTTACTTCTGTACAGGACCTGCGGTGATGTCACAGTCACGCGACAGCAGGTTACACCATGGTAACCTGCTGTCACGTGACTGTGACATCACCGCAGGTCCTGTACAGAAGTAGAAGATCTCTGCAGACAGCGCGAGGACACCGGGAGCCTGCGGGAGTCGGCGGAGGCTACGATTTAATGCCGGAATCGGATGCCTATTTGCCATCCGATTCCAGGCATCAGAAGGGAGCCGATGCTGTCCGAATTTATCGGACAGCATCGGCTCCCTTCAAAATCGTAATGTGAAAGTAGCCTTAGAATTGGTACCAGCTCAGAACCCTAAACTGCAGATGCTGCGTTTCAGGGCTATTGACCCTCATCAATGCAAAGTATGGGATATGATATGGCTGTATGAATGGCTATGACAAAAGTCAAGGGACTAGCTACTATTCTTATGGAAATTAATCTTGCTTGCCAGCAGTTAGGAGGCTTTCCTCTGGGAAATATGCCAATTGTCACTTCAGGGAGGAAGTAGATGAACTCTGGTGCCACCTATTGGAAGTAGCAATCCTAAAAGTCAAAATTGACTCTTTAACAAGCCTTACCATATGACTTATCAGTTGAAGGCTCTGTACATGGCATCTATTCAGATGTCTACTAATGAGAATGTAAGATTAATGTAGTCTGTTGGCATGGTAGCTTTTCATGACAGCCATCACTAGGTAATGATACAGTTATGTATTTATTGTTTTTAAAGACTGGCTTCCATGTACACCGACAGACTTTTTTTGTACCCATCCCCAAAGTAGAATTCTGCCTCAGAGTTGTTTGCAGTGTATGTTTATTTTTGTCAGGAAACTGACTCATCAGCAGTTTTGTCTCCAAATTGTTGTATTTGTGCTATAATCACATGAAACATTTAACTCATTTTCTGACTTCTAAAACCAATCCGGTAATGATTAAAAGTGTCATAGCAACAGGGATGAAAATTACACATTCAGTTAATAACGAATGAATGCAGATCAGTTTGCAGAGATTAGTTTTCACTTAGTTTTCTAATGATCATCCGGTTTATATCCACTGTGATTTCAAGTGTACTCATAGGAGGTGGAGTATGGTTGTGATCTGCCTGAGCTCCAGTACACACAGTCACAGCAATTGTCCAAAAACTCTTGCAAGCAGTAAGGGACCTCAGCTAAAAGGTAGTAGCAGACGTCTTCTAAGTCCTTCCACCTGGGGTTCACAAGAAGGAAAATGGTAAATTTTATCACACGCAAAAAAACCCACTTCATCTTCCACAGAGTCCGGAAAATAAATAACAGTGGGATCTATCAGGATCAATCATATATACCCATCGCAAGTACATTTAAAGAGGGAAAAGGAAAAGAGGCGACCACAGGGTATGATGAAATATATATTATTATATCTTTATTAAGGACGTACAAGATCTGGTATAAAATAGGGGAACAAATATACATTCAACCACATATGCGGACTGAATATCAGGAATATCAACATAAGGTGCAAGTGCCAATAACATCCACATGAAACTTAATTATTTCATTAGTATATGGATGTAAACATACAATAATACAACATATATCCCAAAAGGTTCATAGGAGCGAAAAAAATCTGTATTGCACAACAAGTCAGTTGCCCATAATTTCAATGGCATCAATAGACATCACAGTATCCCATAAGACAGATAGACTCCACAGCTCCTACCAAGAGGCAGGAGGTTAAGTAGTTAATAACTCAACTCCTATGCATATAGAATGAAAATAGATATATAAACACTATATGGATATGTGGAGCTAAAGTTTCTGGCTTATGAGATGGCAATCTAATTTGGCACGTATGAAAGAGTTCACATACTATAATTCATGTGGACGGTCTATTGTCCAGGGAGAAAGAGTCTCAGTATATCACACATATAAATGGCGGGCTATCAACCATGGCCACCATGTATAAAGGGCTAAATCCCCGGGTTAACAGAACCAAGATGGAGTATTTACCTTATGCAGAGTAAACCTGAAAGCAGCCGCGCGCTCCGATGCGCATTTCGTTCTGATTAACTTCGTCAGGGGCGTGGCTTTGAGAAGGAAAGGGGAGTCTTAAAAGCTGGCTTCAGCACTACAGGTGGTGGAACCATCAGTATCTACTTTATATTTACTGCCCAAAATACACAAGGATGAGAGGGTCCCCCCAGGGAGACCCATCATCTCGGGCAACAATAACTTTCTCGAAAATATTAACAAATGGATAGACCATATTTTACAACCTTTGGTTACGTCCCTGCCTTCTTTTGTTAAGGATACAAGTGACCTGTTGAAAAAGGTAGATTGAATATCTATGGATAAGGGCTGTATCTTGGTGTGTGCGGACGTGGAGTCGCTTTATACGAACATAAGACATGCGGATGGACTACGTGCTACCTCCTTTTTCCTGAAGAATTCACATCTTCCGGAGGATTTCATTGAGTTTGTTCTGGTCGTTTTGGAATTTGCCCTGACGCATAATTTCTTCACTTTTAAAGGGTCCTTCTACCTACAGCTCCAGGGAACTGCAATGGGGGTGTCTTTTACATCCATATACTAATGAAATAATTAAGTTTAATGTGGATGTTATTGGCACTTGCACCTTATGTTGATATTCCTGATATTCAGTCCGCATATGTGGTTGAATGTATATTTGTTCCCCTATTTTATACCAGATCTTGTACGTCCTTAATAAAGATATAATAATATATATTTCATCATACCCTGTGGTCGCCTCTTTTCCTTTTCCCTTTTTAAGAAGGAAAATGGACAGATGTCCGCTCTCTCTTGCGTCCCACAATATGCTTTTGTGGCACCCCACTTGTCTGGTTGCCACGAGGGGTACTGCACCCAGTAAAAGGCTGTGGTGTCTCAGTCTTTGAGGAAACAGGTTGGTAAACTCAGACACTCACCAAACACGGCCCTACACACCCTCGCAATTAAATCACATCTGCCCCGGGGTACTACTCCACCTACTGGGAGTGATGACATCAGCCTGCAATACCAACAACCCCGGAGGTCTGACCTGCAGCGTCGGTCTATGTTGACCGTGAATCGTAGGTTGCGTCACGAACGTCACCTCTACAAACGTTATCCTCCACTTAATATCCCCATTAGTTTAATAGAACAGACTCCCCCCGAGGTCACGTAAGCCGGGTATCAACCCCCTGACTCCCCTACAGCGACCGGAGCCCGGTTCTGAGTGCCCCATAGCCCCGGGGTGGGCGAGTCACTTCATAGCTTCAATTTAGCCTGATAATATTTGAAGTGTCAGCCTACCCTACTTCTCTCTGCTCTTACAGCCTTTCAGGCACACAAACTATATTTATCGAGACTAAATGTGTAAATATGGATCCTTATATTGCTATATGGCCATTTTAAAAGGTATGGTCATTACTTTTTTTGAATGGGCATCACTGCCAATGTGATGCTTACTGAGTCAGCTGCCCACTGCTAATCTGCTCTAGTCACAGGAGGTAAAAGGAAGCAGGAGAATTGCCACCTGAGCCAAGAGACATGTTACAAGACAGAACAGGCAGACAGTCAACAACTACCTGCCAGTAATATCTTAATCCCATAGGGGAAAAAAAAATATTTCACATTTTCTTCTAAGATATTGTTTCCTACAGCAGCAATTCTTAAAGAAATAGGCAGAGTAAAAAAAAAATCTAAAGAGCCTTAAATTTCAGCAATATTTCATTGATATGATGTATACTGATGTGTGAGCCAACAAGCACAGCTCATCCAGATGTCCTCCACACTACGCCTTGCTGCTGCAACTGCAGTATGTGTCGTCCTGCCACTATTATCCATAACCATCCTCTAGCGGCTCCACCTTTTACCAACACCACTCAGTGCGTCTTGTGACTGTAATTTCTAACTATCCGGAAGTGAGTAGTAACACATCACTAGGGCTCAATGCATCTCAATGAGAGCCAGAACTTTCAGAATGAGGCTATCAGATGTATTGAAATGTGTCACTCCATGAAACACTAAAACTGCCGGCAAGTCATAATTCGCAAAAGACCGACCAAAACGACATCAATAGAAGCTGAAGCTGCCGGAAGGAGAGTATAGGACAGGGGTCATGAGACTTGGACATAAAGCACCCCTGCAGTGGGAAAATGTTAAAAAGAAACACTTGGATAGTGCGTTAAATAACTTGATATTTTGATAGATTTGACTTTTTAGGACATGACAATGCCAAATATATTTTTTTCTTTATTTTTGAATGATTAAGAAGGGATTGAATAAAACTTTTATTTGTTTGTTTAGATTTTTGGGAAACTTTTTTTTTGACATTTTTACTTTTTGCAGTATATTATATATTGCTGTTTTTCTAACAAACTCAGCCTTTACATGGGCTCCACAGATGACTAAAGATAATAGTTATGGGAGCATTCACAGGTCCCCGATACTATGATAACCGATGGCTGATGGGATGCGTTGTACGCAATGTTATCATTTAAATACTGGTGCTTGATTGACAACGGCATTTAATGGCTAAACTTCAATCGGAGCTAGCTCTAGTCACTGTAGTTACAGGCAGATGCTAGGGATGTAAAGGGTATTTTCACTTGACTTTTTCTAGACCGTTAAAAACGATGACAAGAAAAGAAAGGGGGGGGGGGACAAGAGGCGCAATAGTGCCCTTATCACTAGACACTAAAACAAGTAGGTGAGAAAAGGGTTTCACTCACCTATTCCAGTTGTGCCACCCACAACTGGTTAAAAGGCCTGATAAGATAAGTGTCCTGATGGCTGCTGCTGGACTTCCACCGTTCTCCACTCGGGTAGACGAAATTGAAGCTCTGGGAAAGGAAGGTGTGTCACAGTCCGCTCTGCCAAGAAAATCCGCTCGTGAATAACGCTAGTAATCGGTATCCAAATCAATCCTTTTTATTCATCCAACGCGTTTCAACGCCCTCCTGGCGTCTTCCTCAGGGATCACGCCCTGAGGAAGACGCCAGGAGGGCGTTGAAACGCGTTGGATGAATAAAAAGGATTAATTTAGATACCGATTACTAGCGTTATTTACGAGCGGATTTTCTTGGCAGCGCGGACTGTGACACACCTTCCTTTCCCAGAGTTAAAAACGATGAGTTATTCAAGCAGACACCAAGTAAGGAAACACGTTTTTTTTGGCGGCATCTGGCGAAGAATCCAGGACCGTTGAGAGGTCTGGTTAATCAAGATTTTACCAGGGCTGTGGAGTCAGGAGTCAGAGTCATGTAGTTGTGGTGCCCCACTGGACAGGACACCACGGAGGGGTACTGTACCCAAACCAGAGTGTGTAGTATCCCTGTGACCAGGGGTCTGGGATGTCAATAGGGGACCCTCACCACACGCATCCACACACACCTTAGGTCAGGGGACCATAGGGTTAACCATTGCTAGGAAACCGGTCTCAGTGGGAGGAGCTTAGGTGAGCTGCGAAGAGCGAAAAAATTAGTCAGAGAGAAGTCGGTTGGAGGAGGACCCTGCGAGAAGCGCAGTGGAGGGCACCTCAGTATAGGTGGCCCGAAGGAAGAAGGGGATCCTAGGGTGTTGAGGTGCACCCGAAATCAGTGCCGGTACAACTCCCGGCCGGAAGGATCCAGTCCAAAATCCGAGGACCGGCTCTGAGGCGGTGCGGGCGGTTACCCCCAAGCCGCAGAACCTGAGGGAACGGACTTCTTCAGAAGTTGCGGTCAACACCCGGCATAAATCTCGTAAGGCCCCGTATAGGATCTGGAGGCCTCAAGACAGGGACCGTCCATAAGGATCCGTGGGGATCGGCCGAGGGTTCTGTGCACGGGAGCGCAAAGGAAGGAACAGAGGGAGAGCACAGTAAGGACAGATCAAAGAACTAAGCAGGCACATCACCGAGGGTCCCCAGCGAGACGTCCTAGTTCTCTGGTGACTACCCAGGCCAGCAGTACCCGTTGACTATGTGTAAAAGACTGTTTGCTGCCTGAGTCACCAGTAAAGCCCGGTTCAGAGCCAAAGACTGTGTGGTGTGTTTTATTAGCCTGCGCCGGAGGAGCCATACTCTTGTTCCCACAGACTGTCAGCCTGCATCTCCACCTGACGAGCTGCCTCCCTGTGCAAGTTCTCCATTCATCCAACACTGCCCCGGGAATCCCGCTCCACCCACGGGAAGCATTACCAACAAAGCTGCCTCATCATCACCCCGGAAGTCTGCAAGCAGCGCCGGAATCATTACCGGTGGCGTCACAAGCTTTTTTTAGTTTATTTTTAATTTAATCCCTTTTTCAGCAACCACCAGGGCCATGGGCCCGGGCACAGGCCGCCCTTGACATCCCCCGTGAAACTACGGATCGGGTACCCCACAGGTGGGTCATAGTCGGAGTCTGTGTCCATTTTGGGCGGAGTCAAATTTTCAGGGAAATTGAGGAGTCGGATATTTAGTTTACCGATTCCACAGCCCTGGATTTTACACATATGAACCCCCCACTCCCCACCCAGGCCACACACTGTAAAGGAGCTAACAATCAGGCAGAGCTCAACTCCATATGCTGCTGTTAGAGGCTGATATTGGCTGACAGCGTCCTCTTTCCTTCTGTACCTGTATGCCATATGTTGTCCTTGTGCTTGTCTTTGTATACCCCTTCCGCATGTAAAGCGCCATGGAATTAATGGCGCTATAATAATAATAATACAGCAATCATTGTGAAGGGAATAATGGAAGCTCATTTTCTGAGCCTACTTTAGAGATATGGAACGGCCAAATGTCAAAAAAAAGTCTAAACTTTACATTTTTTAAAAATATTTTTACAAATATTTTTTAGGACTTGAACCTGTGATTGTTGGTTCCCTCATAATCTATACAACAATCCTGCAGTATTCCAGTACTTAGGGTAACTGGTTACAGCTGTTACCTGGTATGGAGCAGTCTCAACTAACAGCACACGATCTGTGATGAAAAAGTATATCTCTGATTATTGAGGGACTCAAAATAATCCACTGCTATCGCTATGATCGAGAAACCCAATTGCTTCTCTGGTTTCAAGCTCTTTAATCTTTGACCTTGAGAAATTATTGAAATGTAACATCGACCTGCATCCCTAATGTTTTAGGCCTCATTCATGTATCCATTTTTAAACACACACATGAGAAAAAAGTGTTTTGGATCCATGTATCTTCAGTGGACAAGCAGTGTCTGGCTTTCTTATCAGTGTGTCATCGCTGTTGTTCATGAATAGATAAATAAATTGACAACAAACACTAATGGTCAAACTCGTCAAGAAAGGCAACTAGGATCGTAGATCTATCTGAATTCCAGTGGTTCAAGTCCCACATGATCTCTTATCAATCTAATTAAAATGTTTTTTGTTTTGTTTTTTTGTCTTTTTGATTTTGTACTGCTTTGCCTTTATTAATTTCCTTTTTATCTAGTAATTTTTGTAAGGCTGCATTCACAGGACCCGTGTTTAAACACTTACGAGAAAAGAGACTGTGAGCCCTCGTGGACAGGGTCCCTGCCCCTCCTGTACCTGTACGTCCTGATCGCCTAGATTTAGTGTACTTGTTCTTGTCTCCCTTATCCTCATGTAAAGCGCCATGGAACCTAATGGCGCTATATAAATAAATAATAATAATAATAATAATAATAAAAAGAGGCTACCTGTGTCATTAGTGTTTCCAATCAGTATATGGTCATTGAGTCTGCTTTCACCATAAGCATGTCATCAGTGTTCTTCATGAATGGATAAATAGCTTACAAAGCTTTTCCTATTCTTTGCAATGTGCTTCATAGGCATGTGCTTCACGTGTTTTTCGACGATTCCGACTTATATTCCCCATGGTGCCCAACTCCAGGCCTCGAGGGCTGCCAACAGTGCAGGTTTTCAGGATTTCCTTAGTATTGCACTGTGGTTGGAATCATCACCAGTGCAGGTGATTATATTATCACCTGTGCAACACTTAAGGACACGTCACATGGGGCGACATCGCCGCCAATTTCTTAGGCGACGTAGGGCGTGGCCTATCGGCGGCGACATCTCTCCTACGTCTCCTCATGTAAAGTGGCGATGTCGGCGCCGCCGGGAGGTCGCCTGGTTTTAGAGCAGTGCTCTGAAACCAGGCGACCGATCTGGGGCAAATGTGCACACATCACCCCACGTAACCGGCCGCCGGCGACCTGTCAGGCGATGGGAGCCATAAGCTCCCATTGTCCTGCATCGCTGCTGGGGTTTTGAGACACCTCAGCGGCGATGCCGCCAGTCAGATCGCCGGCGCGCGGCTGGAGATGTTGCCCCATGTAAATGGGGGACGGCAACGCTGGCGGGGCACCAAAAATGTGCGTGCACCCGCCAGTCGCCGCCATCTCCAGCCCCATCGCCAGGTGTGACGGTGCCTTAAGAATATCCTGAAAACCTGCACTGTTGGCGGCCCTTGAGGCCTGGAGTTGGGACCTCTGCACTATACTTTTGTTTAAATCTTAAAACTATTGTTTGTTACTTGCTGCCCTAAATAACTTTGAATAGGGAGAGTATAGTCGGCCTATATTAACTGAATTCCAAATAGCTAAAAGTTAACTCATTTGATGTTAGAGAGCTGGGTGTGCTCATATACACTGGTGAGTTACCCATTGTTGGGCTAACAAAATGACAAATGGTGGCAGCAAGAGGCCTGTTGCAGATGTGTGAACTGGTTTTGGGCGTGCTTAGCTCATTTATGGCTATTTTGATAGGAGGACAGTTTGAGAAGAAAAGTAAAGGCCCCATTACACGCTGCGATGTGGCAGCGATCTGAGCAACGATGTGGATCGTTGCCACATCGTGAACTGATAACTGGTGAGCTGCCACACAGGCAGACTCACCAGCGATCAGGGCCATCGAGAACGCTGGTAACCATGGTAAACAGCGGGTAACTAAGCTGAGCGTGGCACTTAGTTACCCGATGTTTACCCTTGCTACAAGCTCCCAGTGCTTGCTTTTCACACTGGTAACTCGTTCATCGTTGGTCTCCCGCTGTCACACACGCCAATGCTGGGCACCCAGCGGGAGACCAACAATAGATTTATGGACCTGGCCATCAATCTACGATCAATAATCAACGACTTATCGTTGATATATGTCACACGCAACAATGTGCTTTCAACATTGCTGTAACATCACCAAACGGTGATGTTGCAACGATATCATTCACGATATGGTTGTGTGTAACGGGCCCTTAACTCTTCACAGGCATCAGTGTAAAGCAGCTCACAGAGCTTTGATGACACAAAAGTGTGGGTCTCCAGTAATGGTGACACAAATTACATTTTATACTAACTTTCTTATTTCTTTAAGATTAAGGTGTGATTGCATGTTTTTTGTCTAGTTTTAAGGAATTCTTTGCCTAATTCTGATGTGCCACTTGTGTCAATTTGCACCATTTTGTAAGCCTATTTTAGATGATTTCTTCTATACTTCTTTTTATGTTCATCATCATGCTCGAGATTTTAGTTTACAAGTTGTTTTCAGATGCTTTTTTGAGCGTTGCTACCTCTCAACTAACATTGCCAATGATGTCTGCAATTTGGCAAACAAGCCGTGTGCCAGGTCAGAACTAGCCACGATGACTCCTTCCTTTTCCCTGTGAGCTGCCTGAATTTTTTCTACCTCTAGACTTGTATTCTCCCCTTACACTTTTACAGGGAATGCCTACTCAGGCGCAGTAACACCATTCCATGTAAAAGTAGATCTCAGAGTTGCAATTTTCTAATTGAGATCCACCATCTGGACTTTCAAACATGTAATATGAAAACATCTTGCACAATAGTGCACAACCTCAGTAGAAATTATTGCCATCAGGAATCATTAAATAAAGAGGACGGGTCTTTTACTTGAAAAAATTATGTTTACCACCTTGTAAAAATCTGCAAACTTTAGATACTGTAGCATTTTTCCATTTAGCACTGCATCACTCCATTGATATATTCACATTTCTTGCTTTTGAAGCACTGTGTGTGAATTCTCTGCTTGCAGACCAACTGGGCGTTTCTTTAGGGTCCTCTCTGTGCATGTGCGCTCACTCCTCCCTTGTAGATACTTCCAATAACAGCTTGGAAGCAGATCTGGTGGTCTGACATGCTGTTGAGCTGTAATTGACAGCATCTGGGATGGGTGAAAGCACAAGCTCCCAAAGAACACCGTGAAGAAACATCCAGTTTGTCTGCAAGCATAGATTTCACATACTGCACTCCAAAAGCAATCAGTGCTCTCTGTCTGGCAGCGATTATAATCTGTGCAAATTTGATTAACATTTGGGATCCCAGGTTCGGCTTATGATTGCCTGAACTGGCCACTTACAAATATCCACTGCATTTAGCAGAATGCTGTTAGCCACTCTTAGGGAATAACCCATGTCTCCCAACACTAATGCTCAATCTCCTACAACCCTGGCACGGGGGCGATTGTAGCATCTGAGTCCATCCATGCCACAAGGAGGAAACTGGTGGTATTACTGGACACGAGGTCACCCCACTGAACTGGGCAGCACAGTGGCTCAGGAGTTAGCACTGCAGCCTTGCAGCGCTGAGGTCCTCGGTTCAATGCCCACCAAGGACGTTATCTTCAAGGAGTTTTTATGTTCTCCCCGTGTTTGCGTGGATTTCCTCCGGGCACTCCAGTTTCCTCCCACATTGCAACGACATACTGATAGGATGTTAAGATTGTGAGCCCCAATGGGGACAGCATCACTAATGTATTTAAAGTGCTATGGAATTAATAGCACTATATAAATGAATATATATATAGCTGGCGGAACGCCACCTGTGTGCTGCACAGATGTCTTGTCATCAGGCCGAAGAATCAGTAGCTCTGGACTGGATTTGTGGGAAGCGATCTACTTATCTCTAAATAAGTATCTCTGCAATGGAGTGAGGTAGCCCAAAAAAAGAATGGTTTTTTTAATTCTTCTCATAGTCTTCAGTCAAGTGGTTTATGCTTCTCTAACCCTAAGGGTACCTTTACACGCGGCTACATTTCTAGGGTGGCTACAGGTAACTTACTGGTTGCAGTGAAATCATGGAGAGATTATTCCATTTGTACACAGCAACAAGATAGAACCTTGTCTCCATGATTTCACTGCAACCAGTAAGTTACCTGTAGCCACCCTAGAAATGTAGCCGCGTGTAAAGGTACCCTAACAGCATCAGATCAAGAGACAAATTTAAGTTCCTACTGAGAGTAAAGAAGAACAGGAAGACCACTTTCAGAAGTATGGCACATATCATGGGTCATTATTTGAAACCCCCTGCATAAATGTTTCTTAAAACAATCCATTTAAGAAGATTGGAAATAGCTGTGTGTCTTTTTGTACTTATTGACTTATAGCATAATACTCTACCAAATAAATGTAAGTAGTCAGAAGGGTGTGATACTGAAACGTTACTTCGCACTTAAGTAGTCACATTAAGTTCCAGGAAGGCTTTTGCATCTGTAATGAAATGTCATTAAGATTTATGCACGTGAGTCATAATTCTGGAACTCGGTACATCTGAAAGAAAAGAGACTGTCATCCAGTAGTTAAGCTGTTGTTAAACAGACCCTGTCAGTCCCAGAGATGTCTTATCACAGTCTCCTCAAAAACCTTTAAACTAATAAAGATAGCTCAGCTTGAGCCAATGCTTTTATTTACCGTATTTCATAACAACCAACCACATTTTTCCCTCATACATCATTCAAAAGATGATGGGGCATCGGAAATTGGGGCAATAACTATCCAACATAACCTCTTCAGGATTAAGTGATTTTTTTTCCTCCCTTCTTAACAATAGCAAATTTTTTTTTTGTGGGGGTAAAAAAAAGTCTATCAAGAGCTATGAAATCACCTTATGAGATGTTAAACGACTGAATGCGGCCCAATAGGGATATCCCTGCTGATTTCGGAGTATTAATACTTACATGAGGAGGTAAATTGTTTCTCCACTTCTGCCTCATATTTATTCCTACATGGGCTTGATAAATTAACACCGGGTTTTAAATCGGTGCATATTAACCCCTTCTGACCAAAGACGTATATATATCCTTGGCCGTTTTACTCCCCTGATGCAAGCTCATGTGGGGCACCCTGCCAGTACAGGTAACCACAGACCTACCTAAAGAATGGATGGATTTCCACAGTGGGTATCCCAAACACATACAACACCTTCCACCTCAGACCTGCAGGGGGAGCTCCACTTGCTGCCTTAAGCAAGATTCCCAATAAATACCGGTGCTGGGGGCGGGGTTAGTCAGAGTGTGCAGTTGCTAGGAGAACTGAGAAGACGTCCTGGTGTGTCGGAACCACGCTAGGCCCGAGTCCGTTGACAACCAAGCAGTTATCACCCTAGCCAGTGCAGGGACCTAAGAGTGAGGTCGAAGGCAAGGCGACAGGAACAAAGTGGCCGCAGACTGAGGGCAGAGGAACCGTACCAGTTCACCCCAGAAAGCCACCTGGACACCGGAGTCAGTCTGCAGGAGAGCATTTAGTCCAGCAGAGATACCGGTTCACTGTGGAGACTCCAGTCTCCAGGGCATCTGTGTGGCAACCAAGAAGGGAACCAGGCACCGCAGAAGAGGATACAGCAGTAGTCCACACGAAGGTTTCCAATTATCACACACAGGTGACAGAAGAGCAGAGGAGGCCAGGCCAAGTTACACACAGGTCAGGGGCTTCACAAAAGGGAAAACAGACAAGGAGGCCTTATGCCCACACACTGTGGAGATCCAGAAGTGTTTCCCGACCACCGGAGAGTACCCTGGACATTACCTGCAATTCCATCAGTAAAGGTACAGAAACAACTTATGGTGTGTGTGTCCCTGACCTTGCCCACTATAGAGACTGCCACAGCTGCCCAGCAGCATAACCAACTCCCTGCATCCATCCCTGTCCCCTCAACACAGCCCAGGGGACCCTGCTCCACCTGTTGGAAGCTATACCACCCAGCTGCCTGATCATCACCCCCGGAGGCCCCTGACAGCGCTGGTGCCATCAGCAGAAACCACAGGTGGCATCACTACAAACTTTTATTCTTTTTATTCCCTTTTAATTACTCCCCCAAATTTTCAGTTGACCACCAGGGATATGGGTTGGGGCGGGCCACCAGTGACATCCCTCCAACTCCACGCCCGGGTTCAGAGTTCCCATAGACCCCTGGGTGAATCATCAACCTCCACAAATCTCAGTTGACAGCGTGATCCAAAGCACCGTGAAAGGGATCGCTCCATACCCTGCCACAATTGGAGGTCCCGAGATGCGATCACTGGACCTCCATCTGTTAGCTAGGGCTCATTGTGATGAACCTGTAAGCTGTCTACAATCACTTCCTGTGGATGGCTGGTGAGCGCCGGCATCCACAAGAAGTGATAATTTCTGCTATATAGAGAGATGCAGCAGCTCATCTCTAGATAGCAGAAGGGATCAGACTGTGCAGCACTAAGGCCTCCTAGGGGGTAGTGTAAAATTATAAAAAAAAAAAAAAAAGTTTTAAAAGTATGAAAAAAGAAAAAAAAAATTTCAAATTAAGTTAAAAATAAAACTATTAAAAAAATGTAAAAATATACACATATTTGGTATCGCCACTCTCAGAAATGTGCGGTAAAAATATAAAATCAATTAATCAGATCTGGAAGCTACGAAATGGAAAAAAAAAGTAAAAACGCGAAAATTACGTTTTGTTGGATGCCAGAACATTGTGATAAAATGCATTTATATGAGATCAAAACATAGTATCTACCCAAAAATGGTATCATTGGTGCGTTCATAAATTGAGCCAATCCAAGCGCCACGCCACAGCTCTTCCCGCTGCCCTGGTGTAGTGACAGTTGGGGTAATAGAAGGGATTAATGACAGCTGAGAATTGACAGCTGTTACCAAGCCCTGGATTGGTGATTGTCAGGCCTCTGAAACCCTCCTCATATTATTAATCCAGTTAGTAAATAGTTAAAACACAGAAAAATGCTTTATTTGAAATAGAACAGACATTCTCTTCTATCCATTTTGTAGCTCACAAACATACCCAGCATTATCCACAACATGATGTCCCTTGAGGAAGCCCTGCTACATTACAGTGGGCGGTTACTTATCAGTGGTGACTGCTCATCGCAAGAAGTGCGATCACAATGACTGACCTGACAGTCATGGTAGTCGATGTGTGCAGGAGCTCGTGCTGATACGTGGCTTCAAAGCTCAGCTCTTCCTCCAATACAGTAGAGCTGGGAAGCTTCGAGGGACATCGTTGAGGATTACCTTCAGAGCAGAGTATATTTGGGAGCTAATAAATGGGTAAAAGAAGGTTGTCTGTGTTCATTTCAAATAAAATTTTCTCTGTGTCTTTAAGTATTTACTAACTGGATTGGTAATGGAGGGGGTCTCAGAGCCGTGACTATTACAAATCCAGGCCTTGATGACAGCTATCAATTCTCGACTATCATATGCCCCTTCTATTACCCCGACTGCCACCACACCAGGGTAGCAGTAAGATTTGGGGCGAAGCGCCAAGATTGGCACATCTTATGGAGCTTCCAGTTCTCTGGCGACTGCAACCTTCTATTTTAGGATGAGGAGGGCTCATAAAAGATGGCCCACCCTACTTACGACTACCAGACCCCAGCTGTTGGCTTTACCTTGGCTGGTTTTCCAAAGAAGGGGAGACCCTAAGCGTTTTTGTTCATCATATTATTTCATTTACAAATAAATGTTTTCCAAAAATAGCATGAGGTGACCTGTTTTGGTTTACCAGCCAACATAAAGCTGCCAGATGTGGTCTGCAGACTCCAGCTGTCTACTTTACTCTAGCTGGTGATGAAAAATAGGGGGGACCCCACATGTTTTTTTTTTCTCTCCTAAATAAAAGACTAAACACCCTTTAGTACCGCATGAAAGGCATAATGGGTGCAAGCTTACAATATATTGGGAGGTGGGACATTTACATAGACATTTCACAGATATATGGAAAGGATAGATGGATATATACATCTCTCTATGTCCTTATCTATTATCATTATCATCATTTCAGGCGTACGCTGTAAAAATTAAGTGAATTGTTTTAAAAACAGTGGGCAAAAAGTGATCCATGTTGTGCATTCCATTTACGAATCTGTTTTTTTTTTTACATATGTTGGATCAGTTGCTAAAGGGTGATTACAGGACATGTGAACCCAGTCAAACATGGTGGAAAACAATCCAATAAAAGAAGCACTACTCATGTTTACAATCATTATTTCAGTGCTAACAACTTATGATGTACATTTTGATCACAAGTCTTTTTAGAGTGTATGTGACTCAGAAGCAGAGGTAGCTTCATAAACAGCAGATACCGGCTAAGTTACATAGCTGGCATATGCAAATAACAGTAGCAGTGAGCTTTAATTGTTACGGTTAACATTTTACACAACTTTGTCAATCCACTTGCAGAAAAATTATGGACTATCATGGCAGCCAGAGTTGTGCTGAAGACCCCAAGTATCTGGCATCTTAGTACATCTGTGAAGTTCAGCCAGAGGCTGGGCTTTATAGGAAAACTGCATCAAAGTGCACCTGTCACTAGTTTTGGGGATTCGAAACCCTGCCCACCATCTTTAACATGAGGTAATTGGGGTTTCCGAAAACCCCTTTATATCCCCGTACATCCCCTTGCATACCTCTGAAAAAGTTTTATTCTGTCCTGCACCATATGCCAATTTCGTGGTTCGGTCAGCCCGATGTCTTCAGATTGCGGTCAGCGCCACCCCACACCATGCAAACAGCACCCCTCCTGATCGTGTGCAAGTGAATGATGCCACTACAATTCATAAGGTCCACGCATGCGCAGTGGCACGTCTCATTGTGCCCTGTTAGACAGTGCTTCCATTGCGCAGACATGAGACTTCATTTTCTGAGGTATGCAGAGAGAAATCTGAGGAAATAAAGGGGTGACAGGAACCCCAATTACATTACATTAAAGGTGGTGCGCATGCTTCAGAACCACTGAAACTGGTGACAGGTGCACTTTAAAGGAGATCTGTTAGTAGGGTTTGCTATGTAATCTGAGGGCAGCTAGAGAAAGGGGTTAAAACACAGAATTCAATGATGCGTCACATGTCAAGCTCATGTGCAGTTTATGTAAACTGAGTGCTCTATCACTAGGACATCATTATTACTGTGACTAGCTGGCTTGTGCAATGTTGTACGACTCCATCCCCTCTTACCATCTCCCCATCTATAGAAATGTACATAGAGAACCTGGTGTGGGTGGGAGCAGCTTTTTAAGTTCCATTGCATGGCTAAATATAAAAACTCGTGTCGAAAACACTGCACCTAATTATCCAAGTGACACATTATTGGATTCATGGACACCTTGCCTGCATCATGCTGCTCTCAGTAGCAGTGCAATCTGCTGACAGGTTCCTTTTAAGGCCAGTTTCATACAAAGGTATGCATTGTCATCCATTTTTTTGTATTGTGATCCATATGCCATCCGTATGTCAATAGATGGCTCAATACAGTTTGTATGTTAACATTGGATCAGTGAACAAAGCATGACACACAGATGGAAAGCCACAAGTGGTCCATTTTTTGTGGACCCATGCATGCCATCCATTTTGCACATGGACGTCCTATGGACATTTCTAAGCGAGCCCTTAAACTGTATTTTGTAATACAATAGTATTTTTCACAAAAAAAAGAAATGCTGAGCTCACCTGATGAAAAAATGTTCATACTCTCAAGCTGTGAATGAACACTGAATCCCAATTGGTAAGGATAATAGAAAACACGTGAAAAACGGTAATCTTGTCCAGCACTCAATCTCCATTTTTTCCAAATAAAAAATTGCTTTATTGATCCAATAAAAGAGATGCAAAAAAAAAACCAAAACAGTTTAAAAATATGACATCTTGCAAAATATTCTAGCCGCTTTGAACCATGAATTATGTATGGTTGTCAATCAAGGCAATGGTCATGGTTATGGTTTTTCACACGAATACAATAGTATTGCAGTAAATAGTAAACGTAATCACACAGCTGCAGGCTAAAGTCCTGAAGGTAGACTAAAGGCCCCATTAAAAGCACAAGATTGTTAACGATATCGCTTAAACGTCACAGGTATGGAGTCGTTCAAGCGACATCGTTAGGACGTCGTTGCGTTTAGCACCGAGATTCAACTACGATAAGTCGTTGGATCGCTGATCGCAGGTTTGAGAACATGTTCTCAAATCAGACGATCCTAGATCAGCCAACCTGCTGCATCGTTGTGTGTGACACCGCGATAATGATGCCGTTAACGACTTGGTCCATTCACAGCAATGAGCAGGTATTGTTCGCGGGGTTGGTGAACGATACCTGCTCACTACATCGTTGGTGTGTCGTCCACGATATCTACACGTGTGACATCTCACCAACGATGTCAAAACGATGACGGAAACTACCACGCACCCACGAGATCGTTGCCGCCATCGTTCCAACGTCGTGCCGTGTATCGGTACCTTAAAAGAAATTATTTTTTTTATTAATTTAATATTTAAAATCACCTCTCTTTCATGGATTCAAAAATAA
This sequence comes from Allobates femoralis, assembly GCA_033576535.1. Lineage (NCBI taxonomy): Eukaryota > Metazoa > Chordata > Amphibia > Anura > Aromobatidae > Allobates > Allobates femoralis. The sequence goes on along the minus strand of JARQOC010000004.1, from coordinate 323,268,283 downwards.
ATAAAAAAATACACCTTTGGAAAAGTGTTCAAAAAAGTCCAATCTATCAAAATATAAAATAAATATTAAACCATATGTTAAAGGGTGGTCATAAGGCAGTAGGAAATTTCATTTAAATCTCCATCTCTTTGATTCTATAATCTTGTTATGATCTTGTAGCGACTTGTATTAAAAATCAACCACTGGTACTAAACTACACTATCTGACTATTCTATTTTTTTCTAGTTCATGTCTGATGAGGACTCTTAAGAACCCCCAGTGCATGCTAGGATACTCAAAATGAAGTGTCATCAGGTGACAGTCTGTGGCAGTAACCGCAGCCTCTGCCCCATCCCTGAAAATAAGCGTTGTTATGACTTATTTCAGGGGCTATTGTGTCCCCTCATTCTCTGTGCCTGCTGTCCATGTGCTATCCGTCCCTGCACTTAGCACAGCCCACTCAAATCTGTGTGAGATCAGCTGGTAACAGAATACGGTCTATATCTGACATGCAGGAGACAAGCACTGTCACAGATGGTTACGTCACTGGTCTCCTGCATGTCAGGTATAGACGACGTTCTGTTACTGGCACATTATTACAGATCTGATCTGTTAACAGAGGGGTCATTCCAAGTCATGTGAACCAATGATTTTACCTCTGTGTTTTTAATTCTTTTGATAATAGTGTTTCAGAGAATGCAAAATGTAAAGAAAAGGGGCTACACGGGAGAGAAAAAAAACTCTGTTTAAATGCTGCAGACAGAGAGAGAATGATTGGCAGCGGTGGGCAGATTAAACATGCAGGGGGTGTGAATCTGCCTTGGCTGCAGCCCCTAGCCACCTCCTTAGTGGCTGTAGCATGTATGTTTTCTAAGTGCATTATCACGGGGTACAGGGGGGTCAAGTGCTGGGGGACCCCTTGTCTGCATGCTGCAGACATGCTGCATCCAGTGCTGTAATTAGATCACCATGCCTGGTTTGGTGACAGGTTCTCTTTAAGTATCTGCCCACCGCAGAGTCAGGAATTAAGAGCTTCACAGCTTTCATGTCCTGACATGCCTGGACATGTTCACCCTTGAACAAACAGTAGTCTCTACACAGGCATCAAGGAAGTCAGTGTGCTACAATATTGGTGAGTGTGTTTAAAGTTTGAGTAAATTTATATTAATAGTTTAATATTTTTCTTATTAAGGGCTAATACACACACAGCGCTATTCTGAGTGATTATCGCTCAAACCCCCTCCCCATTGATTTGAATGGTGTTAAACAAATGCAGTGTTTTTTTTAAACACTCAGAGTGAAAGCTGCCATCGTTTTCACTAGTGATTAAAAAAAAACGAATGCAGATAGTGACAACTCGGTAGAAAGACGCTGCCAAAACCACATTGTTTATCCGCAAACAGAAAAAGCTGCGTATGCGCTAGCCCTAATACTCACTTTATAGCAACACAGTTCTATCTCAAGTGTACTGTAAATCTTTATTTTTATTATCCACTTCCTTACTTAATATTAACTGTATTTTTCTCTCACAGCAATGGCTGCTGCTTCTCAAGGAACAGCATTTTATAATATAAGCTGTTGCAATCCTTTTGAAAAAACTGGACACACAACAAGAAAAAAAGTCTTCGGCCAGAACAAGATTGGATGTTTGATATAGATCCATCACTCAATGCCAGCATGAACGTTTGTGACAGTTGTAGAAAGCAACTTGCAACAGAGCAAAATACTCTGCAGGCAGAAAATCCTGAAGAACCTGTTACTTCCAAAACAGAGGTTTGAAAATAAATAAATAAATAAATAAATAAAAAATTGATCCCAAGTTGAATCTCTGTAAAAATATAACCAAGAACACAAGTAACACACATGCATTTTTTCACAATTTTAAAACATACGTATTTGTCACAATTGCGAATCAAAATTTTGAATTTGATTTCTCCAAAACAAAATATAAAGATACATAGTCTTGTGATATATCAAATGAAAGCCATTACCATTCTAAGAAAAATGATGCCTCTCCCACCTCTATCTTATTTCTAGCCCGAGATATGATAGAAAATGTAAAGCCAGACAAGGACAAAGTTCACGCTTTTTCAAAACTTTACAAGTCTGTAAAAAATTAACTGATGAAGAAAAAAAATTAAAAACTATAAAATTGTAATTAACTAAAGTTGTACTTCATATAGAAAAAAAAATTAAAAATCTAAAGACGTCAGGGAAAAAAAATCTTCATATTTGGATCACTTGATATGGAATGACCCAGAGCTAGTGCTGTGCACAACAAAGGCATGGAAAGAGCAAAGGTAGAGCAGGGAGGGAAACAAAGGGACAGAACAGACCCTGAAATGAGCATCATGACAATGCTTGGTTTCAGGGAGGGGGCACAGGTGCAGTTACTGTCACACACTTTGCCCACTGATGACATTGAGTATACCAAAATGCTCTGGGATTCTCAAATGAATCACCATCAGATGGGAAACAGAAAAATATATAGGATAGCAGTTAGATAATTTAGTTAGGGCACAGTGGGGAATTTTTAATAAAAGTACGGTACTATTAGAAAGTTGTTTAGATTATTATACAATAAATAAAATAGGGATTTAAAGTTTAAAGAGGACCGACCAGCACTATGAAGTTAGGACTATGAAGTGAAGCCAGTGCCTTAGGCTGGTTTCACACTACGATTTTTTGAAATCCGACCCTGTCCGATAGAAATCGGACAGCATCGGATCCGAATTTGGTCCCATGTAACCCTATGGGTATCGGACCGATTCGGATGTACACTAAATGGCATCCAAATCGCGTCCAATTTGATTTTGTCTGACTTCTTTCCGGTGCAAAAATCAGACACTGCTCCGATTTTTGCATCCAAATCAAAAATCTGAAAAAAATTGGATCTGACAGTTCGGATGGCAATTATGCCAAATCCGATCCAATCCGATTCCTGTAACATGGGGCCCTATGGAGCAGGGTCCGAGGAAACATCTGATGTCTCCTCGGACCCGATTGTAGTGTACTGAGCATGCTCAGTACACTAAAACTGCTCCTAACCATCTAATTTTACTTCCGCAATGTATATACATACATTACGGAAGTAAAATTAAGTAAGGCAGGGGTTAAAAATAATAAACCATCTATTCTCACCTGTCCACGAGTCCCCCGGCATCTCCAGCACATCCTGCCTCTAGGACCTGCCATGATGTCACAGTCACATGACCGGTTATGTGACTGTGACATCACGCGAGGTCCTAGCATCAAAAGAAGACAGCTGGAGACGCCGGGACTCGTGGACAGGTGAGAATAGATGGTTTATTATTTTTTATTCCGGAGGAGAGGGGAGAGGAGGGGGGAGTACCGGGGAGAAGCGGGGTTAACACAGGGGAGAAGAGGGGAGAACACAGGGGAGAAGAGGGGAGAACACAGGGGAGAAGAGGGGAGAACACAGGGGAGAAGAGGGGAGAACACAGGGGAGAAGAGGGGAGAACACAGGGGAGAAGAGGGGAGAACACAGGGGAGAAGAGGGGAGAACACAGGGGAGAACACAGGGGAGAACACAGGGGAGAAGAGGGGAGAACACAGGGGAGAAGAGGGGAGAACACAGGGGAGAAGAGGGGAGAACACAGGGGAGAAGAGGGGAGAACACAGGGGAGAAGAGGGGAGAAGAGGGGAGAACACAGGGGAGAAGAGGGGAGAACACAGGGGAGAAGAGGGGAGAACACAGGGGAGAAGAGGGGAGAACACAGGGGAGAAGAGGGGAGAACACAGGGGAGAAAGGGGAGACACAGGGGAGAGGAAAAGGGGAGAAAGAGGGAGAAAGGGAGAAGAGGGGAGAACACAGGGGAGAAGAGGGGAGAACACAGGGGAGAAGAGGGGAGAACACAGGGGAGAAGAGGGGAGAACACAGGGGGAAGAGAGGGAGAACACAGGGGAGAAGAGGGGAGAACACAGGGGAGAAGAGGGGAGAACACAGGGGAGAAGAGGGGAGAACACAGGGGAGAAGGGGAGAGGGAGAAGGGGAAACACAGGGGAGAAGAGGGGAGAACACAGGGGAGAAGAGGGGAGAACAGCTGACAGGTGACTAGAGGCAGAGAGGAGCCGGCCAAACTGATCCTGCAAAATGTCGGGATCGGATGCCTATTTGGCATCCGATTGCAGGGATCAGTTTGGATCCGATGCTGTCTGATTTATATCGGACAGCATCGGATTTCACAAAATCGTAGTGTGAAACCAGCCTTACAGGTTCTGGGATACTGACAGGGCCGGCTCCTGGTTTCCTTGGGCCCCGGGCGAAAAAGTCTCAGTGGGCCCCCTTTAGTACATATCGTGGACTATAATATATATATTGCTGCACACTTACCGCAAGCCCCATAGACAATGCATGGGGCTTGCCGCAAATGTGGAGCAAGTGCAGCCGCTACGCGGAAAATGCGGCAGATGCGGGGTTTTTTACCGCAACTGCCACATTTTTAAAAAAAAATGCCTATGTGAAGGCAGCCTTACAGGAACAGTGACTGCCGGAGCCAGCAAGAGCTGTTTCTGACAGTGAGTATATTACACGTTGTTAGGAGCGGGCTAAAATGCGTTTGCTTTCCCTTGCGCTTTTTAAAAATACCCTTCAAATGCAAAATGTTGCATTTTTGTGCATCTGAGGATGCTTGGTATATAGGCAAGCATCCTGAAGAGCATAAGTAATGCAAGCAGCTCAATGGAGCCACAATGCATTAAGCGGAGTGTCTGGCCGACCGGATCTCTCTTTCTCCTCACCTCTCTTCTCGCCGCTCCGGTCTCCTCCGGTCGCTCTGCACATATCAGCACAGTGATGACAACATCGTGCCCCTCCATGCTGAGCTGCAAAATGCAGACAGCGGCAGAAGAGACTATGGAGAAGAATGCTGCTGGCAAAGGCGGCTGGGACTATAGGAGCGGGAGCGGAATCCGCGGGGGGGGCTACCACTGGTACACATACCTCGTACCCACACGCGGCTCTGCTCCGTACACCTCGTACCCACACGCGGCTCTGCTCCGTACACCTCGTACCCACACGCGGCTCTGCTCCGTACACCTCGTACCCACACGCGGCTCTGCTCCGTACACCTCGTACCCACACGCGGCTCTGCTCCGTACACCTCGTACCCACACGCGGCTCTGCTCCGTACACCTCGTACCCACACGCGGCTCTGCTCCGTACACCTCGTACCCACACGCGGCTCTGCTCCGTACACCTCGTACCCACACGCGGCTCTGCTCCGTACACCTCGTACCCACACGCGGCTCTGCTCCGTACACCTCGTACCCACACGCGGCTCTGCTCCGTACACCTCGTACCCACACGCGGCTCTGCTCCGTACACCTCGTATACACACAGCTCCGCTCTGTACACTTAGTACCCACATGGCTCTGCTCCATACCCCTCGTACAACCATGGCTCCGCTCCTTACACCTCGTACACACAGGGTTCCGCTCCGTATACACCTAGTACACACATGGCTCCACTCCGTACACCTCGTACACACACGGCTCTGCTCTGTACACCTCGTACACACTCGCCTCTGCTACATTCACACTGTAAATCCCTCCTGACCCCACACATAAACCACCTAATTGCTATGCTGGCCATCATGATGCTCAGAGTCCTGCATACACTGAGGAGTTGATCATGTGACCCCCTGACTCCACCCTCTATTGACATCATCACAGGTCCTGTCAGCACAGAGCGTGTGTGGCTCTGTCGGCTCCCACGGAGGGAGATCTCCGGAGCTGCAGGAGGCTGAGTGCACCCTCCCTGCAAATGACCCCCCAGCTGTCTCCTGGATATGGCCCTGGCTGTGGGGGCAGTGTGCTCAGGGGCCCCTGAGGCTAGGGTCACACTTGCATTGTGACCCTAGCCTGATTCAAGTATTTTCGGCTGCAGCACATAGCTTTTAATGCTATGCGCTGGAGCCCATAGAAACCAGATGTTTACCTTGCCAACCACTGGTTGGCAATGTAAACATCGGGTTTCTATGGGCTCCGTTACTGAGTACAATCATACCTTTACTTCAATGATTCCATGTATGATTGCTGAGATACATGTTATAGAAGCCCTTAGATAGTGTACAGCAGGAGGATGGAGTATGCAGCAATTAGCATAAGAGGGGCTGGGTTTCTCTGTATAACTGAACCTGTTTTCAATAAGCAAAACCCTCAGCATGCTCCATCACACAGTCTGCACCACAGCAGAAACTACAACTCCCAGCATGCTCCATAGATGTGATGACACTAGGGTCGTTCCATGTCAAGTGATCCAAATATAATGTTTTTTTTACCCAACATCTAGATTTTATTTTTATTTTTTCTATATGAAGTACAACTTTAGTTAATTACAAATTAAACGTTGTGAATTTTTTTCTTCATCAGTTAATTTTTTTTACAGATTTTTAAAGTTTTAAAAAAGTATGAATTTGGCCTGGTATGGCTTTATATTTTCTATCATATCTCGGGCTAGAAAGAAGATAAACAAAATAAACAGAGGGTAGGGGTTCCCCATGTGTGTGTGCTGTGTACACCGAGATACAGCCTTTGTAAAACGTAGCTAGAAACCATGGAGCCAGTCACTGTGCCTGGAGGGAGCTTGATTGACTGTGGCCATTCCACCACCCACTGCCTTTGTGTGCCGCCTCCTACTGTGCTGTTTATGCTTTGTCAGGGCAGGAATCTGGAGCTGACATCAGGACAAATGATTTGCATGCCGTGAGTGACAGAGAGGAGGCGAGGTGGAGAGCTGACCCAGCACAGCAGAAGCAGCACAGAGAGGCAGAGGGGAATGGAATGGCCACCCTCAATCAAGCTCCCTCCAGCCACAGTGATTGCCTCCATGGCTTCTAACTACGGTAATTTTTGTCTAAGCCTATATCTTGGGGTACACAGCACACAAGACACATGGGGAACCCCTTCCCTGAATGCAGCAGACATGCTGCATTTAGATTGCCATGCAGCAGGGGGTGGCAGGTCCTCTTTAATGTCCTTTTTCAGATAAGACAAATTAGAATGTAAGGAATGTATAAGAGATAAAATACCAAGTCTTATTTTTGAAAAGATGTAAACAATGTGGTCAAAACAGATTAACAAAACCCCTCTAAATGACCTATTAGGGGATCTTACTTCTATTACCAAAACAGGGAGTATGTGGTCTCCTATTCACAGGAGAGAGCTTTAAATTGCACAAATTAAAGTTTATTAAAATGTGTGATCGGCCACAATATTTGACGGCATCTACCTATTTGCACACAACTTACAAAGAGGATTTTATTTGCTTAGCGGACCATACAGATGGCCGATAAGAAACCAATATGGTTAAAAGTCAAATTTCCCCCACCCCTCTATATACCATACTTGCGCTTATCAAATTTGCACAAAAACTACTAAACAGCTTAGACAATATATACCAATATAGTAAATAACTAAATTCCTTTAACATTTTCAAAGTACGTGTACACATACAGCACAGAAGACAATACTTTTCATGATAATGCTACAGTCAATCATTAGCATCAGCAGTACACAGTACAAGATCAATTGGCTGTAGTTCACATGGGGTACACAGGCTGTAATGACTGGGACCAGTGTATACAAACACTAGACAGAGAATCGGATACAGCACTAGGACACAGGAGAGTACAAAAATGATAATAGAAGTGCTACCAAATTTATTTAACCCCAATTGCAAATCAGGATTATTAACACATTTTACCCACTCTCTGCAGTTTAAGGCAATGAAACATGAACAATGTAAACAGCTCAAAACAATTAGTAACAAGTAGTTTCACCAATATGAACACAAAATGCCACTTCCCCTTCATCTGTCGTTAGGAATGGGTGTACCACGGTCCGCGCTGCTGTGCCACAAAAGATCACAAGGAAGGCAGTGCTACAAATCAAAAACTTCCTTTATTCTTCCTTTCCTACGCGTTTCGGAGCCACATCCAAGCTCCTTCCTCAGGGACATCAAGGTGATGGCTCCCATGTTAGGGAGCGCCGGATTGTACCACATCCGGGAGGATCCGGGGGAATCCAGGATACGGCAATTTGGGGAGATTTTTCTCCCCGGACACAAAAACGTTGCAAGCAACGATTTTGCTCCGGTGAGAAAAATCCGAATTCTCCCGGAGATATGGAAACCGGATGGCAGAGAGCTGCCATCCGGCTCCATCCATCCCCATAGGATACTATGGGGCCACAATCCGGTCCAGGGCTGTCTGGTTTACACCGGACAGCCCAGGATAGGACCTTACAGTGGTGTGAAGCCACCCTGACATTTTGGAATGCAGACTTTAATGGAATGGTCTGTGGGTGTCATGTCACATTTGGAGAGCCCCAATGTGCCAAAACAGTGAAACCCCCCACAAGTGATCACATTTTGAAAACTAGACCCACAAGGAATTTATTTGAATGTTTGATGAGCACCTTGAATTTCCAGGTGCGTCACTGATTTTTGTATAATTGAGCTGTGAAAATGGAAATATAGAGGCTAAAACAACATTTTTGTAGATAAAAAAAAAAAAAAAAAAAAAAAAATTTTTTCTTATTTACACAGGCAACATAAAACGGACTCCAAAATCTGTTGGGCAATTTCTCCTGAGCATGCCGAGACTCTATATGTGGTGGGAAAACCAATTTTGGGCGCACAGGAAGGAGTGATGTTATTGAGTGTGGACCTGGTATGTGAATTTTAGGCTATGCGCAGACACTGCAGATTTCCCACTTTTTTCTGCATATTTTTGACAATTCCCAGTTCAGCACGTTCCCTGCAGTGTATGGGAAATCAGAAGTGCTGCGCCCATGCTGCGGATTTATCTGCAGCAGAATTGGCGCACATCTTACTGTGGAAAAATCTGCAGCATGTCAGTTCTTTTAGCGTATTTTGCCACGATTTTCACTCATAGAACTCAATGACCGCTCCAAAATACTCTGAAAATACATAAGCACTGTTCACACTGTTTGTGGTGCATTTAGCAGAGATTTTGCACTGATGATAATGGGCTCCGCTGTCTTTTTGGTCACCAGCACAGGTGCAGCAGGCAGGTACAGGTTGCCACCCACCCCCAACTGCCTAGTTTTACCTGGCTGGTAATGAAAATACTGCGGAGCCCTTTTTTAAATTCTTGAAATAATAAAAAAAAAAAATAAATAAAAGCAACGTGGGCTTCACCATATTTAGTTTTCAGCCAAGTATAACTAGGCAGCTATGGGCTGCCACCCACCCCAGCTGCTTAGTTGTACCTGGCAGGTAACCAAAATACTGCAGAGACCTTTTTTTTTTTTTCTAATTATTTTTTGAAATAATTTAAAAATAAGAAAAAAAGAAATGACGTGGCCTTCGCCGTATTTTTAGTTTCCAGCCAGGTACAACTAGGTGGCTGAGGGCTGGAATCCACAGCATGGAGAGGCCCAAGCGTTCTGGGCCCCCTATGATGCAAATTGCAGCCCACAGCCGCCCCAGAAAATGGCGCATTCATTAGAAGCGCCATTTCCTGGCGCCGTATTCAGACACTTCCAGTTGCCCTGGTGCCGGTGGGAAACTGGGTAATAATGGGGTTAACACAAGCTTTGTATTGGCAGCTGGCACCAAGCCCGAGGTTCATCATGTCGGTCCAATATTAGAACATGCCATTAGGAACCTGTAAGTCAATGGTAAATAAGACACCACACCGTGAAAAAAATCATTTTATTTTAACAAAAAACACAAAACACATATTTGGACTAAATCTTTCTTACCCCCACATGCCCTCTGACATAGTCTAAAATGATGGTCCCACGACGATCAGTCGCCTCCAGAGACTGCAGCGAGGGATCAAGGGTCCTTTTGCTGCAGTCTCCGGGGTCACACTAGTGCTGCACTGTATGGCAATGATCTGCCATACAGTGCATCTGTCAGTGCTGCAAACTCAAGTCCCAGAGATCACATGATCTCTGAGGCTTGGGTCAGGTTACCAGATGTCGCCATGGCAACCTCGGGTTACCATGGTGATCAACCAATCACAATTACATTATGATGCGCGATCACCATGGGGAGAGGGGAGTGACCCTACGCTCCTTCTCCCTGGATCCTAAGTGCTTTGATCGTAATATCAGAGCACTTAGGGGGCGACACAGATCCAGGGACAGCGACCACACAGATCGATCTGACAGCCAGGGACAGCGGTCGTCATCAGCCTCATCTCCTCCATGCAGGGGGATGAGGATGAGAGGAGCGGGGCAGAGGCGACGGGTGGCCTGGCACAGGATGGTGGAGGAGAGCGGGCATTGGAGAGACAGAAGAGGGGCTGCAGAAGGAGGAGAGTGGGGAGCAGAAGGAGGTGAACGGTGGAGGTGGTGACCGGACGAGTCTGGAGGTCAGAAGGAAAGCAGGGAGAGGAGGGGGAGCACCGAGACCGGGAAGTGGAAGGAGGAGACCGGGGCTCCTGCAGCGATCAAGCGGGAAAATGCACATATTCAGCACTTTCCTGTGCGATCGTGATGTGATCAGTCAGTCAGATTGACTGACCGATCACATTGCTCTGAGTGTGGGGACCACTAACAAGGGTCCCCACACTTATTCTCCCTTCCCCCCCGACCCTTAGCGGTCACTGAAAACTGTCATCATTGACCTGTCACTGTGTTTACAAGCAGTGACAGTTCAAAGCCATGACGAGTTTAGCTGTCTTGGTGCGGGAACTGACATCTTTTCATGACGGCTAAACTCGTCATTGATCGTAATGGGGTTAATGTTTATTCATTGGATTTGCGGAGACTTGATTGAATTCATCTGGCCCTTCACATGCTGCATGTTCCAGGGTCACGCTACATTAACATGGTGCGTTATTGCACTGTTAATGTAGAACTTTCTATGGAGCCGCTATTAACAGTGGAATGCAGTGAAATGCAGTGATGTCAGCTGTCCAAGCAAAGTCAATGCATTTCACTATTTGGAATTCATACGCCGCTCTTTTTACGGACATGTAAAAAAAACTGACATGTCAATTATTTGGCGTTATTTAGCTGCTCGCCTTGCAGAGTTACTCACCTCGCCGCGCTCTCCCGGTGATTCCCAGTGATGTCCCCTCATATCAAGGCCATAGGACCTGTGGGAGGACCTAGGTATGCACCATGTGACCTTGTGACATCACCCGTTCAGATAATCAGGCGGCAGGGTCCTAGAGGCAGCGACGCTGCGACCTCCAGGGAATAAGAGGCAACTGCTGGAGATCACCAGGGGAGCACAGGGAGGTGGGTAAATAGATAAGCAGAATAACAATACATTCACACACAGTAGCCTGCGCTTTGTGAGAATCTGTTTTTGGTGCAGTTTCTGCCCTACAAACGGGTCCTCACAAAACGCAGCAAAAACGCTGTGTCAATGTAGGCTCAGAGGAAGCAGAGCAGTCACAAAGCATCACTGAGCCATCACCATGCATGTAGGCAAGGTGTTCTTTTCTACATGTTTCATTCTTTCCAGATCATTAGGCCTGAAAATTTCTATTGGTTTCATTGCACTACAGAACAGACTTAAAAAAAAATAAAAATAATAATAATTGTGACTCATCTATATGGTTTTGAGCCTATAATAGGTAACTTTTCTGAAGCTTTTGATTCAGAAGAATAATAAGAAAAGAGTCCAGCTCATCCCTCAATGTACCTGACATACATGGTTCATGATATTCCTCACACGGAGCCACCCGGTCATAGTGTGCAGCAATCCCAAACAACAAAAACAATTCTCCAGCGAGGACAGACAGGTTCAGATGTCTACGATTAAGACTGTTTAGTCGAAACTTGTGAGATAATCTTCTGCTGGGTCACTCCACTGTCTGCCACAAGATATTTTGACTTGAAGAAAATAAAAATCTACTGGTTTTAGCACATCTGACCTCGTCTGTCCTTGCTGGAGAATTTTTTTCATTGTTTGGGTTTGATTCAGTAGAGGTGTACATCTTGGATTTTGGGCATAGAGACATTAAGCTAACGATAAAACCCAAATATTAGTGACTCTTTTGTGCAAACTGAAACCTCAGTGCCTGCTGTCACCATATCTTACTGCAGTTCTTTTTAGTCACTAAGCTTTTGACCACTTTTTCTCTATAATCTGATGGTAGCCAGAGGCAGCTTTCTCATTCTACCACATTAAAGGGAACCTGACCTCTACAAATGACCCCCAAGCCTGTTTTAACGTGTCCCTGCACCATAGTAATCCATTCCTAGGCATCCCTTTCTGTCCCTAAACCGCTATGTGAAAGTTTATAAAAGTAGTTTATTCACCTGTTATTCTGTAGCTTCTCAATATATGAAAAGCCACAAAAGGCGGGCTTCTGTGGCTCTCCCTGCCGGCGGTGTGTTAATTATGCACACCCACATGGGTGTATTATAGAGCAGACACTGCGCTTGTGCTCCCAGGTGGTGGTACAGGCGATATGACGAAAATCGCATCATATCGCTTGTACCGCCCCCTTGCAGGACAAGCAATGTGTCTGTTGTATAGCATGCCCATGTGGGTGTGCATAATTAACACACCGCTGTTGAGGAGAGCCACAGAAGCCCGCCTTTTGTGGCTTCTCATATAATGAGAAGCTACAGAATAACAGGTGAATAAACTACTTTTATAAACTATTACATAGCGGTTTAGGGACAGAAAGGGATGCCTAGGAATGGATTACTATGGTTCAGGGACAGGTTAAAACAGGTTGGGGGGGGTCGTTTGTAGAGGTCAGGTTCCCTTTAAGGTAGTGTAGCCAGGGTCTCTATAACTTAACTTGTCATCTATGCTGTAAACTGTATTTAGGACTATCTGGTCTGTGCAAGGCATAGACATCTTAACTTTTTGAACCACTCATCTAACATCACAGATAAACCCATTGCCGGTCAAGGTATATGACGTGGTTTATGAAGCCTTTAACCCCATCATGACCTACACGTCATAGGCCGCCTCCCATCCTTTGATGCAAGCTCATGACCGGAGATGCCACCTAAGAAGAGAGTTCAGGCAGGGGGCCCCCCGGACAACTGTGGAGCGGGCTCCCACCTGGTGGGGTCCATCATGGGCTTCTTCTCAGCCCCACTGTCCCCTCGTGTGGAACTGACTGGCAAGATTGCACCGAAAGCCAAGTGCTCCTCCCTGCACACAAGATCCTAAGGGAGGAGAGGAGGGAGCAGAGACACAGAGCGATGATCATCTTTTGCCCGAGCACATGGGGTATGTGCCCGGAGCCATAGTGCCCTGGGGGACCCCAGGGGATGCCCCGAGAGCTGGCTCGACCATGCCAGTCACCCCATTCTGGACATAGAGTGGGGGGATTTCCAGGCACTGAGCAAGCGAATTATGGCGCTTCCAACCAGAGCAAACCTAGACCTCAGTCTCCAGGATTTAACATTCCTTTGAGAAAGCTATTGCCACGGTGCAGGAAGATCTATCCATAGTTGAAAATAGGTTGACAGCTCCAGTACTCTACCCTCCCAGTCTTGATTTATAAAAAATCCCTACTGTGCTTTATGGTGATGGCCTGTATCCCACTTTACTGGAGATCCCCCTCCCCTCCTGGTATAAGTATGTGGGTGAGTAAGATAAATGAACTGATGCTGATGCAGCATCTGACAGCATCTCTTGGGAATAGGTATAAAGAATTCTTTGATACCCGGTATCAGTGGAGCGACATTGAAGCTTTCCCGGAATATTCTGGTTTGTTGGTCGGGTCATGAGTCTGTGGAAGAGCAGACTGTTGGGCCCTTCCATCCCTTCCCTCTTTTCCTTCTTCCCCATTCTCCTCCCCTTGCCTTTACCCCCTTGTCTTTTGTTTACCCTTTCTTCTTCATTCATTCGCCTTTATCTTTCTTTCTTAGGTTTTTTCTTGTTTTAAACTTGACTTTGATAAGATTTAATACCGTTTAGTACTGTTTATGTTAAAAAGTCATCAATTTCACAAGAGACTATGATATAACAATCCTCTATATCAGGAGATATACTGTTATGAGAGTCTTTGACTTGCTTGGATATTTATTATGACTGTTAGGGTATGTGCGCACGGGGGCGGGTTAGTGGCGGCGGCGGCTGGGCGGGACCCGACAGGAAGCTCCGGAGCCGTCCACCGGCTTCCTGTCGGGTCCGTGCTGCGGGTGACGGGCGGGTGTGCGGCGGTGCACAGCGGGTTAGCGCCGGCGATTCTGCAGCGGCTGGAAGCAGCACATGATTCTGCTTGCAGCCGCTGCAGAACCGGCCGGAATATAGAGCATGCTCATTCTTTGCTAACCCGCTGGGAACCCAGTGGGTTAGCAACGGATGAGCATGTGTAAACCGCCGCTGTGTGCACAGCGGGTGTCGGTTTACATAGGTTTCTATGTTAATCCAAACGCCGGTTGGGATTAACATAAATTTGCATGAAATTTATGTAAACCGACCGGCGGTTTACACACCTAATCCGGCCCTAACCCGACCAGTGCGCACATACCCTTATGCAAAAAGATGTATGTTTACGCTTTTCATGAAATTGTTAAATAAAGAATTTTAAAAAAAAGAAACGTCAACTGAAGCTGCAAGAAAATAAGCAGTCACAGCCCAAGATCCCGAAAAATGAGAACACTACGAGACACGGAAAATGGTGACAAAACCACAATTCGTTTTCTTTACAAACTTCTGAATTTTGTTTACTACTTAGATAACAGTAAAAGTATACATGTTTGGTATCTACAAACTCCTACTGATCCAAGGAATCATACCGATCCGTCAGTTTTACCATATAGTCAACATGGTGAATAAAAAACACCCCACATTTTTCTTTTTTTTTTTGCAATTTCACTGCAATTGGAATTTTTTCCAACTCATCGCGCAAAAAACAAGCCTTCATATGTCTATAATGAAGGAAAAATAAAGTTATGGCTCTTGGAAGAAGGGGAGGGAAAAAAGAAAAGTGGAAAATCACCAGGGGATGAAGGGGTTAAAGGGATTGTCCACTACTAGGACAACCTCTTCCGATTCTACAGGTTTACCTCTGGTAGCGAAAAAAAAAAAAAGGCTCACATGATGTTGCAACTTCACACAAGCCCTGCGTCCAATCACCACCAGCTTCTCTCTTCCAGCCTTCCGACAAATTAGTCGAGAGGAAGTGAGCACTGCACATGCCGCTCACTTCCTGTTGATTGCTTTTCTATCCAAAGGGGGGGAAACAGGAGTGGCTGGACACAGGGCTCGTGTGATGTCGGGGGTACGGACACCGCTGGAACAGGAGCAGCACGTGAGGTACGTTTTTTTTATTTGACATGGGGGAACTAGGTTCTATTCATTTATCACTTGATGTGCATTTAACTCTTGTATAGAGATTAAATTGCTGAAGCTGGATGTTCCCTCTCACTTGTCCATTAATTATTACATGAGTTGGGCTCATATGCAAATGTGTCTTTTTATGAGCAAATATATTAATGAGGTAAAAAAAAAAAAATCTGCTAAAGCCCTAGTTCGTAGAAGTGGCATTTTGTGTGGAATGGGGGACTTGTTTTATTAGTTGTGTTGAGCTTTTTTAATTGTTCTTGTTTGATCGGTTTCTTGGAAAGAGTAGAAAGTTTGTAAGTTCTGCTGACAAACCTAATTTGCAATGGTGGATGAATAATTTGGACTGCAACTGTATGACATTTACTCGTTTTAGCAATATTGCTGCCTGTGAGCTGATTTTTAATTAACTTGGATAACCCCTTTAAATCTCCAAAAAAGAAAGTAATTGTGGAAAATGGGGAAGCAATTAATAACACAGAAGGCAGCAGATTAATCAAAAAGTTCTGGCACTATGGAAAACATGTTATCAATTTGAGTGATGTCTAAAACTTGCTGATGTGCATGATAAATGTCAGTAGTTTAAGACTGTTCTACAATAAATACAAGCCCCGGCCTGTTGTAACGGAGTTCCTTTTTTTCTTTTAAAGGCCGGGGTCACAAATGTTTCTGCACCAAAAACACTGGGAGATAATCTCTGTAATGCATATGACTGTTTATTTGGCCCGAGTGCTATCCCTTAAAGGGGTGGTCCCAAGTCAGAAGTAATTGTCCTTCTAAATCTATTAGGTGCCATAATCCAAACTATTTTCTAAAATACTTGAATTAAAAATTCCCCGACTGCTTTTTTATTTTTAATCACTTCTTTTTTTGATGATAATTAATTTGAAAATCGCAGTACATACTTTAATGGGATACTCAAACAAATTGCCATTGGGGGAGGGGGAGGGGGGTCAGAGGCTCCGGTCACCTCTGCAGCTTCTGCTCCCTCCCTGAAATGAAGCTTCATCAATAACACTTGTTTCAGGGGCTGCGCTAGTCCCTGGCCACTGTGTGATGAGCACAGAGTGCTTCGTGCTGCAGACTCCTCAGATCAGCAGTATTCGCTGGTCCCAGACGACGAGAGAAAGCACTGTCATTGTGCATGTCACTATGGGATCAACCCAGCCCCTGAAATGAGCCTCAGGGGGAAGAGGCTGCAGTCACTGCTGCAACCTCTGCCCTCTGATGACGCTTCATTTCAGTATCACAGCATGCAGTAAAGGCCGCTTTACACGTCACGATATCGCAACGCAACTATGATAAAAAGTCACGTGGTAGGGGCGTTGCAGTTGTTATTGTTTGTGAATTGTGCATGCTCTTCAACCGTGCAATATTGGCTTGACGATCTGGCAGGATCGTGCTGTGTGACAGTGCAACTACGATTTGGAGCACAACTTTGCCTATTCACTCCAATGTTAATTGGTCGCTCCCTGAGTTGCTCAGACGCAGTGTGCAAGAGGGGCATACAACATTGTAGCTGCGCTGCCTGGCGATATCTCCCTGTGTGACATCTCAGGGACAAGTGCCAAAAACGTGCGCGCTCCCGTGAAGTTGTATGCAATATGGGAACGATATTGCAACGTGTAAAGCGGCCTTAAGATTCTCAAATGAAGCATGATCATAAAGGAAGTGAAAAAAAAAAAAAAAGGAAAAGCAGTTTAGTAAGTGAACGGTAGGGAATTTTTAATTCAAGTATATTAGAGAATAGTTTAGATAATGACATTAAATATATAGGGATTTAGGAGGAGAATTACATTGGACTTTGGACTATGTATTTAAACAGACAGCACTTGAACCAATGTTCTTTAATGAGGCACTACAGATGAACGATTTTTCAGCATGCACAATTTTCATACGTAAATTACATGATGCCCATTCAAGTCTATGGGTAGGTGAAAAATACATTGCAATTGTGTAACATATAAAACTATAATTGGTCCTGTAAATGATTAAAAGACGCTTTTGTAAAACAATGGATTGCACATGAATGACAAATGAGAATAGAATCGTTCCACTTTGCTGGATGACACGTTTTTTCTATATGGTCATGTGAACCTACCCTTACAGACACTATAAAACACTTTTTTTTTTTCTTAAGATGAAAAGAGGGTAAAAGTTCTAGAATATATTCCTACATCTCTATTCATAAGAAAAAAGAGCTTCGTGCCACATTCAGTGTCAACATGAATTCCTAGTTAAAGCCAATGAGAAAAATAACACCAAAAGTGGTTTTCAAACTGTGATTTAATCATTATAGATAAGGGGTCCAATAATTATTAGTGAGACACAAAACAATCTGGTAAGATGTCTGAATGAACAAACACTTGGCTAATGAGATATGTTGATAAATATAGAGTAATGCACCTAGAATAGTGTAATCCCATTGCTGCATATACATTAAATGGGAATATACTTGGGACTACAGAAAAGAAGGATTTGGGTATTCTGGGTACAAGCTAAGAAGCAGTACTGCATCGAGAATACGGGATTCAGTATTGGGCTCCACATTTTAAAAAGGATATTCAGAAGCTAGATTAAAGGGAACCTGTCAGCTTGTTCTACCCCCCCCTGCTACTACTACATGTCCCTGCACCTTACTAGCTGATCCCTAACCATCCCTGTCTCATCTAAACCTGCACTGTAAAGATTAAATGACTTTACATGAAGTCTGCATCCGCAGACTGGACTGGGCATGTTCCAGGGCTCCATTCTCCCCTCCTCGCTTCCTTTCAGCATGCCCCGCTGGGCGTCATCACTTGTTCTTCTGTTCCTCCTCTATTTGAAATATTTCACCTCCTCTCCTACTGTAAAGCTCCGGCTGGAATGTCATATCCAGACCGATGCATTGTGGGGGCTGATCACGTGGTATGGCTTGGCTCCGGCCCATGCGCAGTACACATATTGAAGCTGGGACGGTGACGTCATAAGCCCACAATGCACCGGGCCGGATAGTTTGTACCAGCCGGCGCTTTACAGTAGGAGAGGAAGCAGGAAATTTTAAATAGAGGAGGATCAGATGGGGACGCCCAGTGGTGCATGCTGAAAGCAAGCGAGGAGTGGAGAATGGAGCCCTGGAGCCTGCCCATTTCAGTCTACAGATGCAGACTACTTATATACGTATATAAGTCATTTTCTTAAACTTTATAGTGCAGTTTTAGGTCAGACAGGGATGGTTAGGGATCAGCTAGGCAGGTGCAGGGCCAGGTAATGATAGCATAGGAAGGGTAGAACGAGCTGTCAGTTCCCTTTAGGTTCAAAGGTGGGAAATTAGATTACTACCAGGGATGGATGGCCTCCCATATGATGAGAGGTTGGTCAAGGTGGGCTCGTTTAGCTTAGAAAAAAAAAGACATCTCAGAGGAGATCCCATATATATATATATACATACACATAGGGCTGGGTGATTTTGGAAAAAATCAAAATCTCGATTTTATTTAAACCTATGGACGATTTTCGATTTAAATCTCGATTTTTTTTATATATGTATACAGCATACACAGTATACCGTATATACTCGTGTATAAGCCGACCCGTGTATAAGCCGACCCCCCTACTTTTGCCCCCAAAATCTGGGAAAAACTATTGACTCGTGTATAAGCCGAGGGTGGACCCCAGCACAGGTATACAGCCCTCAGCAGTGTGGTATACAGCAGCCCCTGAGGTATATACAGCAGCCCCAGTGGTAGTATACAGCAGCAGCCCCAGTGGTATATACAGCAGCAGCCCCAGTAGTTAGTATACAGCAGCAGCCTCAGTGGTATAAACAGCAGCAGCCCCAGGGTATATACAGCATCAGCCCCATGGTATACACAGCAGCATCAGCCCCATGGTATACACAGCAGCATCAGCCCCATGGTACACAGCAGCATCAGCCCCATGGTACACAGCAGCATCAGCCCCATGGTATACACAGCAGCATCAGCCCCATGGTATACACAGCAGCATCAGCCCCATGGTATACACAGCAGCATCAGCCCCATGGTATACACAGCAGCATCAGCCCCATGTTATACACAGCAGCATCAGCCCCATGTTATACACAGCAGCATCAGCCCCATGTTATACACAGCAGCATCAGCCCCATGGTATACACAGCAGCATCAGCCCCATGGTATACACAGCAGCATCAGCCCCATGGTATACACAGCAGCAGCCCCATGTTATACACAGCAGCAGCCCCATGTTATACACAGCAGCAGCCCCATGTTATACACAGCAGCAGCCCCATGTTATACACAGCAGCAGCCCCATGTTATACACAGCAGCAGCCCCATGTTATACACAGCAGCAAGCCCCCATGTTATACACAGCAGCAGCCCCATGTTATACACAGCAGCAGCCCCATGTTATACACAGCAGCAGCCCCATGTTATACACAGCAGCAGCCCCATGTTATACACAGCAGCAGCCCCATGTTATACACAGCAGCAGCCCCATGTTATATACAGCAGCAGCCCCATGTTATACACAGCAGCAGCCCCATGTTATACACAGCAGCAGCCCCATGTTATACACAGCAGCAGCCCCATGTTATACACAGCAGCAGCCCCATGTTATACACAGCAGCAGCCCCATGTTATATACAGCAGCAGCCCCATGTTATATACAGCAGCAGCCCGAGGTATACAGGCCCCCCCCCATGCTCCTTAAACCTGTAAAGGAAGATGATTATACTTATCGCTGTCCGGCTGCCGTCCCCGCTCTGCATCGCGCTCCTCCATCTGCATCGCGATCCTCCATCTTCATTCACCGGCTTCCGACTTCCTGTGTTCTGCGCCGACAATGACGTCATTGTCGGTGCCGACAGGAAGCCGGAAGATGGAGGAGCGCGATGCAGATGGAGGAGCACGATGGAGAGTGGGGACGGCAGCCGGACAGCGATAAGTATAATCATCTTCCTTTACAGGTTTAAGGAGCATGGGGGGGGCCTGTATACCTCTGGGGGGGGGGGGCGCCCGTATAGTGACTCGCGTATAAGCCGAGGGGGTAACTTTTCATCCCAATTTTTGGGCTGAAAAACTCGGCTTATAAGCGAGTATATACGGTATATCATACACACAGTATATGTATACAGCACCCCCATCCTCCTCTCCTCTGTCCTCCACCACCCCCGTCCTCCTCTCCTCTGTCTTCCTGCACCACCGTCCTGCTCTCCTCTATCCTCCTGCACCACCGTCCTGCTCTCCTCTGTCCTCCTGCACCCCCGTCCTCGTCTCCTCTGTCCCTTCTGCTGCTCCTCTTGCACCCCTGTCCTCCTCTTCCCTGTCCCTCCTGCTGCTCGGCTGTCCTCCTGCACCCCGTCCTCCTCTCCTGTCCCTCCTGCTGCTCCTCTTGCACCCCGTCCTCCTCTCATTTGTCCCTTCTGCTGCTCCTCTGTCCTCCTGCACCCCTGTCCTCCTCTCCGTTGTCCCTCCTGCTGCTCCTCTGTCCTTCTGCACCCCGCTACTCACACACAGAGACACATGACACACAGAGACACATGACACACAGAGACACACAGAGACACACAGAGACACGACACACAGACACACGACACACAGACACACGACACACAGACACACGACACACAGAGACACGACACACAGAGACGAGACACACAGAGACACGACACACAGAGACACGACACACAGACACACGACACACAGACACACGACACACAGACACACGACACACAGAGACACGACACACAGAGACACGACACACAGAGACACGACACACAGAGACATGACACACAGAGACACGACACACAGAGACACGACACACAGACACACGACACACAGAGACACGACACACAGACACGACACACAGAGACACGACACACATAGACATGACACACAACTCACACAGAAGACACAGACACATGACACACAACTCACACAGAAGACACAGACACATGACACACAACTCACACAGAAGACACAGACACATGACACACAACTCGCACAGAAGACACAGACACATGACACACAACTCACACAGAAGACACAGACAACTCACACCTCACTCAAACACACATTTTACAGATACCTCACACATACACTTCTTTCTGCTGCAGGAAGGGGCTACATACCCAGCTTCTCCTGCTCCCAGCAGCTGTCCCCGGGCAGCCCCTCCCCCACTCACTCCTTCTCTCTGCCTGCACAGCACAGTCACAGCAGGAGGTCTTTCACCTTTTTACCCGGAGGTTGGAGCTGCTTCTCAGCTGATTCTCCTTCCTCCAGACCAGCACAATCCTCTTCATCGGCTCTCATTTCTTCTCTTCCCGCGCAGTGCAGGAGGGCAAGAGCACGGGCCAATGAGCGGGCCTGATGATGACGAGGGGGGGGCGGGAATGGTGTATGAGGGGGCGGGACTTACGACCCGGCCAACACAGGCAACGTCTGCTGGGAGTTGAAGTTCTTTCCCTGTACATAGTGACGGCTGCTCCTCCTAAGAAACTACAACACCCACAATGCAAAGCGGCGCCATTTTAAATCGAATTACACGATTGTTAATAAAACCACAATCGTGGCCACAGCAGGGGGCGAATTAATCGAATTAATTCGATTAATCGCCCAGCCCTACATACACATATATACACACACACGTCTGATCAATACAAAGGACTGGCACATGACTAACTGTTTCCAAAGAAAATATAAAGGGCATTCACTACAGGTGGAAGAAAGACAATTCATTTTCCTCATAGACTAAGCTTGTGAGCAGGACCCTCACTCATCATGGCATCTGTTAAATTTTTTGTTACTCTGTATTGTCTCAAATTGCAATATTTATAGGAAAGGGAAAAAGAAGTTGTGCGTCTCACTAACAATATCTCCTAGGTTCCATAACGCTCTGTATTGTAGCTGGCATACACTTCAGAAGTTGAGAAAGTAAGAGAAAACTGGTGCTTTATTCTTCCATAAATAAGTTACACTTTATTTCAGTTTAAGTCATCCATAGAATAAAGGAAACTGTTTTTCTGTAATGCGTGAGGCGAGGGCTCAGAGCTCCATCTAGGTTTTTACTCTATGGATGACTTAAACTGAAAGAAAGGATCATTTGTTCATTTAAGAATAAACCAACAGTTTTCTCTGACTTTCAGATCGTCTCAAATTGTATGTACAAGTTCACTCTGAATTGGAAATTGTTACGGAATATGTCGGCGCTATATAAACAAAATATTATTATTCCAACAGCTAATTAGGAAAGGGTTCTTTACAGT
This sequence comes from Allobates femoralis, assembly GCA_033576535.1. Classification (NCBI taxonomy): domain Eukaryota; kingdom Metazoa; phylum Chordata; class Amphibia; order Anura; family Aromobatidae; genus Allobates; species Allobates femoralis. The sequence continues at coordinate 323,245,793 of JARQOC010000004.1, read as the reverse complement.
TAGAGCAGTCATGCTGTGGAATGCCCTACTTACAAGAGGTAGTAAAGGGAAACACTATGACAGCTTTTAAGAAAGGATTGAATGATTTCCTCAGTACACATACGTTTTTGAGTTTTGGATAATTTAATGACAAATGTATAAATTGGTGGAGGAAAATTGAACTTGATGGACCGAAGTCTTTTTGCAACCTATGTAACAACTGGGAAGGCACTTTGACAAGAAATCACATGCTCTTTGGCTAAAGGGATTTTCTACTATAAGAAAAGTGCTTCCTAAGCAGTAACAAATATAGTAGTCACCCTCCCCAATTCTAGTGCAGCCTTCTTTTTGTCGTTGCAGTGCCTGGAACAAAAAATGTGGTCGTGAAGCACTATTATGGGAAGGGGGGGATGATCTGCTGCTGACATGGTTCTGGCTGTAATGTCCCCATATTCTGTGCTAATGTCCCCCATCCTGATATGTGGCCCCCATATTCTGGTATATAAAGGTCCCCATATCCAGGTATATGGCCCCCATCCACGGCGCACATTTACAATAAGAATTATACTCCCCCCTCCATCACTGCCCTGCTGCACACATCCTCTTCTCATGCCGGCAACTAAGCACTGCCAGCAGGCAAGTGCACGTCACAGTCATTTGCCAAGTTCCACAAGCTGTCCGCTCAGCTGCCCGGGATGAGAGCAGGACGTGGCAACGGACGGCGAGTATTATCATCCGTTAAAACCACAAAAAGCAATAACTGGTATAAACAATTTTATTAGTGCAACCATTTACACTCGTGAAGGACACCAGCAGCTAGACAGGGAAAGGCGAGGGGCAGTTAGCCCTAAACTGTGCCCTACTTAGCAGTAGGGGTCGGCACTCTATACTTAACCGAATGGTGCCCCTACTCCTCAAAGACTCACTCTAATGAGCCCTGCACCACACTAGGAAGTGCAGCTAGCAGTCATGAGTGGGACCCTAATCCAAAAATTATGGCGGCGTGTAAAGGAGACCCTACACAGTCCGAAACTCACAGTCAAAAAGTAATTAGGCATTATTCCAAAGCATTCACTGATCTCAGGGAGACCATCGGCTGAAGCGCTCGATACAGTGAATTCCTAGGTGCATTGCCACCTGGGAATTATGAATATGCAAATAGTCTGTGGAGCCTGAGTCTGAAACACAGGACCAGCCTGTGTTTGAGACTCCTAACCGAGGCTCCACAGACTATTTGCATATTAGGCATTATTGGCCTACGCTTTTTGTAGCAAACATGCTACTTCTTCAAGGGCAAAACATCCAATAACATGTTTGCTACGAAACGCATAGGCCAATAAACTACCTGAAGAATACCCTTGGTCTCCTTAATTGGCAGCGCAGAATTGAATTCCATGTCTTCATCTAACATTATTCCTGAAATTTTGGAATCCTTGCAGCAGCCTCTGAATTTTTGTGGTGGTTGTGACGGGCTCACAACTTGCTAAGATGAGCAAAACCAAACACTAGTTTTGTAAACGTATTTACCACATAAGACCCTATTTTGCACTTCTTCCTTTTTAGCTATTAATTCCATAGCACTTTACAAGTGTGATCATCGCTGTCTCCAGCGCACATAATCTATATTGCCTACCAGTATGTCTTTGGAGAGTGGGAGGAAACCAGAGTACCCAGAGGAAACCAACGCAAACACAAGTAGAACATAAGAACTCCTTGTAGACGTTGTCCTTGGTGCTAATCTGGAGTAAGAACAATGCTGCTCTATCACTTCCTTGAGGTGTGTGTAATGTAGCGCCCTATGGCAAGGCACCACAGGGAGGTACTGCACCCCAAACAGAAGGTGTAGTGCCTCCATAGCCATGAATATGGGGGACCCTACAGAGTATGTACCCAACATCCATACAATAGGCCACCTTAGTACAGGGGACCGTATATTCAGAAGGTCCCAGGGGGCGGAGCCTAGATGAGCGGGAGACGAGGAGTGACAGAAGACTAGTCAGTCAGATTGTGTAAGACAAGAGAGAAGACATCCGCAGGAGATCAGCGACCGTGACAGGAGGGCACCTCTAAGGAGAGGGGTGATTACCTCTTACTAGTCCATTTAAAGACACAGTATATGTCTCATCCCCATTTCCCTTCCTGAGGCAAATAACCTTTGCGTTATGGATAATTTAAGCCAGCTATGTATTTGTGGGTTTATATGTGACTGTTAGTCTATTTCACTTTCTCCTATTTTTAAGAGGGGCGCGTCACCAGAATTAACGCACATATCAAGAGGTTTGTCTCTTTACCAGCATGCTTATATGATGTACTAAGAGGTATCGGTGAGAATTATTCATTTTTACCTAGCATCTACCTCGGTTGTCCCTTTTCTCCTTTTTGTATCCCTTCTCTCCTCTCATTAACCTTATCCCGGATCCTTTTCCCTGCTACTCCACATTTCCTTCTCCTTATTCCCCTAAACACTTGGACACTCCGCCTGGAGAAAAGACAGCGTGTCTTATCTTATTTTTTCATCTAGGTCGCACCCGTTGAAACACTAGAAGTACTTTTATCCACTTCCACGTATGCCCCTAAAGCACTCTTATGTACGGATATTTGGCATCTTTTACTTAACAATAGTTTGGACTCTTCCGTTATACTTCGTTGTTCTAGATGATGCTTCTTATAAAATGAACTGTATCCGTTTATATTGTTCTGTTATGTCTAGATAGACTATACTCGGTTACCCTTTACCAATATAGTTTTTCTCTATTATGTATAGATAAATACATTGCTGAAGAAGGCTTTGTGTGCCGAAACGTTCATTGTATTTTCAAATCCGTGCTTCTGACTGCTGAACAAATAAACTGATACGGAAACCTTCCATCATCTCTAATTTTTTTGTCCTGCCGAGGTTTATATGATACACTATCCCTAACCGCAGAATGGCAGGCTGTGGGCCCGACATAAGGGAGCCACAGCACCCATCAAGCAGTCCAACATCAGTCCCATAGCTGCGTTCACGACGCAGAAGTAGAAAGACTTTAAGCAACAGACCCCGAGGACTAGAGACTAGACTCACGAGTGGGAGTACATAAGGCCATCAGGGCACAGAACGGAAAAAGACCAGGAGAGCCATTTGAAGGACACCTCTGACACTCTGGAAAAGCCTCCAAAATCTGTGGCTATGGCCACCGGTTAACTCAGACTGTACCGTGTACCAATTTCACCTGGTGCAAGTAAAGAACCGTTTGAATTGGTGTCTGTTCTCCTTTCTTCCGTCACCCGGAGGGCCTCTACAGCATCAGAGAGGTGAGGACTATGACTCCCATCTTCTACCCCGCTGTCCTGAGGTAAAGCTCCACCAGTGGGGAGCTGTACTACCAAAGCTGCATTTCCATCACCTCAGCGGCCGGCCGCAGCGCTGGTAACCCTATTACCAGGTACCACAGGTGGCGTCACGTTACAAAATCCCCCATCATCATCACCCCCACCAGGGCAAGGAACCGGGAACCGACCAGCCGTGATCCCCACCAAAGTAGCAACCTGTCCCGGTATCAGAGTACACCCTACCCTGTCGACCGACTCATTTCCACATCTGAATGTGGGCAGAGTGAAGCAGCTGATGATTGGCCACTGGGATCACTTTAGGTCACCCCATCATGTAATCCTGGGAGAGACAGTGTTGACCGACACTGGATGAAGTGAGTACTTTCACCAGATGTATGTGATATGGAGGCGAGTACAAGTTTTATTATTTAAAAGGGGAAACAAAGAGAATTTTGTTTACGTACCGTAAATTCTTTTTTCTTTAATCATCAATGGGAGACCCAGACAATGGGGTTTAGGGCACTGCCCTCCGGAGGTCACACTAGGTACTACAAGTTTGTAGACACCGCCCCCTCCGCTTATAAACCCCTACCGCAGGGAACATCCTCAGTTTGGTCTACAAGCTGCGAGGAGGAAAATAAACCACACCCGAAACATCGGGAAGAATGCCGTGCACAAAACGGTTCAACAACCCGGCAAACACTGTCTCAACGGAGAACAGGGCCAATGCAAAACATGCAAAGGAACAACTGGGTGGGTACTGGGTCTCCCATTGATGATTAAAGAAAAAAGAATTTACGGTACGTAAACAAAATTCTCTTTTTTCTGGTCATCATAATGGGAGACCCAGACAATGGGGATGTCCTAAAGCAATACCCCAGGGCGGGAAGAGTTCCTCAACAAGACGGATAACATGGTTCCCCTTCAAAGGTGGGCAACCGCCGCCTGTAGAACCCGCCTGCCCAAATTTGCATCCGCAGAGGCATGGGCATGCACCATATAGTGCTTAGAGAAAGTGTGTAGGCTGGACCAAGTGGCCGCCTGACACACCTGTAGAGCAGATGCTCTATGTCGCAAGGCCCATGAGGCACCTACGGCTCTGGTAGAGTGAGCCTTCAATCCCACCGGGAGAGGCAAACCAGAAGACCGGTAAGCCTCTTGAATGGAAGCCTTAATCCACCTGGCTAAGGTTGACTTTGAAGCCGCGGACCCCTTACAGCGACCTGTCGTAAGAACAAACAAAGAATCCGAACTCCTAAAGGAGGCGGTTCTGGACACATAAATGCGTATAGCTCTCACGAGATCCAGAGTATGGAGGTCGCGCTCAACCTGATGAACGGGAGCGGGGCAAAATGACGGGAGAACAATCTCCTGGTTCAGGTGAAACGTTGAAACCACCTTTGGCAAGAATTCCGGCCGTGGACGCAACACCACCTTGTCTTGGTGAACCACCAGAAAGGGAGACTTGCACGAAAGTGCAGCCAATTCTGAGACCCTCCTCAGAGATGTAATCGCCACCAGAAAAGCCACCTTCTGGGACAGACGAGAAAGGGAAACCTCCCTCAGAGGCTCAAATGGCGGTTTTTGCAATGCCGCCAGGACCATGTTAAGGTCCCACGGATCCAGAGGTCTTTTGTAGGGTGGAACCATCCGCGACACCCCCTGCAGAAATTGACGGACCTTCGGGAGAAGCGCCAATCGTCTGTCAAACAGCACAGAAAGTGCTGAGACCTGACCCTTTAAGGAGCCAAGGGATAATCCCAACTCCAAACCCGACTGTAGGAATGCCAACAGTGTCGGGATGGACAAAGGCCACAGGGACCGGCCCCCAGAGGCACACCAGGTAAAAAAGATTTTCCACGTCCTGTGGTACATTTTCCTGGAAACTGGTTTTCTAGCCCGATTCATAGTGGCAACCACTGTAGGGGAGAACCCCCTGGATGTCAGCAGCCAGGCCTCAAGAGCCATGCAGTCAATCTGAGGGCCTTGGAATTGAGGTGGAAGAATGGGCCTTGCGCGAGAAGATCTGCGCGTTCTGGAAGAGCCCACCTGTGTCCGCCTGACAGTTGCCACAGGTCCGGATACCAGGACCTCCTGGGCCAGTCTGGAGCCACTAGAATGGCTACCCTGCATTCCGACCTGATTTTCCACAGCACCCTGGGAATCAGAGCCAGAGGAGGGAACACATATGGTAGATTGAATCTGGACCAAGTCAAGATCAGGGCGTCCGCTCCCAACGACTGGGGGTCCCATGACCTCGCCATGTATTGCGGAACCTGATGATTCAGCCGTGAGGCCATCAGATCCACGTCCGGAGTGCCCCATCTGCTGCAGATGTCCCGAAAGACGTCTGGATGAAGGGCCCACTCTCCGGCGTCCATCCCCTGCCTGCTCAGATAGTCGGCCTCCCAGTTTTCGACCCCTGGGATGTGAACTGCGGAGATCAGGCAGTTGTTGTCCTCCGCCCAGGATAGGATGCGGTGGACTTCGGCCAGAGCCTCTGCACTCCTGGTTCCTCCTTGATGATTTACATAAGCGACGGCCGTCGCATTGTCGGACTGAACCCGGATGGGTTGTCCTGAGAGGAATCTCTGAAAAGCCAGGAGTGCTAGATAGATCGCCTTGATCTCCAGCACGTTGATCTGTAATGCCGACTCCGACAGAGTCCAGAGGCCTTGGGCCCTGTGGTGTAAGAACACCGCACCCCAGCCCTTCAGACTGGCGTCGGTGGTCACCACTAACCAAGACGGTTTTATGAAGGACCGGCCCCGCGACAAGTGATGTGGTTGAAGCCACCACTGCAGGGAATCTCGGGTCGGTTGTGACAGTGTCACCAGCCGATTCAGCGAGATCGTCCTCTTGTCCCACCTGCGTAGGATCTCCAGCTGGAGAGGACGGAGGCGAAATTGTGCAAACGGCACCGCCTCTATCGCTGCCACCATGCGACCCACCAGCTTCATCAACCCACGAAGGGATGATTGTGGTGACAGGAGCACCGCTTGTACTCCCGATCGGATCGCCACCTGTTTGGATTGTGGCAGAGACACCAGGGCTGAGGACGTGTTGAAGTCCATGCCCAAATAAGTCAAGGACTGGGTCGGAACCAGGGTTGACTTCTGAATATTGAGGAGCCAACCGAATTGTTCCAGAGACCGCATGGTCACATCCAGGCTCGCTTGACAGAGGTGTTCCGATGGCGCCCTGACCAGCAGGTCGTCCAAATAGGGAATGACGGCATGGCCCTGCCCGTGTAGGAGAGCCATCATGGAGGCCATCACTTTCGTGAACACCCGCGGTGCCGAGGCCAAGCCGAACGGCAGCGCCACAAATTGGAAGTGTTCCTCCCCCACTGCAAATCTCAACCATCGCTGGTGAGCCGGTGCAATGGGCACGTGAAGGTAAGCGTCTCTGATATCTATGGACGCCAAGAAGTCCCCCTGTGACACAGCCGCGATCACTGAGCGCAGTGATTCCATACGGAACTTCCGAACCAGCACGTGGCGGTTGAACAACTTCAGGTCCAGAACCGGGCGGAAGGATCCGTCCTTCTTTGGGACTATAAAGAGGTTGGAGTAAAAACCCCTGAACCTCTCCCCGGAAGGCACCGGGACCACCACTCCGTCTCTGCGGAGTCCCTCCAACACCAAAGAAAAGGCCTGAGCTTTTTCTGGGGAGGGGACCGACCGATGGAATCGGGATATCGGTTTTGACGTCAGCTCTATCCTGTAACCTCGCGAGACCACGTCTCGAACCCACTGATCTGAAACGTGAAGTAGCCACTCGTTCTGAAAGCGAGACAAGCGGCCCCCCACCTGTGGGGAGGCGGGAAGAGAGAGCGAGTCATGTAGAGGCGGGTTTGGGGGTGGCAGCTGCCGCCCCCGTCGGCTTCTTTGGACGACTCTTAGAGCGCCACTGAGAAGCGGGCTTGCCCCCTCGGTCCGTGCGAGCGGACGGTGCTGATGACTGTGAGCTGGACCGAAAGGACCACTGTTTTGGGTTCCTTTTAACGGTATACCGTGGCTTAGGTTTATTCTGCGGTATTTTAGACTCAGCAGAATCCTTAATTAGCTTATCCAGCTCTGTGCCAAAAAGCCTGTCACCAGCGAAAGGAAGATTCTGCAGAATCTTCTTGGATGTGGCATCTGAGTCCCAGAGACGCAGCCACAACAACCTGCGAATCGCAATAGCATTGGCCGAAGCCACAGCTGAGCGAGTAGCAGTTTCCAGAGTCGCCGTTCTGGCGTAGTCCGCATAGGCCCTTGCCCTTTCGGTAAGTGCCAGGACCTCTGGACTGGACCTTGCCAGGTCAGTGATACCATCCAAGCAGGTAGTAATCGCTTGTAAGGTCCAGACCGTGGCAAAGTTAGGGGCAAATGACGACCCCACCGCCTCATAGGAAGACTTGGCGAGTTGCTCGACCTGTCTATCAGTAGCATCCTTCAGTGAGGAGCTATCAGAGGCAGAGAAAAGGGAGCGTGCAGCAATCCTGGTCATGGAAGCATCCACCTTCGGGGACTGCGACCACTCCTGAAGCACCTCCTGGGGAAAGGGGAAACGATTGTCCTTGGGTTTGCGGACATAACGCCGCCCAGGATGTAACCTGGGGGCTCTAATCACCCTTCCAAAATTAGTATGGTCCATAAAGGAGCCACTTGGTCTAGCCTCCGGCCGCAGCCATTGATAGACCTCCTTCGGGTGCACCGTCACCTCCTCAGGGGGTGTCACGAGACGTAAGGTCTCGTTGATAGAGGACACCAGATCCTCCACCCCATCTGGTGGTTCAGACACAGATACAGACCCGAAAGTCGAACCCCATCATCTTCCTCACCATCAGAGGAACGCTCCTCCTCAGAGAGAGTCTGGAGCTCGGGTGAAGCCTCACGACGAGCCCGCTTAAGAGGTCTCACAGCAGAAGAGGGAGACACCCGGGGTAACTGGAAGGAGTAGCTGGGCTATCCAGTCTCCTATTAAGTGCCTCCAGGGATTGCGACATGGAGGACAGCTGAGACAACAGAGATTCATTGATCCTGTTCTGAGTCTCCCAAGGCCCTGAGATCACCTGAACCTCGGGGTATAGCACCGGGGTTGCTGACCCAGTAGTTGCAGCCCGGGCCTCTGGGCGTCCACAGTTATTGCAGGACCCCTCCACCAGTGTTCCATTGCACGTAGCACATGTAACGGTGGTCTCGGCCGCCTTAGCAGCACGCTTCCCAGCTGAGGACATGGCCACAGTAGGGGTAGATAAGCCCAATTGCAGACAATAAAACCGGGGATCCCGGTGGCTTACCGACCGCTGTAAGGCGGTATGAGGGAGCGGTGTGTGTGTGTGACCTCCGCGCTGTCTTCCGGTCTCCCCTCTTGGAGTGCAGACGCACGCTGCATACAGTTCCCAGCCGGGAAGTGAGGGTAAAGATGGCCGCCGACAGAGAAACTGTGGGCGGCGCCGAAGACACGCGGGAAACACACACACACGCCCCGCGGTGACGTCACCGCACGGGCTGCATCCCATCCTCCAAGCATCCTTCTCATGAGGGAGCTGGAGCCCGCAGGGCGGGAACAGTGTAAAAAACAATGTACACAGACTGCAATAACATGTCACACATCCGCAGCCTACGGCCTCAGCCCCTGTGACACACAGGGCGGTCAGCCAGGGTGACCCCAGCACAGGGTACACCCGCAGAACCGCGGACCCGAGGGCAACGCGCGGTCTGAGTGTCATGAAGCACATAAAGTGCCAGACACTACCCCCAGGCACACAGGAGACACCGAGTGCCTCAGTGCCGGTCCGGTCTGTAAGCACCATTTAGGGAGGCCTCGGACGGGGGTGCAGCACCAGTCTGGAGTGTAAGCACCATTTAGGGAGGCCTCAGACTGGGCCGCTCAGCCCAGTCCGGAGTGTAAGCACCATTTAGGGAGGCCTCGGACTGGGCTGGCTCCAGTCCGGTCTGTAAGCACCATTTAGGGAGGCCTCGGACGGAGCGGAGCTGTGCAAGGCTCCCATCTCCCACTCACCAGAGCCCCCCCAGAGAGGGATGGAGAGGAGTGTAACAGCGTACCGGGAGAACACCAGGTGTCCAGGCCCTAGGCCCTCCGGTACCTCCACCAGCGTGTGCCACTAAGGGTGAGCGGGGAGGCTGTCACCGGTCCCGCCTGGGACCTTATTACCTTGTCTTCAGACGCCATCACGTAAGTAGTGAGAATGCAGTGAAGTGCAAGCAAAGCGTGATCCTCCGAGCACACTAAGTTTAAAACTGAGGATGTTCCCTGCGGTAGGGGTTTATAAGCGGAGGGGGCGGTGTCTACAAACTTGTAGTACCTAGTGTGACCTCCGGAGGGCAGTGCCCTAAACCCCATTGTCTGGGTCTCCCATTATGATGACCAGAAAATACGCATTAAAAAGGGGTTGTCATAATAGTGGACAACCCCTTTAATTTTCTTCTACACAAGCTTATATATCAGGAAAGGCAGTACACGTCAATTACTTCATATTAAAGCAAATCAATATCATCTGCCATCATTTGTAGAGTTTAATACTGATTTTCAGCAAAGTTACAGTCACAGAAGGTCCAGTAACTCTACATCTGTTGAATATTTTACCCTTTACAGTAATAAATCTGTTTTCTCAACCATGTTTGACACTGCCAGGCATTGTTGAGAAATTCTTTTCTATAACAACAAAGGCTTTATGCTGGAAATGCTTGTCTTCTAATTCAGATCTGTCTACATAGACTAGCAATAAACAAGTTCATGAATAACCCCTTGTAAAGTTTACTGCAACGCTCACTAAAAAAAAAAAAAAAAATCTGTGTGGTTTGACGATGACTCACACAAGAAATTCAAAAAGCATAAAATGGGCAAAAAGTATCACAGATTATAGACTGTGGATAAACAGCACAACAAACTGAATGGCAAATGCTGTAAAAGTCTTAAGATTCAGCTACATTCACAGACTGAAGTTTTACTGCCTCTAGAATGTCATAAAAAGCAAGATGTTCAGGAAAGGCGTGATGCTAGAAGTGGTGTCTGGAGTAGGTGGAGTCTAAGTACCTGGTCTTGAGTCTAATGTTTCTTTAGGACAGGGGTGGGGAACCTCAGGCCACAGGGCTGCAGCCCTTCATGACCTTTTCTGCAGTCCCCGGGCAGATTCCTGGAGACAGCAGGGCTCAGACTGGCAGCTGCGTTTTGCTAACTGCCTGCCTTTTAAACTCCCCAGTGATCGCTATGCCCCCAGCCTCAGCCTCCCCAGTGAAGTATATCCTCCTAGCCTCTCCTGTGATGTCTACAGCTCTAGGCAAACCTGGAAAAGCAGTTGAGAAGCAACATGAGCAATATCACCTATTATCACAGCCACGCCAAAGAGAAGCAGCTCCAGGCACCACAGTAGGGGCAAGCTGATTGTTTGACCAAATATGGCAGGGGAACTTTCAAGTTGATAATTTTGGGTAGCCTCCGAAAGATAGTAGAAATTTCCTAATGACCCCTGGCAGAAAAAAGTCCCTCCCTGGTTTAGGGGGTCTATTGAGAAGTCAGCATTAATAAAAATATATAATAATAATAATAATAATAAATTTATTCATTCATATAGCACTATTAATTCCATAGCACTTTACATACATCAGTAATGCTGTCCCTATTGAGGCTCACAATCTAAACATCCTATCAGTATATCTTTGCAATGTGGGAGGAAACCAGAGTGCCCGGAGGAAACACACACATATACAGGAAGACTGAAGTGTAGTCAGAATCACTTTAGAGGATCTAGTGTGGGAAATTTATTTCAAGGAGTCTGATCTAGGCCACTCATTTCCTATCAACTACTTATACAGTGGAACCTCGGATAACAAACATTTAGCAAGACGAGCTATTAAAAAAATGTAACTCTGTAAATGTACAAAATTTGTAATACGAGCATCTTACTGCTGTCTTATGGAGTGAATGTGTCAGGCATCTGGGAGCTTACAAATTGCCCACTGCCCAACATTTCCCTTGTGTGTCACTGAAAACAGAGCTCAGCACAGCGGGGAAATTGTAAACTTCATCCCCCGCTGTGCTGCTTTCAATGTCCCCCTTCCCACCCTCCCCGTTTACAGAGTTTTGCACTAGGAATTAGATAACACCCTCTTAGCGCTTATTGACCTCCAAGAGTGTCAGGATGTAATGACCCCACACACTGGGAGGTCATGTGACCAGAATGAAGACCAGCAGAGGGTAATGTGAACACATCTGCAGAACTGTGCAGCACTTTGCAATTGAAGGAAGGGGTGGGGAGAATGTAGATAGGGGGCAGTGAAATTAAGTGTTGAGAGAAGAGGGCATGGGGTTCTCTTCTGGTTTTTGAAATCACAAGCAGTGGGTTGTAGCATGAATCGTCTACATTGCAATTATTTCCTATTATATGAGAAAATTAGCTTTGCTGTACGTACGAGTGTTTTGGATTACGCGCATGTTCCCAGAAAGAATTATGCTCCTAATACAAGGTTTCATTGTATGTCCAAAAACAGAGAGAAAGAAGCCAAAAATGAAGGGGCGCGGGGCTTGCCCAACTTAACAACATCCTGGGGGCCTTGGAAGAGCAAGTGCTAGCACCACTAGAATGATGCTGGCATTGGAGAGTACAAACTTCTTTACCTTACTGGGGGCAAACATTGAGTGTGAGAGGGGGTTATCCTAGTAGTGGACAGCCCTTTAAGTGCAATTACTGCTATGAGATTTGTACTATGCAGGCACCAAGCCATTTATGCAGAATTTTGCCATGTAGTTAGCTCGTATTCCCTATTTTTTCCCTGATATCTATTGTGTATCTAATATATTTGTATCATTATATTAACATTTTGCTTTTTTTAAAATGAATAATCAAGGATTTTATTGCAATGAAACCTCAATATATCCCTCTTTATTGGTTTTATTATTGTATTCAGAAGTAGTAAAGATATACCGGGCATTAGTTTGATTGCTGTTTAGATATTTGTAGAAAAAGACTCAAATATTGCGACAGATTTGTGACAAGTTGTCCTGCTGAAAAAGTCCCCCATCATTAGGGAAAATGCTAAAATGAAGCTGTGTACTTGGACTGTAATAACGTTTAGGTAGCTGGGGTGCATCACAGTATTATCTACATGGCTGCCAGGACCACAGGCTTACCAGCAGAACATTATCATCAAAGCCTTCACACTTTCCTTACTCCAATAGAACATAGATTGGATTGAGTCCTGAATTGATGCACAAACAAAACAAAGACAAATCCTGACAACTTGGAAAACTACTCCTGCTAAAAAGCCTCCAATTGTGTTATCAACCTTTCGGATTACAATCCTAACAGAGTGCAACTTGCTGTGCTTTCTATGGGTCTCTCATTTTGTCCTACTAAAGCTCTGGATAAAATAGAACTGTGGAGCGACATGGAGGATTACTTCAGGAAGCTACACCTAAGGGAATTTTAAGCGACAAAGAGGATTCTGAACCCAACTGGGCCGAAGGAAGAAAGATCCTGACAACTAAGAAAAGGTCAGACTGGACACCTGATTCTAATCGTAACTCCCATTTGGATAAATATATAGGCACTTTCAGACATTTGGTAAAATCCACTATTTTAGATACACACAAGAGTCAACCAACGTCAATGCCCAGGAGAGAAGGGCCATACGGTCTTTGAAAACTAACAAAGAAATCATCATTAAACCTGCAGACAAGGCTGGTGCAATAGTCATGGTGAACACATCTGACTACCTGAAGGAAGCAAACAGACAACTGATGGACACAAGCTACTACAAGAAATTCGAGTCTGATCCCACACAGGACTATGACAAGGAATTAAAAGGCTGGTTTCTTGTCTACCTGACATATCTTTAAGAACTGATAACCTAATACCAGAAAGTCCAAGAACAGGCACATTCTACATGCTTCCCAAAATTCACAAACCAGGAAATCCAGATAGAGCAATCATTTCATGTGTGGGCACCTCACCGACAAATTTCTGGGTAAGTAGAGGGTGTTCTCAAACCCCTGGTAAAAGACACACCCAGCTACATTCAGGACACAACTGAATTATTTAATAAACTTTCAGCAATAGGTCCTCTACCAGAAGGAACCATCCTCGCCACCATGGATGTGGAATCTCTGTACAGCAACATCCCACACCAGGATGGATTAAATGCCTGCAAAACCTTCCTGGAAAACACAGGAATTGATGCTGACTGTGGTGAAGCTTCTAAAATTCATCCTCACGCACAATTACTTGACATTTGACGACAACATATATTTATAGGAGATTGGCACAGCAATGGAAGCAAAATGGCACCACAGTATGCAAATCTTTTCATGGCCAATCCTGAAGGTGACTTTTTATTCTATTGTCCGATCAGGCCTCTGGCCACTACCGTTATATCGATGACATTTTAATCATCTGGACAGAGTCTGAGCAACAGCTGAAGATGTTCCATGAACATTTTAATCAGTTTCATCCCACCATCAACTTAACACTCAACTACTCCCGCACTAAAATCAGCTTTCTGGACACCATCATTAAGCTACAGAACAATTAAATAGACACATCCCTATACCGGAAACCAATTGACCGTCCAACATATCTCCAATGGGACAGTTTTCATCCAAAACACAAACTATTGAGTACAGCCAGGCCATCAGATACAACGGGATATGTTTCAAACCTACAGATAGAGACAATCAACTTGAGGACTTCAGAAAGACCTTTTTGAACCAGGGCTACCATCCAAGAGCAATCAAGAACCACATTACAAGAGCCACCAGAATATCAAGGAATCGTCTCCAACATTACAAAATTATAGAAGAATACAGAGTTCCTCTCGTAGTCACCTACAATCAAAGTCTGGAGGTGATAAGAGGACCTGCACGGAAACTGCAACCACTCCTACAAATATATGCCCGACTAAAATAATATTTCCAGATCTCCCACTCTTGTGTTTTAGACAACCTCCGAATCTAAAAAACATCATTGTCAGAAGCGTCCTGTCCTCTCCAGCAGCAACAGGAATCTTTCCCTGCAACCAGAACAGGTGCAAAACCTGTCCATCTATAACGACAACGGACAAGATAAAGATTCCTGGATCACATCAGGATTACAAGATCCCAGGTAACTTCAGCTGCACCACAAGCAATGTGGTGTATTTAATTATATGTAACAAATGTCCAATAGGTGGCATACACGTAGGGGAGACCGGGCAAAAATTCAGAACAAGAATTAATTCTCATTGCCACTCAATAAAAGAAAAGCGTATGGATCTACCCGTAGCAAAGCATTTTTGTAACCCTGACCACAGTGAAACTGATATGGGGCTGCTCATCTTAAAAAGTAACTTCAAATCACAGAGAGAGAAGAATTTGGGAATACAAATTGATAACAACCTTTGACACATTCAAAACAGGATTAAATGTTTCACATTGATTCATGCATTTTTATATAAAATGAATGGACATTTGGGGACATCCCAGATCCATGCGTGTTTATATAAAATGAAAGAACACTTGATGATATCACATCTCCAAGAGACTCCATTTTGACGACAATGAACTTTTGACACTTCTTCTGTGAACTCTCTTGCTTTGATTTATTGCTTTCCACAATTCACTTAAAGAGGACCTGTCACCAACCATACATGGTGATCTAATTGCAGCACTGAATGCAGCATGTCTGCAGCATTCAGGCAATGAGTCCCCCCGCCCTTGACCCCCTCTGTACCTCGAGATAATACACTCTGAAAACTACCACCTCCTCTTTGGCTCCACTATGTAAGTTTTCAAAGTGTATTATCTCGGGTACAGAGGGGGTCAAAGGCTGGGGACCCCTTGCCTGAATGCAGCAGACATGCTGCATTCAGTGCTGTAATTAGATCACCATGTATGGTTGGTGACAGGTCCTCTAAGCATTGTCAGGTCTCCCAGACTACCATAACAAAGTAAAAATAGGTTATAAAGATGGATTGAGATATCACACCGCCAATCAAAACCAGATGTCAGTCCGAGTAGAAGAAAGCTGTAATAGGAACAAATGCCGGAATGCCCGCGCTGCCAAACAGGAATCACCAGGAAACGAAGAGTTAACTGGGCAGATTTTTCTTTATTTCATCCTACGCGTTTCGGAGCCTCTATCCGAGCTCCTTCCTCAGGTTATAAGCCATCTTACAGGCGATTATACTGGTTGTGGGTGACACAACTAAATCAGGTGAGCAGTTCTTAATTTACACCGATATAACCTTTAAAAAAAGGATAAGACCCTATGCGCATTTATCTCATGTTTGCGAGTAGAAGAAAGAGCCTTCTCCCTGAGGAAGTGTGGAGTGCCACACGAAACGCATAGGAATAAAGGCTCTTTCTTCTACTCGGACTGACATCTGGTTTTGATTGGCAGCGCGATATCTCCATCCATTTTATAACCTATTTTTACCTGACCCACGGGTGGTTCGCTGCAGCCGAGACGTGTGTAGTGGTGGTGTCACACACAACCACACAAGGTGAGCTCACTTGCTAATACATCTATATCTTTGTTTAATCGGTTAAGACCCTATGTGTGCTGTTTCTTTCCTCTAGTTTTTTTCCACGGTTCAGACTACCATAACAATACAACAATTATAATAATAATAATTAATATAGCAATAATACAATTTGTTCCACTCATCTTTGAATTTTGCTTTCTCTTTCCCAGCTCCTCTTCCCCTCCCTAACCTGACTCTGCTTTACGTCACCTGTCGTATTTACTACATCTAACACTTTTTTTTCTCTTTCTGTTTTTTTCCCAGCATATGTATGTGTCTTCAGAATTTGACTCATTATCAGCCTGACGAAGGGGCCATAGTGTCCCGAAAGTTTGCTATGCTTACCATCTTCTCAGTTAGCCATTAAAAAGGTATCAACCACAGAGAACATCTCGGATTCCAATATTTTTCTATCTACTGGCTAACACGGTACAAACAATTTTTACTCCGACAATGCATCGTGGCGCCATTTCTTTTCCAGGTAAGTGAATGCACACATCCAGCAGTCCACGTGGTCTCATAGTAAGTAAATGCTAATCACTTCATGGTCCAGTTCACATGCAAATATGTATTTCAGTATCTTTTGGCAGTCAAAATGGATTAGTATGAACACACTGAGCAGTATGTAATGCACTGACACTTTAGAATCATAACTAGACATAAGCGAACCTTTTGAAGTTTGAGTGGTGCAGTCAACCTTTTGGCGCACTATTAGTGACCCTGAACCTTAATGGATATCACTGATTGTCAGTTTACCTCTCCACCCACATCCAGCCATAAGTAAAACACTTCTGAGGAGGGGAGGATAGTTTTTTTTAATGAATTTTGGACACACCACACCCAAAAACTGTGCTTTTATGCTCAGCGTGAACTGATCAAACACTGCGCACAGCTCACACTGGGGCAAGCACCAACTGTACCCGACCACAGCGATGCTCACTCCAGTGCTTTATAAACATAAAGCACCCAAACTCCAAACCTTAAACAGGTTTCCTCAACATCGGGAAGTTCAGCGACCCAAATCGAACTGAACCTTGAAAGGTTTGCTCATTTCTACTCAAAGGGGTTTTTGTATACAACATTATAACCTATTAAAGAGACCATTGGAAACAACCTAGTACAGTATTATTGGATTATCCTTCACTTTTAGATTTGCAAGAGATAAATAAGAAGGTGCATTAAAAATAGAATATGATAAACGTATTAGAAAAACACTGATGAGTAAAAGTGCATCATTTGTTTTAGGTGTGGCTCCTACAGCAGTAATCTATTGCTCACTTGCTAAATAATGTGTAGTTCTGGCATATTGTTGGAAAATGTATTTTAGATGTATTTTTGCTGCTTTGCTATGAAATAAAAAAAGAAAAAAGAAAGAAAATGCTTGTTGACTCGTCAGCGAGGCATATGGGGGCTACAAACTCTCAGTGTAACACTTCAGTGAAGGCTTAGTTAGTGCCCCCAGGTATTTTGAATAACTAAGCAAATACATTTTCTAGGATCAAATTAATCAACTAAATTGTTCCAAAAGACACTTTCCTGTGTTAAACACAAGCTGCATTTGTTTAGAAGGAATGAGTCACTTAGAAGGTATGATAATTAATATCTGTTGTAAATAGGTTCCTCCAGACATAAGGAGAATCATATGGACATTGCTTTGATTAAAAGCCTTTCGAATGTAAATTTGGTTGCACTAGAAAACTGCAAAACATGAAAAATAAAAGTCTTTAAAATATTTTAGTGGATTTTATATTCATCATAAAATTTCATCCAGAGACCTACAACAAATAATTAGTGTACCCTAAAGGAACTTGCTTTTATAGGATTACGAGGCACATGATGCTAGGCGTAGTGGTCAACTCTGCAGTATTTTAGTAATTGCCAGCCTCTGGGTAGAACAGTCATGGGCTGATTTCTGTCTGTAAGTCAAAGAGCAACTTTATTCTGTCACAAAAATAACGAGTTATTAAAAATTCACTGTTAAAATAATGTGTGCATCTAACCCTATTGAAAACACCAGCCAGATGCCGCAAAATGCAAGACATTTTAGTGATTCAAAGTCCATATGACTGGACATAATCAAAATAAACAGCAACAACCATCTTTAAGTGTACATAAAGTTAAAATAAAGATTTGCATCATAGTCATGACTCACATGTCTAAAAGAGTTGTATCCTGGGCAGGCCTGGTGCCGAGAACCGCATTGGTACTAAACAGGTCAAGGAGTCTATGAGCTGATATCGACTGCTGGACTATCTCAGGAGACCCAAGCAATGAATATATATCTAATGACAGCTGATCACCTCTCAGCTCAAGGCTTCTTGTGAGGTTCTCAGCACATGGAGCCCTCAAGGATAGTGGTGAATGAACTTTATGAAGTTTGGGTGGTGCAGCAAAACTTATTGGTGCATTGTTCGTGACCCTGCATCTCAATTGAAGTCACTGATTGGCAGTTCAGCTCACTGCCCACATACAGCCAACCAGAAGTTAAATACTTTTGGGGGTGGGAGCGCGGAGTTTAGTTTAGTTTTTTCTCAAATTTATTTCGGACACATATTTCACCCAAAAAAACCTTTGCTTTTAAGTCTAGTGCTAGCTGATCAAACATTGCACACGGCTCACACTGGGCCAAGCACCAACTGTAACCGACCACATTGATACTCGCTCTAGTGCTTTATAAATGTAAAGCATCCAAACAGGTTTGCTCAACACTGGGACATTCGGTGACCTGATCTAAACTGTGAAAGGTTCGCTTACCTCCAACTCATGAAAGAAATCTTAAGATATGTCACAATGATGTGTTCAAGTTTTTTCTAATGACCTTTATACCTAAAATGAGCACTTGTTTCAACAAAGCTTACATTATTGATTTTATGTCAAGTTAACAAACTTTTTTCTAGATCTTAGGTCAGTTTCACACTGGCATTTGCATGCTTTGCGTTGGCATGCGTGCCAGTGTGTGTGGCTACAGATCGGTCCTGTGTCCCAATGTTTAACATAGGGGACGCATGGTGGATGCATTTGCATGCAAATGTGTTTTTTTGTGGGTGGTGAAAACGCAACTTGTTGCATTTTTTGTGAGTTCCAGGTTGCATGGTTTGTACACAAGCATCTTGAAGCACACAGTTCTTACATGAAATCCAATGAGGACGCATTGCCAACTGGATGCCAACGCAAGTAACTCTCTCACCCCAACCAACTTATCATGGTTTCCTATGAGGCTGAACAGAGTATATTGAATTCCTATGGAAATTTCGCTCAGTGCAGATGTGCATAAAAAAACTCTGCATTTGCATCAGTATGTCTGTGTTCAGCCATCAGTCTGCATCTCTACACATAGACAGATGTGTCCCAAACACTAATGTGCAACCACTTCTCCCTCCCCTGAACTTTTCTTAAAAATATACAGCTCTGGCAAAAATTAAAGAGACCACTGCAAAATTTTCAGTTTCTCTGATTTTTCTCTTTATTGGTATATTGGAGTAAAATGTACATTGTAATATTATTCTATAAACTACTGACAACATGTCTCCGAAATTCAAAGCTAAAAATGTTGTATTTATTTGCAGCAAATGAGAAATCGTCAAGATAATAAAAAAGAAACATCAGACCTCAAATAATGCAAAGAAAACAAGTTCTTATTTATATACAAACAACAATACTAGTGTTAACTCGGGAAGAGTTAATAACTCAATATTTGGTGGAATAACCATGATTTTTTTAATCACAGCTTTCATGCATCTTGGCATGCTTTCCACCAGTCTTTCACACTGCTTTACGGGTGACCTTATGCCACTCCTGGCACAAAAATGTATGCAGTTCTTCTTTGTTTGATAGCTTGTGACTATCCATCTTCCTCTTGATTACATTCCAGAGGTTTTCAATAGGGTTCATGTCTGGAGATTGGGCTGGCCATGACAGGGTCTTGATGTGGTGCTCCTTTATCCACACATTGATTGACTTAGCTTTGTGGCATGGGGCATTGTCCTGCTAGAAAAAAGCAGTCTTTAGAGTTGGGGAACATTGCCTGAGCAGAAGGAAGCAAGTGTTTTTCAAGGATAACCTTGTATGCTGCTTGAGTCATAAGTCCTTCACAAAAGATTTACCTGCCCAATTCCAGCCTTGCTGAAGCATCCCCAGATCATCACTGATCCTCCAAATTTCACAGTGGGTGCAAGGCCTCTCCAGGTCTCCATCTAACCATCAGATGACCAGGTGTTGGGCAAAGCTGAAAATTAGACTCAGAGAAGATTACCTTACTCAAGTCCTCTATGGTCCAATCCTTATGGTCTTTGGTAAACTTCAGCCTGGCTCTCCTTTGCTTCTCATTTATGAAAGGCTTTGTCTCAAAAGCTAGAAAAAGTCACTAGACATCAAACAATGGAGAACTGCTTAAATGTTTGTGCCAGGAGTGGCCTAAGGTCACCCAAAAGTAGTGTGAAATACTGGTGGAAAGCATGCCAAGACACTTTGATTTCTGAACTCTTCCTGAGTTAAAACATGAGTATTGTTGTTTCTAAATGAAAGAGAACTTGTTTTCTTTGCATTATTATATACCTATAAAAGAGAATAATCAGAGAAACTGAAAATTTTGCAGTGGTCTCAATTTTTTACAGAGCTGTATGTATATATATAAAACCAGCTCAAACAAAGGCCCAGTTACAGGTAGCGATATCGTTAACGATATCGCCACAACGTCACAGGTTTTGTGACGTTGCGACGACCTCGCCAGCAATATTGCTGTGTGTGACATGCAGCAGCGAGCGGCCCCCTGCTGGGAGATCGCTGATCGTTACGGAATGGTCTGGACCATTTTTTCATCGTCGGTCTCCTGCTGGCCTTGATGCATCGGTGTGTGTGATGGCCCCTTTACACGCAGCTACAGGTAACAGGTTTTCCACAGGTAACTTACTGGCTGCAGTGAAATCATGGAGACATAGTTCCATTTGTACACAGCAACAAGATAGAACCATATCTCCATGATTTCACTGCAGCCAGCAAGTTACCTGTGGAAAACCTGTTACCTGTAGCTGCGTGTAAAGGGGCCATGACAGGGGAAACGACCAACGATCTTCATGTTAGGCCCATGACAGTGACAGATGCCAATGACCATTTGGGGTCACCACATCGGTGAGTAGATCTGCCTGTGTGGCATCTCACCAGCAACCACTTAGCGACATTCCAGCGATCCCTGTCAGGTTGTATTGTTGTCGGGGATCACTGGAATGTCGCTAGGTGTAAGGGGGCCTTAAGTCTAGGTCAAAACAAGATGATTAATCAGCTCACTAAAATGTCAAATTACAGCTGCCTATTAAAGTCTAAAAAACAAAAAAAAAACAGAAATATACAAAATGATGACGATGAAGCTATCCTGTGCATACTTGTTTCACCTAACTGACAGAACAGAACAGAAAAGGAGAAATGGATCTGTCGAAGAAACATCACAGGAAGTAGGAAATTGCTGCTAGGGACAGTCAGTGTGTACTCTGAGCAAACAACTGCTGATAAGTGCTTGGCCTCATAGAAAAATTTATACTCAGATAACCCCTTTAAGTCAGCATCCATCTATGTAGACTGATGGACAAGAGGAGCCAACACCCCTGCCTGCTGAGATCAGACACTGCTCAGTTTAACCTGCAGTTGTCAGCTAAAGTTTCAATATAATTTGGCTACTGAAATCTATTAATGGACTAAGGCTGTATCACAATTTGCCACTCATTCTAGTATTGATTTTCAAAGCAAGTACATTTGCCTCATCAGGTATTAAAGATCTGCTAACAATATACAATCATGGCCGAAAGTGTTGGCACCCGTAAAATTGTTCCAGAAAATTAAGAATATCTCCCAGAAATTATTGCAATTACACACGTTTTGTTATAGACGTTTATTTAGTTTGTGTGCATTGGAACAAAAACAGCTAGAAATGCAAATTGGACAAATTTGTCCTGCTGGAAGACCCACGAACTAGGACGCAAACCCAGCTGACATTGGACACTTCATTGCGACTCAAAATCCTTTGGTAATCTTCAGATTTCAAGATGTCTTGCACGGTCAAGACCCTCAGTTACTGAAGCAGCAAAATTTGAAAACATTTTTGAAATTCCATTCTATTTGACTGTAGGTACTGTGTTCTGTTCTTTGTAGGCCTTCGTAGGCCCCAACAGTGGAATGATGTGCTTTACCAAAAATCTGTATCTTGGTCCTGTCTGTCCACAAAACACTCTCCCAATAAAGATTTTGGCTTACTCATGTATATTTTGCCAAACTGCAGTCTAGCTTTTATAAGTCTCAGTGGGGTCCTCCTGGGTCTCCTGCCAGAGTTTAATTTCATTCAAATGTAAACGGACAGTTTGCGCTGACAGTGATGTGCCCTGAGCCTGCAGGGCAGCTTAAATGTCTTTGGTACTTGATTGGGGCTGCTTAAAGAGGACCTGTCACCAAACCAGGCATGGTGATCTAATTACAGCACTGGATGCAGCATGTCTGCTGCATCCAGGCAAGGGGTCCCCCAGCCATTGAGCCCCCCTGTACCCCGAGTAAATACACTTAGAAAACTTACATCCTGCAGCCAGAAAGGAGGTGGCTAGAGGCTGGAGCCGAAGGGCAGATTTACACCCCCTCTTTTGGTGACAGGTCCTCTTTAACCACCATCCAGACCATCCTGTGTTACGACATTTTTGTCTCCTGTCCATGTCCAGGTCCGTACTAGATCCAGTGAGTCACAGAAACAGAGACGGAGGCAGAAGCAACATAAAATACTTGCTTTTACTTGGGGAAAAAGATGGAAAGTTTAGAGTAAGATGCACAGATATGTTATTTCCCCAGAAATAGATAAATTATTTACATACACCCAGCATCAAGCTAGGGGTCGGTGTGTTACCTTAATGTTCCTCCTCAGTGTGAGGAGACAATGCCAAAAATAAATTTACCTAAAATCTATACAGAAAAATAAGCGATTTACTACACACAGCAGCAGGACAGGTGTAAATCAGATGGATGCAGTTTAGTGAGGATCACTGAAATAACACACCGATTTACAATCTTATCAACTCTATACATACAATACATATAAACCCAGTGTACATATATGTACATATATATTTATATATCTGATCTGTTGGATACCCGGGTACCTTATCTAATAGTAAAGTTTAGTCCAATTACAGTCTGTACAGGCCTGGGGAAGTACTGTTAACGCAGTCACTTCCAATGGTCTTCAGCGCCAAAAATGAAAAATAAATAAAACACAACTGTAGTAAATAGGGATATTGTGTTCTCTTGTCTGAAGGGGGGTCTTAGTCTCTGTAGCTTTTTGGGAGGCCAAGTGTGTTCACCTAGAGACACCACACCGAGGCCTGCAGTCTCACAGCAGAGATTCAGTCTTTTCCTCTCACAGTATGGCCGACCCGTCTCCTCTAAAGCAATCCTCTCCTGGCAGTAGTATACTCGCTTCTTAGCAGGGAATAAGTCTTTGGTCCCCTCCAGGGGCTCTGCTGTCCAGTGGATCAGTGTCCGGTCTCAGCTTTATCTGGCTCAGACTTCTCCACAGCCACTCTCCTCACAGCACCTCTGGAGACCAGTTTACCTCAGCCCAAACTGTCATAAAGTCCTCCCTGTCTCCGTGACAACCTCCTCAGCTGACAGCCCCCACCTTTTTATTCAGGAAGTAAATTTTTACACACTCTTACACTGTGTTGCGACATTTTTGTCTCCTGTCCATGTCCAGGTTAATTAGCTACAGTGTCATGGGTTGTCAACTTCTTGATTATGTTGTGCACCGTGAGAAAGGAACATGAAGATCTCTGCAGATGGACTTTGTGACCTTAAGAATGTTATCTTTCACCAATTTTGGTTCTCAAGTCTTCACAGTCCTCTATGTTTCTGTCCTCCAAGCTAAGTGCGCCACACACAGACACACAATGCAAAGAATGAGCCAACTTCTCCCTTTTATATCTGGTTTCAGGTATGATTTCATATTGCGCACACCTGTTACTAGCCACAAGTAAGATAGAAGAATCTTCACAAGCATGAAACAAAGTTGTTTACCCATAATTGTGGAGAGGTGCCAACAATTTTGGGCAGCTCATTTTGGAAATTTTGGGTGAAATTATGTCAAATTTGCCTTTTTTCAGTTTTTTTTTTTGTATTATTCCAATACAAACAAATGAAATAAACATGTGGATAACAAAACATGTATAATTGCAATATATTTCTGGAGAAATACTGGAAATTCATTTTCTGAAACAATTTTAAGTGTGCCAACACTTTCTGCAATGACTATGTAAAATCTGGTGATAGATATTAATTGTGGGTATTTACACACATGGCAATTTTTCGGCACAAAGGTCTGTGACCGATTCATACAATCAAACTGTGTTTGAAGATGCCAAACAAAAAAACAATGGTGCGTGGAATAGACTTTTCATTTCAATGGTTTGGAGAACAGATACAGTATCTACAATACAGCCAGGGCAAGTTTTGACATATTATTAAAACTCAGTTTTAAAAGAGACTTTTATTGATAAATGTTTGGCACTTTAGACATCTAAAACAGACAGTTCTGCTCCAGCCCTGACCTTCACTAGCTTCTTGTCTTTAGACATTGATAAATAAGTGCACACCTGCTGTTAGCCAATCCACTCACTTGACTGCTGCTCTCTTTAAAGATAAAAAGAACTGCCTTAGGTGTCTTATGGAGGATCAAAAATGTCTATGATATTTGATAAATATAGAGTAAGACACCCGACATTAAAACAGATTGATAACTGGTATAACAGCACAAGAAACATGGAGTAGATCATGCATACTCCATGTCATTGTTTACAGCCATAAATAACATCAAAGTTCATATCCATTCATGGCAGGCCTGGACAAATGTGATGAGGATCTACAAATAAAATTTACTGTTATTGGCAACCTCAGGCAATGTGAAAACACAAATGTATAAAAAAAAAATACAAGAATGTTTGTACCTGAACAGTAACAGTAGCACCATAAATGTCATCAACTATCCTACAATGTAAGGCTGCCTTCACATTTTCGTTCCCCTCTGCAGCGTTCTGCGGAGGGGATCCGCAATATGAGCGCAGCACCGCCAGCCCCTATCTTTATAATGGGAGCGCACGGTGCTGTGCTTGACTGCGCATGACCGTGCGCACCCATTCACTGCCATATGTGATCTGTGCGCAGGCGGATACCTGCGCACAAATCACACACTCTCGTCCGCACCAGAAATGCAACATGTCGCGTTCGTGGTGCGGATGAGAGTGTGTGATCTGTGCGCAGGTGGATGCGCACATATGGCAGTGAATGGGTGCACACGGTCATGCGCAGTCAAGCGCAGCACCATGCGCTCCCATTATAAAGATAGGGGCTTGCGGTGCTGCGGTCACATTGCGGATCCCCTCCGCAGAACGCAAATGTGAAGGTAGCCTAAGATGTAAACAGAACTCTCATTTATGGGTTTCTACAGCTTCTCTTTCACTCTCGTGTTTGGTATGGATCTGGATGACAACAGATGCATCTGCATCCGCATGTCAAATTGGATGCAAACGCATACCCGCATAGAATTTTTTATCTTAATCCACTGATGTACGTTTTTTCAAATATTCAATCTCTGTCTCCTTCCATTCAGTTTCATTTAAAGGGAACCTGTAGCAGGTTTTTGCAACCTAATCTGAGAATAGCATAATATAGGACCCGAGATCCTGATTCCAGCGATGTGTCACTTTCTGGTCTGCTCAGCGTAGTTTTCATAAAATCACTGTTTATTCATCTGGAGATTACATTAGCAGTCTACTTGGCCTGCTGCCAAGTAGACTGGCATATTCACAGACTGCTAAATCTGCAACAGAGAAAACAGTAATTTTATTAAAATGACAGCAAGCAGCTTAGTAAATGACATCACTGGAATCAGGGTCTCTGTCTCTACATTATGCTGCTCTCAGATGGGATGGCAAAAACCAGGTGACAGGTTCCCTTTAATGTGACAGCCCTTGATATATTTGTAGACAGCTATTAAGTCTCCTCCCAGTCTTCTTTTTTGTAAACTAAACATTCCCAAATCCTGTAATCGTTCCTTGTAGGACATGGTTTCCAGACTGCTCACCATTCGAGTTGCTCTTCTCTAAATTTGCTCCAGTTTGTTGTTTTTTGTTTTTTTTTTCAAATGAGGTGCCCAGAACTAGACACACAGTATTCCAAACGAGGTCTGCTGAAAGAAGAGTAGAGGATGAAAATGCCTTCACGAGATCTAGACTATATGCTTCTGTTAATCCATCCTAGAATTGTGTTTGCCTTTTTTTTTTTGCTAATGTATCACACTGTTGACTTATGTTCAGTCTGTGATCTATTAGTATACCCAAGTCTATTTCACACGTGCTGTTGCTTAGCCCTCTTCCTCCCATTCTGTATATGCAATTTTCATTTTTCTTGTGAAGATGTAAAACTTTGCATTTCTCCCTGGTAAAAAACAATTCCAGGTCTGCCAAAAACAGATTAGCTAGAGGTTCTTGCCATAACAATTATCGTCTTTCTAGTTATTCGGTGGCATGCACACGGTCCAACAGACCTGTTCACTTTGTGCTTTGGCTCAGTTGAAAGTTTTCATTTAGTCTCTTGTTATGCAAGATAGGGGGTTCCCCTCCCCTTCCCACCCCTTCCATTCTGAGC
Source organism: Allobates femoralis (assembly GCA_033576535.1). NCBI lineage: Eukaryota > Metazoa > Chordata > Amphibia > Anura > Aromobatidae > Allobates > Allobates femoralis. The sequence goes on along the minus strand of JARQOC010000004.1, from coordinate 323,219,325 downwards.
CAGGCACATAAGGTGCTGTCTGCTGCACTGTGTCCATATTGGACTCTGGCCTGTCTTCACCCTGCATCCATAAGGTATATTCATTAAGGATCAGGTTTTAAATTAGGTAGATAGGGACCATTTTGATAAGGGTCACCTTGGAATTGGTAGAACAGCTTTGTACATTTCTTGAAAAAAAATGTATTAACTAAGTATCCCGTTTAAGGCTGTGTTCATACATATTTTGCTGCGCTTTTTTACGCGCAATGTGCCTTTTGTCTGCCAGCAAAGTGAATGGGAAATTCACTTTGCCATGCAGACAGTGCGTAAAAATACGTGTGGACCTGTGGTGATGTCAGAGGGGCGTTCCCGGCGCTGATTGGCTGCTCGGGGTCATGTGATATGTATCACATGACCGCGAGCAGCCGGGAACGCCCCTCTGACGTCACCACAGGTCCTGGCAGAAGACATCTCACTTGGAACCGGACACCAAATACCGGGAAAAGGCATCGGAGAGGTAAGTATGTGATTCTTTTTTATTTTTCATACACTTGCTTTTGTTTCATTTAGATTTCGCAGTGTATATTAATACACTGTGAAATCTAATGGGGCTGTCACAGAGGGGAGGAGGAAGCAGGATTCTTCCTCCCCTCTGTGACATCACTGCGCTTTCTGGGGTAAAGAAAGTGCAGTGTGTGAAAGCCTCTGCGTATTTTGTTGCGCTTTTTTGCGCGGCTGAAAAACGCGGCAAAAAGCGCGCGCAAACAAGCGCAGCAAAATACGCAAATGTGTGAACGCAGCCTAAGACACTTTTTTACTTGCACTTGCTTTATTATGATTACCCATTATAGCAAAATATTTCTACATGTTTGTTATACTGTTTTTTTCTGTGGTCTAGTTATTCATTGGTGTGAACACTGTCCTACAGACCTGTTCATTTTGTGCTTTGGCTCAGTTGTAAGTTTTTATGGAAAGTAAATGTATTTTGCACAGCACATATCTAATAAGTCACACATTCAGGATATCTTCACTCACAGGGAACAATACATATCCTTTTATACAGAACTGTAATACACAATGAGTCTGACAGTTTTATATTCTAAATCGATAAATACCATCTGCTATTATACGATGCCTATGCAAAGAAGCCAACTTCCTCAGAAATAGTGCTTCCAATGTGCAGTTTCCTATAAAAATCTTGGTCTATGTTCTTATAGCAGTGTATAGGTGAGGTAAATCTTTAGAGACAAGAGAGACAGGAGTATGTGCCTGTGTTTATGCAGCAGTGCTTATAAATCTGATATTTTTTAAGCTGTCCAGGACTAAGGCTGGTTTCACATAGCGTTATTTTTCCTGTCCGTGGGATACTACTTTTTGCAGGACCCCACAAGCAGGAAAGGACACCATAGGAGGTGACCTATTTCTGTGTCGGGGTCTGTGATTTTCACGGGTCTGTACACAGAAAGAGCTTTGCGAGGCACTTTCACTTCTGCAATGTATATACATACAGGTCTTAAGGAAACACCTCGAGACTTCCACACCGAGTGAGCTATAGGCCTCCTTGTCCTGCTCCCTTGTCTTGAGTCTGGCGTGTACAAAACCAGGCCTGACCGTTCCTGCTCTTTCACACCCGTGTTGCTGCACTGAGGGCTCTTACTTGGCTACAGCTATCTCTCCTGCGGCTCCTGGCTCTCAAATGTGGGTGTCCGAGAAGCTAAGCCTACACGATTTACTGAGATTCTCTGCTGGGTTGATCTCTCTCCCTTGCAGACTCGGACTCCAGTGACCGGTGTTCTCCTGGGGTGAGCCGGTATGGCTCCTCTGCACCCACTGTAGTGTTCCTCGCCTCTGCCTGTAGTCCTCACTCTCTGGACTCTCACACTGGCTCTGGCGTGCACTGGTGTCGGGCCTAGCACGACTACAGTGACCAGTTTTGCTCACTAGGCTCTGCGCTGATCTCCACAGTTCTCCTAGCGACTGCACACTCCGGCTAACTCCGCCCCCAGCACCTGTATTTATAGGGGATCTGGCTCAACAGCAAACAGTGGTGCTCCCCCTACAGGTCTGGAGTGGAAGGTGTTGTGTGTGTAGGTGAGGTACCATATGTGGAAATCCCTTAGTGAACTAGTTGGTTCTGTGGCTTACCTGGCACAGGGCGCCACAGTTACCTTCCTAACTGCATTCATTGGGACAACTACAAAGTCGATGAAGGGGAATTAGCTTAATGCAAAAGGGGGAAAACAGCAGTTTGATGCCTATGCATTTATAATGAGAAGGAATAAATAATGCAGCAATATAGAACGATATGGGAGCTGTTACTTGATGTGTGGCTATCCAGCCTGCAGAGCTGGGCTCCACATCCTGAGAACTATGGGGTAAAGTTATGTATTAAAATGCATTACTATTGGTCAAAAGGTCGTTTTCAATTCTGTTCTGGTGCTGGACTGGTTAAGTGACTGTACTGTTCCTCTTTTCTAGAGACAAGTTTGGTTTATGCTCCCTTGTTATAAGTTCTCACTTTATGGATCATGGCTGAAGATTGTCTGAAGCTGTTCTAGGAGTTGTGATAGATAGATAGATAGATAGATAGATAGATAGATAGATAGATAGATAGATAGCGCCAACATATTCCTCAGCGCTTTACAATACAGTGGTAAATAAATGAAAATACACAATATAATACAGTAAGTAATTCCAGTAGTGAAAGAATACAATGCAATACATATAGGAAACAAAACAATAAGCATAGAATCAAATGTAAAAAATACATGAAGCAAAATTAAAGGTGACCTTGCTCAAAAGAGCTTACAATCTACAACAGGATAGGGGTTACACAAAGTGCAGGGGCTTATTACACTGATGGTTCAGGCATCTTGAGGAATTTGGGGATAAAAATAAAGTTACATGAATGGTCACCAGACAATCTGTACAGACCTTTTGGGTTTGGTGGAGTTTGAATAAGAGTTATGTCAAGAGAGATAGTGAATGGGCTATGTACAGCACAAAGGAATTTTGTTAAGAAGTATGATTGGCCGCCTTGAAAATATGTGTTTTTAAGGAGTATCTGAAGTCATGCAAGCTGTGGATTGTCCTGATTTCTTGGGGTAGAGCATTCCAGAGAATTGGTGCAGCTTGGGAGAAGTCTTGGAGCCAGGAGTGGGAGGATTGGAGTAGTGCAGATGTTAGTCAAAGGTCATTTGTAGAATGTAGAGAACGGGTGGGGTGATAGACAGAGATGAGGGAGGAGATGTAGGGGGTGCTGCATTGTGAAGAGCTTTGTAGGTGAGAACAAGCAGTTTTTAACTTGATAGAGTGAACCCATACCTTGGTCTTTCAAATACTCTCTATTAAGAATACAACACCACATCTGCACATCAATCACCTCACAGGCTGCTTGCCTCCTACATTCAGTATACGCTGTAAGCAAGATTAGAAGACACATGTTCACATTGTAAGCATAAAAGGGTAATGGGGTGTCCTGAGTAGAGTCCGAGTATCTACAGTAGATGTCATTCCTAGTGGGCTAAAGGGCCTGCAGTGGAGATGTTATTCCCATGTGACTGGTAAATTGGAGAAGTAATAACAATTTGCAAGAAAGTGTCGGAAGTAACCAAAAGAAGGCTAAATCAGATGGAGCAGGTTATATGAGAAATCAAGTGCATTAGGGTACTCTGTATAATAGAAAACAGTGGACTGGGGAGCAGTCTGAGATCGGAGACCAAGAGAAGACAGCATGGGAGCAGTCTGTGAGATAGGGGACCAGAAAAGACGGCATGGGTGCAATCTGTGAGATAGGGGACCAAGAGAAGACGGCATGGGGAGCAGTCTGTGAGATAGGGGACCAAGAGAAGACATCATGGGGAGCAGTCTGTGAGATTGGGGACAAGAGAAGACATCATGGGGAGCAGTCTGTGAGATTGGGGACCAAGAGAAGACATCATGGGGAGCAGTCTGTGAGATTGGGGACCAAGAGAAGACGGCATGGGGAGGAGTCTGTGAGATTGGGGACCAAGAGAAGACGGCATGGGGAGGAGTCTGTGAGATCGGGGACCAAGAGAAGATGGCATGGGGAGCAGTCTGAGATCGGGGACATAGGTAAACGAAAAGAGTAAATCGCTATTAAGTCAAAAACCACATCAAAATCTTGATAGACTACGCTACATTCCATAAAGTGCACCACATGTCCTGCTATCATCCCTGGAGTGTGGCATATACCATGAAAATATTAAATTATAAGGAAATGCAGAAAGGCAAATAGTCATATAAGTACTACTACAATAAAATAATTATAATATTTACACTTAAAGGGTAACCTGTCATGTTGTTTTGTGATCTTAAACTGCCCCTAATGTGTTGTAAATGATGCACTGTGTATTATGAACATGGGTATCTAAAAACAAAAAAGGATAGGTATGCAGTTTTATGACAGAAGGTCACATATATTGCTTTTTACTAGATGCATTAAAAACATTCAAGAATAAAGAAACGGAATAAAAAAAAAAAACCATAGCACTTTCCATGTTTTGAGGTATACACCTCTTAACTAAGGTTAGTTATGACTAAGGTGCATACCTCAAAACATGAAAAAAGATGGGGATTTTATCAGTTTCCTATTCTGGAATTTATGAATCTAATAAAAAGGAACCTTTTATAGTTGTAGGTCGCTTTTCTCTTTTTTTGGGGGGAGGGGGGATTTAAAAAACTTTGGTCTGGAGCACTAAAACAGGTGAGCTGGTTTCCTTTTCAATATTTCTAGTTGCTAAATACCAGCCTATTCTGACATGTAATTATCTTTCCCAGTTCAGAGCAGTCACACACCATATACATTGCAGAAGTGAATCCAGTGAAAAGAAGGGTTAAAAATAAAGAAAAACTTTATTCTCACCTGTCCCGTGATCCAGCGATGCCTCCAGCGCTCGATGCTTCTAGGACCTGGCCTGACGTCACAGTCAGTCACAGTCACATGCCGATTACCGCGGGAACCGGTCATGTGACTGTGACATCACGCCAGGTCCTGTGGATCAGAAGAAGACAGCTGGAAGCACTGCGGGAGTCGTGGATAGGTGAGAATAAAGATTTTTTTTATTTGAAAGGTCTGGTAATCAGTGGGACAAAGGTCGAAAGATGGGACAAAGGGGCGAAAGGGACAAAGGGGGCGAAAGATGGGCAAGGGGCGAAAGGGGCAAGGGCGAAAGGGGGACAAAGGGGTCGAAAGAGGGGACGGCGGGACAAGGGGCGAAGAGGAGGCGAAGAGGGGACAAAGGGGCGAAAGAGGGGACAAAGGGGGCGAAGAGGGACAAAGGGGACAAAGGAAAAAAAGGACAAAGAGGGACAGGGGATGCGAAAGAGGGGACAAAAAGGGGACAAAAGAGAGAGGAGGGGAGAAAGGTGACAGGAGAGGGAGAGGAGACAGGAGGAGCAGGGAGAGGAGGAGAGAGGATCCAAACTGATGCTGCAAAATATCGGAACCGATGCTTTTTGGCATTCGATTGCAGGCATCAGTTTGGATCCGTTGCTGTCCGAGGGGTGCTACAAAAAGTCGGATCCCCTCGGACAGCAAAATAACACTGTGTGAAAGCAGCCTTAGACTTCATGTTTGAACATCAACTTATTATACTTTGGTAGCAAAAGAAGAGCAGAAAGTACAATTTTAAATGGTTAAAACACATACACACTTTAACAAAGTACATATTACAAAGTAAAAAAACAAAAGCAAAGGAGGCAACAAAGTAATTTATACTAGATCAACATGGATGGCTAAACATCACAAAGTCCAGAAAGATGCCATTGAAGCAGTGTAATAACAACTATCTTGCAGAAATCTGAAACGGAGGCCTTGTGTAAATGTGAGCAGTTAACAAAACATTCTGAAGACCAACTTGACAAGCAGCCCGGTAAATAAATAATAAAGTGAAGTTTTGTTCAGAAAGTGCCCCACTGTTTCAGAGAATGATACACTTTATATTCACGACTATTTCCTGTACACATCTGGCATTTCAGCTTTATAATCAGCGACTGGGAAGCCAAAGACATTAACTCATGACTTCACACTGCACAGTAGATCTGCCAGAGGGGCCTTCCAAACTGAAGGGGCCGAGCTGCAAACCTGCAGAAAGACTTTCACATCAACACGTCACACTCCATGTGGAAAGCTAGAGTTTATTCTATTTTACACAACATTTTCCAGGAATTCCAACAAGATACTAGCTAGCTAGATCAGATAGCTTATTCATAGAGCACCATACAATACACACACAAAGAACGCAGAGAGAATTATACATCACTTGGATGTCGGTTCTCGACAATTGAACCAGCTTATCTTATACATTTCAACCAGTGGAGCCCAAATTACTGCAGACATTAGGGGTTAAACACAATAAACATTTGATCTCTTCACCCAAGCTATTGGAGGCCCTATGGGTCAATTAAAAGGTCACAGGAAGAAGTCATATATAGCTGTTTATAGATGTCAAAACAACGACCCATTCACTGCTCCAAAAAGGCTGGATCGAATGAAGAGTTAGGGTGCTGTCACAATGCATTCTTGCACCTGTTCAATGGTCCAGTCCGACCCCTGGCAAAACTGGCTTTGGACATATGCGCCGACAGGGTCATTAACTTTAAAAAGGGAAGACAAAGTCATTCGTGGTCTCTGTTGTACACCATTTTCGAGGGTATACACAGTAGACAACATTGGGGTGTCCACCTGCAGTAAACATATACACCCGAAAATGGTGCACGATAGAGCACACGTTGACTCCGTCTGCACCATTAGAGTCAGTGGCCTGATCAGCACATACATAAGCCCTGAAAGGTATAAGAAAGCAATGTGAAAGCACCTAAGGGAATGTTCCCCCATCCGGAGACACTGCACCCTGGAGGCAGTGTCTCCTCTCCTGAGGGACACCAAGCTCTCCAAGGCTGAAAGCAGTTAGTTGTGGGCATGGAGGCTTTTCCCTGCATTCACCTGCCGAGATCACCTCCGACTCCACTGCGCTAAAGTGACATGCTGCGGACAAGCAGCAACACAGAACGCTGCCCCGCAGGTTAGTTAATGTTGAGAACAAAAGAATCACAGTGGACACATGATTTCTGGAAATCCCATGCAATGTGCTAGTACTGTTGACTGCAGCGTTTTGGACAGCGCAGAAATACGCTGCATCCAAAACGCTGCTCATACACATCATGGAGCATGCCCTTAGGCACACACTAAAAGGGTGTAACGAAAGTGGCTTGAAATGATAAAATATGCAGAATATGAAAATGTATATACATTTTTAACCTTATTTATAGACCTAAATGAACAAGGAAAGCTGCGTAACTTAATGCTTACCAAGTATTATAGGCCAAAAACAAGACTTCAGATGAAATATACCTTTTTATATTTCAATCTTCATCTGATCTTATATAATCTTTCACATCAAAGCTCACTCTAGCTATGGTAGCAATTGCCTGTGTGGGGATATTGTGGATGAATGTAGCTGTGTACATGACTTCTACATGGTGCCATACAAACTTTCACATGACACAACCTGCCTGAGCAGTGTTATTATGAGGTCAGGTCTCTTTACCTGAACAGAGGTAAATCTGCAGTGAGTACACGTGTTCAGAGTATGTTTTAGGAGAAAAAGCATTGTTAGTATTAGGTGTGATATCATCAGAACAGAAACTGCTGCTTATCACTATACACACCAAACAAGAAAATCAAGAACAACTACATCACATGGGAAGAAAAGAAGTGCAAACACTCCAAAGTACCATCAGTCATCCAGCTGTAAGATCATGTCATCAATAGAGCTAAAGCCATGAAGACCAGAATCAAGCCTTACTATTTTTAACGTTCAAGATAACAGAGGAATTCCCAACTGAGATTTTTCTGGCGTCTGCACAAGATAACGTGTAATACCTCCCGTCTTACCCATTTATAGGTCAGATACCCGTGAGGTGGCCACATTCACTGCATATGTGCAGGCCTCCTTCTCCTCACTGCTATGGGACTTCTGGAAATAACATCATGCCAAGTCGCCAGCTTCTGTGACTACCATTGAAATAAATGAAGAGTGGCAAATGGTCATGAAACTATTTGCTGCCTGGTTAACCCTTGACCAACCAACCTGTGAAAACTAACAGAACAAAGGCTCATTCAGACGACAATATATATATTTTTATTTATTTTTTTTTTTTTTACACGTGGGAGCAAAACATAGATTTTTTTAAACTTACTTTGATCAGAGTTTAAACAAAGTTTGGTCTGAGAGTCAGTTTTTCTCATACCTGAAGGAAGAAAAATGAGGTTTCTCCAAGTTTTCTCCGATGTGTGTGTGAAATCAGAGCGCACTTGCACATCATCCAAGTGAGTGCAGTCTCCTTTTTACAATCAAGGACCCATAGACTTGCATTCCTGACTTTGATTTTATGCTCGGATCAAAGCGGATATATCTCTGCAATTTTCCACCAACCACTCAGTTCGTGAAGAATCCCGGACGTATGAATGACCCAATAGACTATCCAGGCAGGAGTGTCTCATTTGAACTTGAAAGGCCACAAGCTCACCAAGGACCATGTCCTAGAAAGCATGTCCTGAAGAAACTGCGCTACCAGAAGATATATTTTTATGGGTGTACATAAATTATCAAGATGACTCCAAATTGAAAATACCACTGGTCAACTCTCCTGACTAAAGGAAATGGATTGGCATTACTAAATGAAGCAAGCTTAGAGTATAGATCTTAGGCTGGAGTCACACTGGATGAGACTTGAATGAGTGCAATGCGAGGAAATCTTATACTGCGCTTGGGCCCATGTTAGGCGATCAGGCAGCTCAGATCTGCAAATTGTTCCTCATCCCCTATATGGGCTGAGAACAAAATCGAAGCATGCCCAGATTGTCTGCGAGTCTAGGATCACTCGCACACATACAAGCCTATGGGTGAAAGTGAATTATCACACTGCACTCGGCAAACATTCGCGTGCAGTACAATATACGTAGGGAAAGGTAATGGGGAGATTAATTTCTCCCTCTCCTCCTTAGCTGTGATCTGATCACGATAGAATGATACTTGGCTCATGCTTGCAGCAAAGCTCACGCATCAGATGCTGTACACTAAGGTGACTCCAGCCTTACATGTACACATTTTCAACTGTTTATAGTCTAAGGCAGGCTTCACACTACGTTTTTGTTCCTGTTCGTTAGATCCTGTTTCTTGCAGAATCCAACGAACAGGAACGGATAGCACTGGATTGGCAACTCCAGATAACATTTCTGTGTCCAGTCCGGTATCTGTACACAGAAAGAGCAGCGGGGAGCCAAACCTGTGACAAGTGCTGTCAGTGCTGGAATATCACTTTAGCAGTGTATCTATATACATTGCTAAAGTGATATTAAATAAAAGGATGGTTAAAAATAAAAAATAATAAATTCTCACCTTTCCGGCGACTCCCAAGTGTCCCACCCTAAATACATCTCCTGTCAGCTCGACCTTGCATGAGGTCACCAGGAGGGGCGGGGCAACCCAATCAAATGACCGATCATTCATATATATATTTTAATATATATTATATATATATATATATTTATATATATTATATATGATATATATATATATCATATTTATAATATATAACACACACACACACACTACACATACACTGTTAAGGTGACATTACACAGATGTACCACGTGCTCCCGTTCTGCGCATACTCTGCACCTGGAACTGATTGGAAATGATTCTGTTGTTTTCCGAATCGGTGCCATGGCCCATGTTTTGTGTGCCGGACAGATAGGATTCGTTCTTTCTGTTTGTCACTAGAGGCCAAAAATGCTGCAGACTTCGTGTTCGGGACGTGAAAAACAGGACAGAAACAAATCCTGCACGGATTCACAAAACCGGATGGCCAAATATGGGCCAATCCGGCCCCGTAGGGATATATGAGGGACGAAAACGATCCTGTTCTGTTTGTTTCAAAAACGAACAGAACAGGATGGTAAAAAACGTAGTGTGAAGCCAGCCTCAGTCAGCTCAAAAAACCCAAAACAATTGCAAGTGGCAAGAGTGGTGACACTCACCCCATGGCTAAACAGTCCTTTATTGTATTGTCTCATCTCCTTGTTGTTCTTGCATTATCCCCTGACCTGTTTGTTTTAGCAAATGTTTACTTTCGCCATAAAATAGATATCTGCAACCTCCTTTATAAAAAAAACTTTGTGTTGTGCTGTTACTCCTATTCCTTCCTTGAAATAAATGAATTAAATGACAAAAAGTTATTATTCTCTTTGACAAAGGCACATGTCCCAGTAAGAGTGTATTATAGGCAAACACCCTACTGACAGGGAGAATGGCAGAACCTAGTCAATAATGTATTCATACAAGTCCAGACAGAGTAACAGAGGAACAGCACCATGCAGAATTTATAGAAAAGGTTGCTATTAGTCTACCTTGTGGGATACACAAGGTGTTTAGGTCAAACTTTGCCATACTTTGTTATTACTGGGTATTTTCCAAACTGTGAAGCAAATAACTACACTTTGTGACGTAAGTTATTCCTTTACATATTTTAGGGTTAAATGTATATGAATTTCAAGGAAGTGCAGAAAGTAGGGAAGACAAGTCATGCATACAAATGTCTCAGACTTACCCAGGGGGATGGAGATCAAGAGGCTGTCTTCAGCTGAAGTATCTTGTTCAGGCCCTGTAGGCCCTGGAGGAAAAGGTTCTTTCACTTGGGACATCTGCCAGGTCTCTCCACAAGACACACAAATGTAACCAAAGACAAGTCTGTAGAAAGCACTGCAGAAAAGACAAACAACATAGGACTGATTATACAAAATACACCAAGATCCACATTTACAAATACAATTACTAATGTAAATTGGGATTTCTCAGGCTACTTTGTTCTACCAGTACCTGCAGGCCCATATTCACATGGAGTATTTGCTACATGTTTTCAGGGCATTTATTGTGTTTACATGGCTAAGGCTGCCTTCAGATTTGCAGATGCCTCCGCAGCGTTTTGCGGAGGCATCTGCAAGCATCTGCATGCAGACGGCAGCCCCTATGTTTATAATGGAGCGCACGGCGGTCTGCAGATGCTTGCAGACCGCCGTGCGCACCCATTCACTCCTATATGTGATCTGTGCGCAGGAGGATGTCTGCGTACAGATCACACACTCTCGTCCGCACCAGGGACGAGACATGTTGCGCACGGCGGTCTGCAAGCATCTGCAGACCGCCGTGCGCTCCATTATAAACATAGGGGCTGCCGTCTGCATGCAGATGCTTGCAGATGACACCGCAAAACGCTGCGGAGGCATATGCAAATCTGAAGGCAGCCTAAGCTGGTACCTAGACCATTAATAGAATCTTAAAGGGAACCTGTCACTAGGTTTTTGTCATCCTATCTGAGAGCAGCATAATGTAGACAGAGAGTCCCTGATTCCAGCAGTGTGTCACTTACTGAGCTGCTTGTGTCATTTTGATAAAATTGGTGTTTTTTCTGCTGCAGATTTAGCCGTTTCTGGCGCATGCGCAGTGCGCACATAGAAGCCGGCACCATACCACAGGGTTAAGCCCCACAATGCACCTGGCCGGATATGACGTACCAGCCTGTGCATCATAGGAGGAGAGGATGGCGGGAGATTCCAACAGAGGAGGAGATCAAGAATGAATGATGATGCCCAGCGGGGTGTAGTGATGAAGCAAAGAGGGGAGAATGGAGCCGCCTTTCCAGTCTCTAGACTAAGCGATGGCCTGTAAGTCATAAGTCATTTTTAAACATATTTATAGAGTGGATTTACAGCAGAGAGGGATGGTTAGGGAGCAGCTAGTGATAGGTCAGGGGGTAGCATGAGGTGACAGGTTCCCTTTAAAGCCCCCGTCGACTTGCCGCTGGAGCGGGATTTCGACCAATGCTGACAGTTCTATACAGAACTTCTTTACTTTCTGAGTAGAGAACTGTCAAAAGTGGCATGTCCTGTTCCAGAGACAAGAAGTTGCGTATCTCCTGCAGCCGCTTACGCCATTTCTGACAGCTCTCTACGTAAAAGAACAAAGGAGCTAATATAGAGAGCTGTCAGAAATGGCGTAAGCGACTGCAGGAGGTATGCAACTTCTCGTCCCTGGAGCAGGACATACGCCACTTCTGTCAGTTCTCTACATAGCTCCTTTACTTTTCAAGTAGAGAACTGTCAGAAGTGGCGTATGTACTGCTCCAGGGCTGAGAAGTTGCATACCTCCTGCAGTCGCTTACGCCATTTCTGACAATTCTCTATCTAGACAACAAGCTACGTAGAGAACTGTCAGAACTGACGCAAGTTCCGCTCCAGCAACAAAAGTCGACAGGGACTTTAATCATTGATTACAATAAAGTTGTGGTTTGAAACCACTCGTGTTGCCCCACAACAGGACCCACCACAGTATAAGAATGTACACAAAAAATATTGAACTGTTTACAGAGTAAGATTGGGCACAAGCCCTTCTTGTGAGGCAGGTGACACTTTCTCGCAGATGACCTGACATCACACACAGGACAAAAATCTGCCTCAAATACGCAGCGTTGGTATAACACCTTTTTTTGGTGCATATTTTTGTCTTCAAAAATCCCCGCACTTACATTTTACCTAAGGGTAAGTGCCCACGATCAGGATATACTGCATTATTGATGCAGCATCTTCTCTGCAAAAGAACCCGCTGTCCAAAGCCACAAATCAGGACATATTTTGCCGGTTCTATGGGCCAAAATCCGTCCATGAGCTGTCTGATTTACACCAGACAGCCCGGATTGGACCTTACCGTGGTGTGAAGCGGCCTAACTCTTCCACTGCCTAAGGAAAAAAAAGGACATTTAATATCATGTCTTAACATGCCATGAGACTGGGGCCGAAAGCAGTCACAAGTCTCCCTGGTAAGAGAGACCATCGTGACAGTACCTCCCTTTACAAAGGGCCTCCGGACCTCAAGAGTGGAGTAGTCAGGACAACACCTACGGAAAGAACGCTGCAACTACCAGCGTTCACCTCCATACCCCCTGTCCTTCAAGAAGTCACCTGCACAGCGAGGTAAAGACATATGAAACGTCGACTCAGGTGACACGACATCTCCAGAGCCATAACCTGTGAAACCGGTACGGGTACCAATCACTGAGGGTAGCTCCAACCGATTAGCTGAAGGGTCAACAATGTCAGTCACCCAATATGGGTCAACAAACCCAGAGCGCCCAAAGCACACGTCCACTTGATGGCATTAGTGGACACCCACACAGTCATTCACATGCAGGTCTGGACCTGCACATTTATTACCAGGCATGCGTCTGTTGGAACGTGAACATCCCTTGAAGGACCGACAACCGAGGAGACACCCGAAACCGGCAACTCCCACCCTCAGGACGAGGAACTACTGTAGGGACAACCACCCCCTCTCCACCACCTCTTCCGGGGTAAAGGGGGGCACATAGGTCCAGAAAGAACCTGGCAGAGGGAGAAACAGTGGCCGTTTCTCTCGTCACACCCTGCACACATTAACCAGAGGAGAGGAAGGTACGAGGAAATGTATACGCCCAGGGCGCCTTCCTCAATAGGATCTGGGGAGGGGGGGCCTACAGATAATGTAGTGGCAGCATACACCTCTGACAGAGCCGGCGAGAAACCATGCATTCAGGAGCAGGGTCCCCAGTATTGGACAACTCCTCCCACGGATCCCTGGAAGAGAGACGGAGGCCTAGCAGAACCCCGAACAGTGGGAATGGGATCCCCTCTTTGTCCGGGTGAGATAGCAGCTGGAAAAGAGGGAAAAACTGAGGAAACATATACGCCCAGGTTGCCACCCTCCAATGACCAGGGGGAGACTGCTTTTGGGATGGGCGTCTAGGGAAGGATGGACAGACACTCACAAGGTGACCCTTAAGCCTACAGTAAAGACATGCCCCCATCCCACGGTGAACCACTGGCGACCCAACACGAGGGGATCCAACTGCACCTGTGGAACCTCCGCCATGGGGAGAATAGGGGTCTGGGGCCGGGTGGGCCTCTCCCTGAGGCATCAATACATTCTGTTGGCAAGTGACATAGCGGGTTCCAGCAACTCTGGAGTAGAGTACAGAGCCAGTCTTGGAGACTACTTGGCAAACCTTGACAGAACTGACTCCTAAGAGTTGGATCATTCCATTGGGTGTCTGTGGCCCACCTCCCGAACTCCGAACAGTACTCCTCAGCTGGCCACATCCCCTACCGGAGTCTACGGAGAGTTGACTCTGCCAGAGAGACGCCATCAGGGTCCCCCTAGACAAGGGCCAAAGCCGTAAAAAACTAATGTACCGACCGCATAGATGGAGAGTCGATCGGTAGAGAGAAAGCCCAGGACTGGGGATTTCCTCGCAACAAGGAGACAACGATCCCCACCCTCTATTCTTCGCTCCCCGAGAACGTGGGCGGAGCCTGAAGTATAACTTGCAGGCCTCCTGGAATGCCTGAAACTTATACACACCCCTGAAAACCTATCAGGGAGGTGAATCTGGGGTTGTGGCTGCTTCTGAGCCTGGGCTGAGACCAGCAGACTCAGCGATATATTGCAGCTGATGCACCACCTGTTCCCGCAGATCTGTCACCTTTTGTGATAGAGTGTACTTGAATTGAGCAAATGCAGCTTCATGATCCATAATGGGTCAAAAAAAATCTCGGGCTGGAGATTATGTCACACTTAGACTAAGGAACATCCAGCTACCATGCATGACAGTGGCGCACTGACCAACGATGTCTAGTGCCCAACAGAACCAAGTTTCCTAACTGGTCTCCCACACCAGCACCAGCCAGCTGCCACCTACTTAGCTGTCAACAGAAACGGGGTTTCCCAGCCAGTGTGAGTTCATCACCAACAGCAGCCGGTTTCCCATACTGGTACTAGCGAGTCGCTCACCGAGGCCGTGCTGTACTCGGAACCAGGGCCTGTCATCGTCATCTGGGGCTTGCAGGATATCACGGTGTCGTGACCCAGCTCCGTGGTCCCGGGCGAGTCAATAAAAAGGGAAAAACAGTTTATGAAGTTATCGTGATGCCACCTGTGGTTTGTGGCTAGAGGTAGCCACCACTGCAGTCGGGACCTCTGGGGATGATGGGGGTTGCAGCAGAGATGTTGTGCCCTCCACGGGTAGGCTGGTCCCCAGTGCTACCACATAGGAAGTGTAGGTTTAGTGTAAAGTTCTCAGTACCCTCAGGCAGCCTCCTGCTGCCATCTCGTAGAGTCAGTCTGCCACCTCTCAGGCGCATAAAGTCTTACACTGTTCGGAGTTTAACTGGATTTACCCTCAGCTCGTCAGTTGTTATAACACACACAGTTCAGTACAACAGCAGCTCCAGTGCTGTCTTAGCAGCTGGGACGGCTTGTCTATGACACCCCCCCTTTCATGTTCCTTTTGTGCCTCCTCAGTCTATTCCGATGCTACCTACAGTCCAGCGATAACGGGCTCTTCTGTGGGTGACTTCTTGGGTCCCCTAGCCCTAGTACAACGGCCTTCCTTTCACTACACCAGTGGTTAGGTCTTGGGACATGAAGATCCCACACCCCACTGGAGTTCGTGGTTGGCGCATACAGCTTCCCTGCCATTTTAGCAGAGCTGGCACTCTAGTTCTGGCCCACCTCTCGGAGTCCCCGCTGACTCAGGCACACCTTGGACCCCCTCTGTCTTCCCTCGGTTCTCAGCCTGGGACCAGGGCTAGCCATATGGTGGCACAGGCCGCCAGGTCCAGGTTCTCTCAGTCTAGTCTCTCTGACTACTTGGCTGACAGGCTTCAACTTTAGCTCTCCTTCACTTCACTGCTCTCCTTAACCACTCTGGACTCTTGGTGTTTTCAGTCCATCCTTTTTGTTCTTGTGTTTCCCACCCCTTACCGGGTTCTGTCCTAACGTTCCACCCTCCACCTGGCTCCTCCCACTATCCCGTTGCTAGACTGTGTAACTTCGGCTTGGGATCGGGGGATGTGTTGGGGTGTGTGTGTGTGTGTGTGTGGAGTGACCGAATTACCAATCCCAGCCGCTGTGCCATCAAGTGGGGACTGGTCCGCAGGGGCGCCACACTAGCTTAGACACAACCTGTTTTGCTAACAGCACCAGTTTCCCATCCAGCATGAATTCAACACCAGCAAGGCATGCTGGACCAAGGAATATATAAAGGGAAAAGCAATTGCAGAAAGGCCACACCTGAGCAAAGACGTAATGAGCTTGCTAGCAGCAGACTGAAGGCCGGGTTACACATAGCGATGTTCCTGCGACCCGACCAACGATCGAGATTGCTGAAACATCGCTATGTGATCGCTGGCGAGATGCCACACAGGCATACTTACCAGCGATCACCCAGCTGAGCGCCCGACACCCGACGGTCGTTGGATCGTTCAGGGTCATCGGGCGCAGGCTGGGGATCGTTGGTCGTTGCCCCGTCACACATGCCGATGCATGCGCGACAGCGGCAGACCAGCGACCGAAAAATGGTCCTGGCCATTACGTACGATCTCATCACTGGTCGCTGTGGCATGTCACACGCAGCAACATCGCTGCAAGGTCGCTGCAACTCACAAAACCTGTGACGTTGCAGTGATATTGTTAGCGATATTGCTGCATGTAACGAGGCCTTGACATTAACTCTTCCACTGCCTAAGGAAAAAAGGACGTTTAATATCAAGTCTCAACACGACATGGGACTGGGTTAAAAAGTAGTCACAAGTTCCCTGGTAAGACAGACCATCATGATAGGCAATCGGTGCAGCTATTGGACATCATGGTAATGTCAATTCAGGAGAGAGGGATCAATTCTGAACAGAAATTGGGTTGGGAGTACCAGTGCATTTGTTCGGCATGCTATGTACCTAAAACCGGATCCGAAAAACAATCCTTTTTTTTTTCCCCGGATTCGGCTCCGTAGCCCCCCATGTTGTGTGCTACGGACCACACCAGATTCATTTCTGTCTGTTCTTGTCCTGTACGCCCAAAATCGGAGCAGGCTCCGATTCTGGGTACAGAAAAAAAAGCAGGACAAAAACGGATCCCTGTCTGAATTCACACAAACAGATGGCCATATATGACCAATTGGGCCCATAGGGTACATGGGACGCAAAAATGATCCCTGCCTATCCATTTCAAAACAGACACACCAGGATCCCTAAATACGTGGTGTGAAGCCAGCCTCACCATTTGTCTTCGATACTATACAGGTTCACAAAAGATTATGTCAATAGGAAAATGCTACTCAAGCCAATGACAAAAGGAAAATGAAAATATGCAGCACGGAATCAGATGATCACATATGTCTGTACTGTGTGTAGCAAGCAACAGCTACACTAAACTGGGCATAGAGCTGATCCTGGACTGTTACAATTGTGGTGTATAAAGACATTAATATGTCTACAGCATGCTATCTATACTAGATGGCCTAAACCAGTAGAATCACTTTTAATTAAATTTGTAAGCGGAAGAATGTAGCTAACTGTAACCTTAGCAGCTCTGGAAAGGTGGGTCCGGGTGGGAATGTTGAAGCTGCACCCTTTACAGCTTTGCTCCTCAACACTCCTAGATATCATAGCTTTTAGGACATAAACAGGAAACCTATGTAGTAAAATAACAAAACGTAACTTTATGCCAAGTATTGAAAGGGAATCGGTCACCTACAAGTACCATATTTACATGCAGAAATTGTGGTATCAGCAGGTAAACAGCATTTACTGGAAGGGCTGTGGAGTCGGTAAGCCAAACATCCGCCTCCGAATCCTCAATATCACTGAATAAGACTCCACCAAAATGGACGCTGATCCCGACTAGACCACTCCAACTCCACAACTATAGAAGTGATGGCAGTAAGCCAAACATCCGACTCCACCAAAATGGCCACCGACTCCAAATCCACAGCCCTGCTTACTGGCAGGCATACAAGAGCAGCGGATGAGGAAATAAAGGAGTTATATTTTCCCTGCAGCCGCTTTCAGTCATTGGGGTGCGCAAGAGAGGTTACAGTCATCGTTCATTATATGAGCACTGTGCTGCCTTCTGTACAGAGATGGCCGTCACCACTCCCCGATGACTGGAACATGTGGCTGCAGGGAGAATACAACTTTAGCTGCTTTTCCAGTAAACCTGACGGACATGATTTAAAACACTATTTAGCTGCAGATTACCAATATAAATTGTAAATTGCATTTTTGGAAGGGATACTCTGCCCTTAAATCCTCACTCACACCACCGAATAAATCAGAGTGTTATCAATGAGGCTGAGTGATGACCGATATTTTTCACTGAAAAAAGGGTTAAATTCTGCTGCACACTGACAAGAAAATTGTGAAATCGCATATTGGCTAATGAATGCTAATGGCATGGCTATGTGTAGTACTAGTGTGAATGGAGCATGAGGCGTAGTAGAGAATGAGTACACAGAAAACAATGAGCACTTAGCTGATGCGATGGCCATAGCATCGTGAACACGGTAGGATGAGACACCTTGATACTGGTTACCGGGCTCACAATGCTATGGCCATTACATCAGCTAAGTGCCCATTGCTTTCTATGTACTCTGAAGCAGTTTTCTGCTATGCCTTATCCTCCATTCACACTAGTACTACACATAACCATGGCATTAGCATTCATTAGCCAATATGCTATTTCACAATTTTCTTGTGTCAGGGAGGCTTTACACTGCAGTCAGGTCTGGTCTGGGGCTGTCAGGGATGAACCTGACAGCCCCGGACTAGATCAGCACACATAACTGGAGGGCTAATTTACCCTCCGGTCTGGTGTGCTGCCGCCGCTGATAGGTCGGTACCGCGGCTAGCTCGCGAGCTTCGGTCCTGACTTATCAGCGGCGTCAGCTGCACACCGGACCAGAGGGTAAGTTAGCCCTCCAGTTCTGTGTGCTGATCTAGTCCGATGCTGTCAGGTTCATCCCTGACAGCCCCGGACCGGACCTGACCGCAGTGTGAATCCACACTCAGTGTGCAGCAGAATTTTCCCCATTTTTTCCTTGCTATATTTTTTCTAGCTTGCACCTTTCACAGAGGTGTTGCCAGTCATTATCTAAGGTTAACGATATTTTTCAATGACATAATTGGTCTGTAAAAAAAATGGTAGCATTCTGCGATTTCACTTCAAAATCAGATAGATGAGAGAAACAAATTGGCTGCCATATGGAGACACAGTAAAGCATCCAATTTTTACGGATTTATTACAATTGTGTAAGATGGGAGACTGTAAAGGATTTTGCAAATGCTTAATAGATGCAGAGTAAAAAACGGATTCTCGACAAACAGCACACAGAGATCAAAGAGTAAAAAAAATTAAATCAAATAACTTTCTTTGGATGAAAATTATTATTTTATACTTTCATGTGACCTTGGACCAATTCTCTTTTACAGTTGTTAAAGGGACCCCTTAATAAAGGCTTAAAGGGAACCTGTCACCCCCCCCCCTCCAGGGCATTTTATACTGTGCCCAGCACGTTATACATCATGTAAGTGGAGTTCTAGTAACCCCTATATATGCCCAGACTGACCCCACATACCTGTGATATGAAGTTATTTTCTGTGTACAGCTGGCCTTCTATTGAGTCACGGAGGCAGCTATTTGGGTCATGTTGGTGAAATGTCTCGCCGCCCCTCCGGATGCTAATTACACCCTGCCTCATTCAAATCTCCCGACCCTCCGCTGACCAGTGCATGAGTGACAGGAGAACGCATGCCGGCGCAGTGGAGCAGATGTCAGCGGCAATAGAACAATGCTGAAGTCTCACAAATCTTTGGCACTGACTGCGGCACTCGCGCCGGCACAGTGGAGCGGGTGCCGCCCTCAGTGCCGAAGTCTCACAAGACTTCATCACTTCTATAGACCGCAGACACTCGCCAAGATCCACTGCGCCGGCGCGAGTGCTCCTGTCACTCATGCACTGGCCAGCGGAGGGTCGGGAGATTTGAATGATGCAGGGTGTAATTAGCATCCAGAGGGGCGGCGAAATGTTTCACTAACATGATCCAAATAGCTGCCTCTGTGACTCAATAGGAGGCCAGCTGTGCACAGAATATAACTTCATATCACAGGTATGTTGGGTCAGTCTTGGCATATACAGGGGTTGCTAGAACCCCATTTACATGATGTATAACCCCCTGGGCACAGTATAAAATGCCCTGGAAGGGGGGGGGGGGTGACAGGTTCCCTTTAAATGTCTCAGTACGTGTGTGACAATTATCTAACAATCCACTGTTTGTTTCTCTGCTGCCCCGCTATAGTCAGCGTTACATGCACAGTCTGCTGCAGAGCCTATGATACTGTAGCTGATGGTACTGTTGATTTGTCTTCAGGCCCCGTTACATGGTACGATATCGCTCAAACGTCACGGGTTTGGAGTCGTTCAAGCGACATCGTTAGGACATTGTTTTGTGTAACACTGAGATACAACTACGATAAATCGTTGGGTCGACATGTTCTCAAATCAAAGGATCCACGATCAGCAAACCTGCTGCATCGTTGTATGTGACACCGCGATAACAATGTTGTTCACGACTTTACCCATTCACATCAGTGAGCAAGTATCGCTCGCTGGGTTGTGCGAATGATAGCTGCTCACATCGTTGGTGCGTCATCCACGAAATATCTATATGTGTGACATCTCACCAACGATGTCAAAAAGATGTCATAACAACCACGCGCCCCCGAGATCGTTAGTGATATCGTTACAACATTGAAGCGTGTAACAGCACCTTTAGTTAATACACATTAGATTGTTCAACATTTATCTGAATCATTTCTCCAACATCTCCCTGCTGCTCTACAAACAGGCAGGCTTGGTGTAGCTGAGCGTTCCTGTGTTTTAGGACGAAGTCACACTGGCGTATAGCATCTGATGGTGGAGCACGGATGCGATATGTTAATGACACACAGCTCAGGTTCTGCAGCAAGTGTGAGCTAAGTGTCATTATGCTATTGTATCCTGCAATCAGAGCACAAGTGTGAAGGAGAAAGCTTGATCTCCCTATCTCCTCCATTGCCAGTATTGGTGTATATTGCACTGTACACAGATGTCATTGTAGTGCCCCGGAGTCCGGAAATCACATTACAAGCTTGGAGGCAAGGCATCCACCTGCTGAAACACACACATATAACATATCCCACGCTGGGCCTGTAGGGGGAGCTCTAACAGCTGAGGTCAGGTCAGTTGCTAATGTGGCGCCCCTGCGGGTATTAGCCACAGTATAAGATCATAATAGTTGCACTCACTTAGAAAGCCAAGCCACTGCACTACCACCTTTGGCCAGTAGGGGAGCTCCAGAGACACCAGAGACTTCCCTAGAGATAAAACACTGGTCTGAGGTAAATTTTCAGACAGTTGGAGCCAGGAGCTCAGAGTGACAGGAGCTGCATTGAGTTCCTGAGGACTGGCTGACAATTTCCAGGGCCAAGCCATCGGTCTGAGGAGGAGAAAACTGATAAGAGGAACACTTTCAGAATCGGGTAGCATCATTATCTACCCTAGATAAAAAGCGCAGATACGGATACCGGATCCGTGGCTGCATTAGTTATATACAATACAGCAACCGGAAAAACGTGAGGTAACAACAAGCTTCACAGGGCCAGACACAGCAACATACTAAGAGTTCAGCAGTACTCCCGGAGGGGGTAAGCAGAGAGAGACAAAGGACTCAAGTTGCCTGTTGAGTGGGACCCAGAGAGGACAGATTTGGGCCGGCAGCGAGTTCACACACGGCAGCAGGGCCACATAGACAGCGCAAACAGGAGGTAAAGGACCCGGTGGGGCCTGAGCAACTGAACCCCTATTGCAGACTCCGGAGACGGGACTTGTTGTATTATAGTTTGGTTGAAAGTAAACCAGTTAAACCTCATCTGTGCCTCAGCCTCTGATTTAACAGCTACCATCTATCCAGGATTGGGACCATCACCGCTGAGAGAATTTGCTGTGAATCAAGTAAGTGTCTGTGCCCTTAACATCTCCTCACCAGACTTCCATCTTCATCCATCATTAACTTTAACATCACCTGTCCAGGGGACCCTACAGCCCTACCCGGAAAAGGGCTATACCATCTCAGCTGCCTCTCACCATCATCCCCTGGCCAGTACAAGGCAGCGGTGGCCATATATAGCCACATTATTCTGGGTGGCGTCACGACAATAACATCTACAAACTTTATAAATTATATAAACTTCTAAATCCCCTGTAAATACCCCCTTTTAGGAGTGTGCCAGCCTGGGGCCACGGCCTGGGTCCAGCCACCAGTGACTTCCCCAAGGAAAGGGACCCTGCGCCGGGTATCCCGGTCCCCTAAGCTGGGCGGCACATCTCTCTTTGGCGTCACGAACAGGATTTACCGTGCCTGGTTAAATCGGGTACTGTGTGCCGTGATTAATGCCGAAAATTGTGAGAAAATCCGAGAAAAATTGACTTTTTTATCAAAAGGTGATTTTCCCATTGGAAACCATTGAAATAGACTTTTCCCCATTGACTAACATTGAAACAAAATGGCCGCCAGCCTCTGAGGTAAAATTGCATCATCACTAATTACCTCATAACTGACACAGCACGAGACTGCTATTTGAACTGTGTCATAGCCCTGAGCTCTGATCTGACTGAAAAATTTTAGATTCCGCCATTACTGAGCTCACGGCGAGCAGAAGCAGCAGGGGGCGTGTCTTTGTGGGCGGTACCAAGCTGAGAGCTCTGACGTCTGCAAAAGGGGAAAACCAATCCTGCTGCACAGCGGAACGATTATACGCCATCCCGACGGAAGCAGAGGACCGGAAGGGTCCGGATTAACTAAGGGGGCGCAACATGTCGCAGCACGGAGACGCCGAAACACTCGGCGACACAAATGCAGCTGAAGCACAAAACAGAGCGCTCGGCAGCACAGCGGCGCAAGGTGCAGCGCCCATTATGCCGATGTTGATGCCATATACCCCAGGTGCTCCATGGCTTCCAGTGTATGAAGGTAAGCCTAATACTTTTGATGATTTTAAAGAAAAACTGCTGGCCTATTTAAACATGTTTCCAATGGCAGAAGCTCAGCGTGTCGGTTTGCTGATGGCACAGTTAAGTGGTAATGCCAAGCGAGAAGTCACAGCATGGTCCGCTGATCTAAAAGACACTGCTGAGCATATTCTAGCTGGATTAAAGGCAGTATTTGAAACTACTGCTGGTAGCAAAGCAAAGACCAAATTCTTCAATTGCAAACAAAAGGCCAATGAGAGTGTGAGAGACTTTGCCCTGAATTTACAAGAGGCCCTTAAAGCGCTTACACTGGCTGAACCAATGTTTAACACTGGCGCTGATAAATTGCTAAAAGATCAATTCATTGAGGGACTATTAACCCCTTCTCATCGAGGGCATGCGAGTATGCTGACTTTCAAGGACCCTGAGGTGACATTTGCCCAGTTAAAGGAGAGCGCTATTCGTCTCCAGCAGGCAGAGGCACTTTGGGATCAGGATCCTGAGCAATCCATTACAGAAACCCCTCAACAACAGAGAGTGCCAGTGACATCAGTTATGCCCCTGGAGGCCAGTGTTAATGATGCTTTCCAGCAAAAGCTTGACTCTCTAACAGACATTGTCACCTCAATGGCTAAAACCATGCAGGAAATGAGAGAATCACAGACTACATCCAAGATGGAGTTGGCGAACCGCAGAGAGGATATTCCCTGGATGAGACCCCAGAGATACCCAGCGTGGAGAGGACGACCCAACGACCGTTACCAGCCGGATGGACAGCCTATTTGCCGCCGTTGCCGGAAGCCAGGCCACATCGCCCGCAATTGTGATTTAAACAAGGATCCCCTGGGAATGCGGGCCGCTTCGCAGGAGTGAACTTTCAAGGCCCAACATCCTGGCACGATAAGTACGTCGGAGGACGTCCCATTATCCCCATCGTGCTGGACGGTATTCCCCTCAATGCCTTGTTGGACACTGGTTCCCAGATTTCATCTATACCACATATCCTTTATAAGAGGTACTGGGCAGATTCAGACATTGATAAAAGACCATCTAATGTTGAGCTAAGTATATATGCTAGTAATGGAAAATTGGTACCACAAGTAGGATTTAGAGAGATGACCATTAAGATTGGTAGAGCAGAATTAAAAAATCAGGGTATCATAATTGTTGATGTTAACCGACGGGAACCTTCTGTATTGATAGGTATGAATGTTTTAGAAAATTGTTTTTCCGAGGTTATTACTATTTTACAGCAATTTGCGGAAACTGCCCAATCCTGCCAGCAGAGAATTCTCCGGAGAGAGATAAAAGCATTGGTGCTGAAGCAACAAGTAGAGGTTGCAGGTGGAGAAATCGGCAGGTGTGAGGGTAAGTGACCCAACTCCTATAGTGATACCTCCAAAAACTGAAATGCTGGTATGGTGTAGAGCAGCCTTTGGTATTAAAGGACGAGATTACCAAGCCTTGGTAGAGCCTGTGTACACTGATAGTAGACCCACAATATTAACGGCTAGAGGAATAGTCGAGGTACACAGGGGAAGAGTGCCCATACGTCTTTTGAATTGTGGAGAGGAAGAGGTCACTTTACCAAGGTACGCTACAATGGCCAAGCTATACACTGTTGACAACAATGCCATCATAGCCATTGGGCCCTTGAATCCGTCATGTCAGGCGGACGACAATGGTTCAAGTGGAGAATTAGAAGATTGGTGTCAGCAGCTGCATATAGGTACAGATTCAACACCTACCCACCAAAAACAAGGGGTGTACCGACTAGTAGAAGAATATGAACGGGTCTTCAGTAAACACCCATTAGACTTCGGACAGATTAAAGGGGTAGAACATACAATTCCTACCGGTAACCACCCACCAATAAAAGAGAGATATAGACCCATACCGCCCGCTCATTATCAATGTGCTAAAGACATGCTGAGGGAGATGAAACAGGCCGGGGTAATAAGAGACAGTTGTAGCCCCTGGGCAGCCCCTCTGGTAATAGTTAAAAAGAAAGACGGAACCATGAGAATGTGCGTAGACTACCGGCAGATTAATCACATTACCCATAAAGACGCCTACCCCTTACCTAGAATTGAAGAGTCATTAGCCGCTTTAAGATCTGCTAACTATTTTTCCACCTTAGACTTAACAAGTGGGTATTGGCAAGTCCCTGTGGCTGAGGAAGATAAAGAGAAGACAGCATTTACCACACCAATGGGTCTCTGTGAATTTAATTGTATGCCGTTCGGACTCTGCAACGCACCCGGTACCTTTCAGCGATTGATGGAATGCTGTCTCGGACACAAGAACTTTGAAGCCGTCCTTCTGTACCTAGATGATGTAATAGTCTACTCAAAGACTTACGAACAACATCTACAAGATCTGGCAGAAGTGTTCAAAGCCTTATCCCGGTATGGTATGAAGATCAAGCCATCAAAATGTCACCTTCTAAAGCCAAAGGTACAATACCTGGGACACGTTGTAAGTTCAGAAGGAGTAGCACCGGATCCCGAGAAAGTAACCGCAATAAGGGATTGGCCAAGACCTACCAGCGTGAAACAGGTGAGGCAATTCCTGGGACTGGTGGGCTACTATCGTAGATTTATCCAAGGGTTCACCAAGCTAGCAGCACCTCTACAAGACATCCTGGTAGGGCAGTCGAAGAAGCCTTCAAACCGCAATCCTCCTTTCCAGTGGAGTGATGAGAGGGAAGATTCCTTTGAAAAGTTGAAGAAGGCATTGACCGGAGAAGAAGTTCTGGCATACCCCGATTACCATCAACCTTTCATCCTTTACACAGATGCCAGTAATGTGGGACTGGGAGCAGTACTATCTCAGAAGCAAGGAGGCAAGGAGAAAGTCATCGCCTTTGCAAGTAGAAAGCTCCGGCCTACTGAAAGAAATCCTGAAAATTACAGCTCCTTCAAGTTAGAACTACTGGCAGTAGTCTGGGCTGTGACTGAGCGTTTCAAACACTACTTGGCAGCTGCAGAATTCACCGTCTATACTGATAACAACCCATTGACCCACCTGGATACAGCCAAGCTAGGTGCGCTGGAACAGCGATGGATAGCCCGGCTGTCTAATTACAACTTCGTGATCAAGTATAGAGCAGGCCGAAAGAATGGAAATGCAGACGCCTTATCCCGGATGCCGCACTTGAGAGACGTGGAAGAAGAACCGGTAGAACTTGAAGAAATTGAACTACCCGCCTTCCATCGTCCCAAGGTAGGACAGTATCAATCCAGTGCCTACCAGAAACATCAACAAGTGAATCTCAACCCATTAGCACACCACAGATGGGCTGACACTCAAGACAGCAATCCAGCAGTGAAGTTGGTGAAAGAACTGCTGACTGAGCAAAGTGCGTATCCCAATGAAAATGCACCGATAGAGACACATCAACTCTGGAAAGAGAGAGGCAAAATGTTTCTGTACCAAGGAAAGCTGTGCAGAAGATATACCAATCCAAAAACGCATGAGCTAGTATGGCAGATCATTGTGCCTAAACAAGATGTAAAAATGGTCCTAGAAGCTTATCACAATGGTGCTGGTCACTTCGGGTGGAAAAAGCTAGAAGTACTTCTAAGAGAAAGATTCTACTGGGTTGGAATGAGAAGATCAATTGAAGAATGGTGCAGAAACTGTGGTCCGTGCAACCTCAGAAGAAAAGATCTAAAAAACCAAAGAGCACCACTCCAGCCTATAGTTACCAAGCAACCACTTGAGCTCGTAGCAATAGATCACGTGAAATTGACACCAAGCCGGTCCGGCTATGTCTATGCTTTAACCATCGTGGACCATTACTCACGCTTCCTGGTAGTAGTGCCCGTGAAAGATCTCACTGCAAAGACAGCAGCTAAGGCGTTCCAGACATACTTTTGCAGACCTCATGGATATCCGGAACAAGTACTCGCAGACCAAGGTACAGCATTTGAATCAGAGATCTTCAGAGAATTTTGCAATATGTATGGCTGCAAGAAGATCCGTACAACAGCCTATCATCCGCAAACAAATGGCTTATGCGAAAAAATGAACCATATTGTAATCGATCTCTTAAAGACTTTACCAGAGACAGAGAGAAACCTATGGCCAGAGAAATTGCCTGACTTGGTAGACCTCTATAACAATGTCCCGGTAAGCTCCACAAACTGTACCCCAGCTTACCTTATGCGTGCAAGACCTGGCAAGCTACCAATAGATCTAGAAATGGGCATCGTAAAACCTGACGCAGAGGTGCAGGATTCCAACTGGGACTCCCTACGCCAACAACAATATCGCCAAGTGCAAGAATGCGTAGAAAGGAATCTCCAGAAAACTAGAGAAAGACAAGAGCAATACTTCAACCAGAATGCTCTAGCAACCCCATTAAAACCTGGTGATCAAGTGCTCAAGAGAAACCGTCGCACTAATAAACTGGACAATCAGTGGGAATCTGTCCCATATACAGTTTTACCAATGAGAGTGAACAATCCTAAAATGTGTCTTATAAGCAAAGATGGTGGATTAACATCAGTACTAGTGTCAAGAGACAATCTAAAACTATGTCCAGAGACATTGAAAGAAAAAGAAGTCATTCAACCTGAACCAGAAGTTATTCAACCAGTACCGGTTCAACCTGTTAACGAAAAAGAAGAAGATGGAGTATATCACACCTATCTAGGAGACTTTCCTAAAACCTGGCCAACCTACAATGGTGCAGTAGTAGTTCCCATGATGGCCTTCTATCAAACACCAGAGCCTGTAATACAAGACGTTCCAAGACAGGAAGAACAAATTCCTAGTAATAATAGTCCTGGACACGGTGGAATTGCCAATCCCACAAATGTGGAATTATCCCTAGCAGAACCAGAAGTACTTACTAGGTATACGTCCACTCACACCATCACATTGAGTACACCCAGTACACAAGCGTTACGCAGATCACAGCGTAGTACTCAGGGTCAATTACCAGCAAAATATGCAGACTACCAAATGTAAATAGATATTTAGTTGTTAATTAGTAGTTATTAGATGTAACGTTAAAAAAAAAAAAGCTCAGTACCTGCAGAGACTATTCTGTATGAACTACTTGCATATTCTTGAAATCTTTTCTTCATTTATCAGCCCGGAGGCGGTAAATTAAAGCTCCGGAAAGACTGTTTTTTGAACATTCTTAAATTATTCATAAACTTTGTTGGAAAAATGGACGCTAATTGTAGTGCCTTTCCTAACAAATAAATAGCCCTCAAGGACAGAGCTGTATTAATGGACGCTATTTGAAGTGACTTTTTACAAGACTCTATTTTTTAAACTTGAGTGGTTTTTGTAACTTTTTATTTTTTTTTTTAAGACTCTGTAGATATTATCTGTTATATCTTATGTTTATTGTCCCACAGTCCCGGAGTACTGTTCTTAACTAAGGGGGAATGTGGCGCCCCTGCGGGTATTAGCCACAGTATAAGATCATAATAGTTGCACTCACTTAGAAAGCCAAGCCACTGCACTACCACCTTTGGCCAGTAGGGGGAGCTCCAGAGACACCAGAGACTTCCCTAGAGATAAAACACTGGTCTGAGGTAAATTTTCAGACAGTTGGAGCCAGGAGCTCAGAGTGACAGGAGCTGCATTGAGTTCCTGAGGACTGGCTGACAATTTCCAGGGCCAAGCCATCGGTCTGAGGAGGAGAAAACTGATAAGAGGAACACTTTCAGAATCGGGTAGCATCATTATCTACCCTAGATAAAAAGCGCAGATACGGATACCGGATCCGTGGCTGCATTAGTTATATACAATACAGCAACCGGAAAAACGTGAGGTAACAACAAGCTTCACAGGGCCAGACACAGCAACATACTAAGAGTTCAGCAGTATCCCGGAGGGGGTAAGCAGAGAGAGACAAAGGACTCAAGTTGCCTGTTGAGTGGGACCCAGAGAGGACAGATTTGGGCCGGCAGCGAGTTCACACACGGCAGCAGGGCCACATAGACAGCGCAAACAGGAGGTAAAGGACCCGGTGGGGCCTGAGCAACTGAACCCCTATTGCAGACTCCGGAGACGGGACTTGTTGTATTATAGTTTGGTTGAAAGTAAACCAGTTAAACCTCATCTGTGCCTCAGCCTCTGATTTAACAGCTACCATCTATCCAGGATTGGGACCATCACCGCTGAGAGAATTTGCTGTGAATCAAGTAAGTGTCTGTGCCCTTAACATCTCCTCACCAGACTTCCATCTTCATCCATCATTAACTTTAACATCACCTGTCCAGGGGACCCTACAGCCCTACCCGGAAAAGGGCTATACCATCTCAGCTGCCTCTCACCATCATCCCCTGGCCAGTACAAGGCAGCGGTGGCCATATATACCCACATTATTCTGGGTGGCGTCACGACAATAACATCTACAAACTTTATAAATTATATAAACTTCTAAATCCCCTGTAAATACCCCCTTTTAGGAGTGTGCCAGCCTGGGGCCACGGCCTGGGTCCAGCCACCAGTGACTTCCCCAAGGAAAGGGACCCTGCGCCGGGTATCCCGGTCCCCTAAGCTGGGCGGCACACTGACGTCAGTAAAGGTCCCCTATGAATGCAGGTGCAGGGGGCGGAGCTAGTCAGTTCCTGTCAGGAGAGCTGAGGTGACAGTTGAGTGGAGTGGGGAGAGGAGAGTGAAGTTACCCTTGGGACAGGAGCAGTTTTAGGCCTGTCCTAGGGAACTGACGGTGTGTGGAGCCCATTGCGAGGGCCTGAGGAGGAGAGAAAGAAGATCTAGGACCGGTAGCAGTGCCAGTACACCCAGGACTAAGCACTGTACGGTCACCGGAGACCGAGATAGTCAGGGATTATATATTCAGCAGCCAAATCCGAAGAGCGGATGGTTATATAATACCACCCCGTTCACTACAGAGCCTAAGAGACACAGCCACACTACAGAGTCCAGGGTCCTAAGTAAAGACACAGCTAGAAGAAGGGTTCACACTGCCTGTCACACAGCTAGTACAAAATAGAGAGGGTCACAGCATTGCTTTATGCAGCCAGGGCCCACTGGATACAACATAAGAGGAAAGCCTTAGGAATTGCCTGGTGTGGAAAGCCTCAATTTGCCTCCAAGCTCCGGACCCCGTGAACTTCAGCAAACAGTACCCAGTACTACCTAAATTCCTTCATTTAAGGTAAAAGAAAGACTGTTACTCTCATGTCCATATATTATTCTTTGAGCTAAGTCTAGCATCCCCACCGTTACTTCACAACCACTTCACCAATAACAATTACCACCGACCCAGGGATCAACCTAGCTCTACTTGTGGAGGGCTTATCACCTTGCTTCATCCCATAATCATCCCCTGGAGCTGAAGCAAGCAGCGGCGGTCACATCTGGCCGCATACCACAGGTGGCGTCACAGTGACATTTATTTCGCTTTAGCAGTGTATGTACATACACTGCTAAAGCGAAATAAAAGAAAGCAATGGTTTAAAAAATAAAATACTCACCCCTCCACAGAGTGTCCCAGGAAGGCATCAGATTGCTGCAAGGACCCGAATCAGCTGACTGGGTGACAAACCAATCAGCTGATGTGTCACCTGACAGCATCAGCTGATCGTGTAAATTGCCTGCCATAACCACTCAGTTGTGTCAACTGATCGTGTAAACCGGCCGGCAAAACAGATCAGCTGACACATCAGCTGAGCGGTTTTGGCGGGCAGTTTTAACGCTAAACTGATGTATCAGCAGAGTAAAAAAAAGAATGAAAAAAAATTTAAAAAAAATAATAAAAGAATAAAATAATAACAATAACATTTTTTAAATATAATAAAATATATAAAGTATTACAATAAAAAATAATGAAATAGGGCTCCCCTGTATCTCCTTTCCATGGAATGGAAAACAGGAAATTACATCAGAGACCCTTTTGCACTGTCCTTGTGGACAGTGCAGGAAAAAAAAAAAAAAAAACACATCCAAAAACGCAGTACATGAACGCAATGTATTTTTTCACCTGCACAAAAAAAATGAGTGTGAAGGCATCCTAACATGCTAAGTGGGCCAACTAGTTGGGGGAACTAACACCCCCTAGACTAGATAAAGCCCTAATTAAAATCTCATCAACAGTCTTTAGAAATACTCCAAAGATCTGTTTTTGGATTCTCCTACTATACACTGGAACTATCAGTCATTAATTTTGCAGCTAAAACTGCTCCTGGTCCTAGGTGCACAGGGGACCAAATAGGTTCTCTGCAAGGGTACCTTTACACGCCGTAACTTTTGACGGCGATCGGAGGCAACCTAACGTGTGCGTGCACGTTTTTCATGGTTGCCTCCGAACGCCAAAGGCGCTTTTAGACGCCCTCAACCTAAGGTGACGTGTCTCCCCGAGGTTCCCACACAAACTGCGGGAAACATCCGGTAGACTCCTGTCGCCGCTTCACACGCCGCAATCCCCAAAGGAATGTGGGCGTACATAGTTAGCACCACAAGAACATAGGCGTGACAGACTGGTTTATTCTGCGCCCCAAACACGCTGATTAGACAACGCAATAGCATTATGATTGGCCAGCCTGCGCAGGAAGGCTGGCTAATACATGACGCCATTGCCATTGTGTAGTGTGAATGGACAGCTGTTCAAATCTAGCACCCTGTGAAGGGACAGCCAATGGAAACACAGTAGCCACCACCAATCATCGCTGACGGGGCGGGTCTCCAGCACGCTGTGGCACGCATCCGGGAAATCATTAGGTGACGCTGATTTCATCCCTATCGCCCCTTCACACGCCAAAAGCAGGGAATTTCCCCTTCATGGTTGCCTCAGGTTTTAGAGCAGTGCCGCGAAATCGGAACCAGGTGCAACTTTTTTGGTTCCCGCCGAATTCCCCAATCACACGCCGCAATTTCGAGTCAATTTCACGGCGATGGTGACGGGACTACAGATTGCCTGTCACATTTCTCACCGTGGTTGCGCCGTGTAAAGGTACCCTAAGAGCGTTAGGGTATGTGCAGATGATGAGGGGACACTGCATCTTGGACACAGTGTCTCCTCCACTATGGGAAGCTAGGGATCTCTGTGGGGGAACGCAGCGGCCCTGTGCCCAGTCAGCGTTCGGGGCACAGCAGCGTTTCTATTTCACCCACCAAGATCGCTTCTGACTCCTCCGAACTAAATTGACATGCTGCAGACAAGTAGCGGCATGGAAAGTCGGACCACAGGTCAGCTAACGCTGCGGGAGGGAAAGACGCACAGTGGACAGGAGATTTCAGTAAATCCCATCCACTGGGGTTGTACTGTACAACGCAGCATTTTGGAAACAGTGCAAACATTATGCGTCTGTAATACTTCATATACTGATCATGTGCACGCAGCCTTAACAATATGTTACTGGCACATCTACAGTAGAGTTGGGGCATGCAGGTACACACAAGCCTTCTCCATGATGCCTGGAGGACAGGACAGCTTTCTACAGTCACATTGTTGGTGGTCAGCAGACTTCTCTATTGTCAGGGATTCTTTAGGCAGAATGGCAGCAGCTGACCTTCGCAATATTAGGATTGTGAAACAGTGGGATTCACATACTAAGCCTTGACCTACACAATTCAGAGCTTTCTGCTGCAATAGATCCTGATACTACAGAGCCCCATCATACTGCATGATTAGTCTGAAAAGACAATACACATCACTATAAAAAGGAGCAGAGCAGAGTGCAATGAAGCAGAGCAGAGAGCTACTGAGGGTAAGGGGGGAGGCACGAACAGAGTACTACTGGGGGGGAGGAGGACAGAGCAAAGTGCAGGAAAGGGAGCAGAGCAGAGTTATGGGGGAGGAAGGAGCAGAGCGCCACTGGGAAGGGAGGGAGCACGAGCAGAGCGCCACTGGGGGGGACAGAGCAGAGTGCAAGGAAGAAGAGCTATGGGGGAGGAAGGAGCAGAGCGCCACTGGGAGGGGAGGCAGCACGAGCAGAGCGCCACTGGGGGGGGGACAGAGCAGAGTGCAAGGAAGCAGATCAGAGCTATGAGGGAGCATGAGCAGAGCGCTATTGGGAGGGTATGGAGCACAAGTAGAGCGCTACTGGGAGGTGAGGGAGCATGAGCAGAGCGCTACTGGGAGGGAGCACGAGAAGAGCGCTACTGGGAGGGAGCACGAGAAGAGCGCTACTGGGAGGGAGCACGAGAAGAGCGCTACTGGGAGGGAGCACGAGCAGAGCGCTACTGGGAGGGAGCACGAGCAGAGCGCTACTGAGAGGGAGCATGAGCAGAGCGCTATTGGGAGGGTATGGAGCACGAGTAGAGCGCTACTGGGTGGTGAGGGAGCACGAGCAGAGCGCTACTGGGAGGGAGCACGAGCAGAGCGCTACTGGGAGGGAGCACGAGCAGAGCGCTACTGGGAGGGAGCACGAGCAGAGCGCTACTGGGAGGGAGCACGAGCAGAGCGCTACTGGGAGGGAGCACGAGCAGAGCGCTACTGGGAGGGAGCACGAGCAGAGCGCTACTGGGAGGGAGCACGAGCAGAGCGCTACTGGGAGGGAGCACGAGCAGAGCGCTACTGGGAGGGAGCACGAGCAGAGCGCTACTGGGAGGGAGCACGAGCAGAGCGCTACTGGGAGGGAGCACGAGCAGAGCGCTACTGGGAGGGAGCACGAGCAGAGCGCTACTGGGAGGGAGCACGAGCAGAGCGCTACTGGGAGGGAGCACGAGCAGAGCGCTACTGGGAGGGAGCACGTGCAGAGCGCTACTGGGAGCACGTGCAGAGCGCTACTGGGAGGGAGCACGTGCAGAGCGCTACTGGGAGGGAGCACGAGCAGAGCGCTACTGGGAGGGAGCACGAGCAGAGCGCTACTGGGAGGGAGCACGAGCAGAGCGCTACTGGGAGGGAGCACGAGCAGAGCGCTACTGGGAGGGAGCACGAGCAGAGCGCTACTGGGAGGGAGCACGAGCAGAGCGCTACTGGGAGGGAGCACGAGCAGAGCGCTACTGGGAGGGAGCACGAGCAGAGCGCTACTGGGAGGGAGCACGAGCAGAGCGCTACTGGGAGGGAGCACGAGCAGAGCGCTACTGGGAGGGAGCACGAGCAGAGCGCTACTGGGAGGGAGCACGAGCAGAGCGCTACTGGGAGGGAGCACGAGCAGAGCGCTACTGGGAGGGAGCACGAGCAGAGCGCTACTGGGAGGGGAGGGAGCACGAGCAGAGCGCTACTGGGAGGGAGCACGAGCAGAGCGCTACTGGGAGGGGAGGGAGCACGAGCAGAGCGCTTTAGGGGGGAGGCACAAGCAGAGCACTACTGGGGGGGGGAGGCACGAGCAGAGCATTACTTGGGGGGAGGCACGAGCAGAGCATTACTTGGGGGGAGGCACGAGCAGATCATTACTTGGGGGGAGGCACGAGCAGAGCATTACTTGGGGGGAGGCACGAGCAGAGCATTACTTGGGGGGAGGCACGAGCAGAGCATTACTTGGGGGGAGGCACGAGCAGAGCACTACCGGGGGGGGGGAGGCACGAGCAGAGCACTATCGGGGGGGGAGGCACGAGCAGAGCACTATCGGGGGGGGAGGCACGAGCAGAGCACTACTGGGGGGGGAGGCACGAGCAGAGCACTACTGGGGGGGGAGGCACGAGCAGAGCACTGCTGGGGGGGGGGGGGAAGGCACGAGCAGAGCACTGCTGGGGGGGGGGGGAAGGCACGAGCAGAGCACTACTGGGGGGGGGGGGGAAGGCACGAGCAGAGCACTACTGGGGGGGGGGGGGAAGGCACGAGCAGAGCACTACTGGGGGGGGGAAGGCACGAGCAGAGCACTACTGGGGGGGGGGGGGGCACGAGAAGGCACAGCAGGAGCACTACTGGGGGGGGGGGGGGGAGGCACGAGCAGAGCACTACTGGGGGGGGGGGGGGGAAGGCACGAGCAGAGCACTCCTGGGGGGGGGTGCAATGAGCAGAGCACTACTGGGGGGGGGGGGGGCACGAGCAGAGCACTACTGGGGGAGCGGAGGGGGAGAGGTGGCACGAGCAGAGCGCTAGTAGCAGGTATAGTTGGGTCAGGAGTCAGAGCAACATAGTATCATGAGTTGGAGCAAAGTGCTACATACAGGCAGAGCAGAGTTTGTTCATGAGACATAGCAGCAGAGTTGGGTCACCAGTCAGAGCAGATTAGTCTGAGGAGTCGGTGCGAGGGCTATCAGTAGGCAGAGCAGATTGAGGAGTCGGACAGGACAGAGTGCTATCCGCACAGAGCAGTGTTGGAGCAGAGCAGTAGAGCAGAGTTAGTCGGAGCACAGAGCCATCAGCACTCACAGCTGTAATTAGTCGGAGCAATGTCAGCGCTGTGCTCAGTGTGATGGAATGGCAGACAGCCGGCATCCCGCTCCACACCGGCACAGCACTGAGCACACATTCCTGCCTTCTTTTACCTCTCTGCAGACACTTTCCTTCCTTCCTTCCCTCACTCTTCTCTCTCGTTTTCTATCCTTATTTTCATCATTTCCGGAGAGTGAGAATCATCCCCTTGTGGCAACAGTCGGCCGCCCTCCTTGCTCAGACAGAGGAGGAGGCTCGGGGTGCCGCCGCCTCCTGTCCTCAGAGGTGCTCTCTGTTTTCTCTCAATTATGAGGTGCCCGCTCCTCCTGTCCTCAGAGGTTACTCTCTAGTCTCTCTCAGTTGTGAGGTGCCCCCTCCTCCTGTCCTCACAGGTTCTCTTTGCTCTCTCAGTTGTGAGGTGCACCCTCCTCCTGTCCTCAGAGGTTGCTCTCTCCTCTCAGTAGTGAGGTGCCCCTCCTCCTGTCCTCAGAGGTACTCTTAGTCTCTCTCAGTTGTGAGGTGCCCCCTCCTCCTGTCCTCAGAGGTACTCTCTAGTCTCTCTCAGTTGTGAGGTGCCCCTCCTCCTGTCCTCACAGGTTCTCTTTGCTCTCTCAGTTGTGAGGTGCCCCCTCCTCCTGTCTTCAGAGGTGCTCCCTCTCATCTTTCTCAGTTGTGAGGTGCCCCCTCCTCCTGTCCTCAGAGGTGCTCCCTCTCATCTTTCTCAGTTGTGAGGTGCCCCCTCCTCCTGTCCTCAGAGGTGCTCCCTCTCATCTTTCTCAGTTGTGAGGTGCCCCCTCCTCCTGTCCTCAGAGGTGCTCCCTCTCCTCTTTCTCAGTTGTGAGGTGCTCCCTCCTTCTGTCCTTAGAGGTTGCTCTCTCCTCTCAGTTGTGAGGTGCCCCCTCCTCCTGTCCTCAGAGGTTGCTCTCTCCTCTCAGTTGTGAGGTGCCCCCTCCTCCTGTCCTCACAGGTTCTCTCTCCTCTCAGTTGTGAGGTGCCCCCTCCTCCTGTCCTTAGAGGTGCTCTCTCCTCTCAGTTGTGAGGTGCCCCTCCTCCTGTCCTTAGAGGTTTCTCTCTCCTCTCAGTTGTGAGGTGCCCCCTCCTCCTGTCCTCAGCGGTGCTCCCTCTCATCTTCTCAGTTGTGAGGTGCCCCTCCTCCTGTCCTCAGAGGTGCTCCCTCTCATCTTTCTCAGTTGTGAGTTGCCCCTCCTCCTGTCCTCAGAGGTGCTCCCTCTCCTCTTTCTCAGTTGTGAGGTGCTCCCTCCTTCTGTCCTTAGAGGTTGCCCTCTCCTCTCAGTTGTGAGGTGCCCCCTCCTCCTGTCCTCAGGGGTGCCCCCTCCTCCTGTCCTCAGAGGTTGCTCTCTCCTCTCAGTTGTGAGGTGCCCCCTCCTCCTGTCCTCAGAGGTGCTCCCTCTCCTCTCTCTCAGTTGTGAAGTGCCCCTCCTCCTGTCCTCAGAGGTGCTCTCTCAGTTGTGAGGTGCCCCCTCCTCATGTCCTCAGAGGTGCTCCCTCTCAGTTGTGAGGTGCCCCCTCCTGTCCTCAGAGGTGCTCCCTCTCAGTTGTGAGGTGCTCCTTCCTCCTGTCCTCAGAGGTGCTCCCTCTCAGTTGTGAGGTGCCCCCTCCTCCTGTCCTCAGAGGTGATCGCTCTCAGTTGTGAGGTGCCCCTCCCCCTGTCCTTAGAGGTGCTCTCTCTCAGTTGTGAGGTGCACCCTCCTCCTGTCCTCAGAGGTTGCTCTCTCCTCTCAGTAGTGAGGTGCCCCCTCCTCCTGTCCTCAGAGGTACTCTCTAGTCTCTCTCAGTTGTGAGGTGCCCCCTCCTCATGTCCTCAGAGGTACTCTCTAGTCTCTCTCAGTTGTGAGGTGCCCCCTCCTCCTGTCCTCAGAGGTACTCTCTAGTCTCTCTCAGTTGTGAGGTGCCCCCTCTGTCCTCAGAGGTGCTCCCTCTCCTCTCTCTCACTTGTAGGGTGCGAGGTCCTGGGAGAAGCCCTGACTCCTCCACACCCATCCTGTGAGTCCAGGGCTGAGGATTAGTCACTCGCTCATCTCAGTCAGGTTCCTCTTTCACATGTCCATGTTCCCTTCACACAGATGCTCTCATTCTGCAATACACAGCAGCCCTGGAGATAGAAGCTTCATTACCATCAGGACTTCTGCACATTCTTTCAGAAGTTGGGGTGTGCCCTCCTGTGAGGGACTGATAGCACAGGAGGGCACTATAGTGTCTGCCACCATACAAAACTGCAAGCAAATCTTTATGCCAATAAAAGTCAATGAGAATCCTGACGTTTTGTGCACATGTTGCTCATTTTTCCATTGCAGAAATAAATCTGCAGCCTGTCAATTCTTGCAACAGTTTCCTGCATCAGAATGCATTAAAATTACATTTTTTTCTGCCCAGACATGCAGATTTGATGGAGAAATTTCTGCAACCAATTACTCAACGTGCGCTCATAGCCATACAGTTTGATAATTTTAGTATTTTCTTGCGTAACAGAGAAAATGACAGCCTATTTTCTTTTTACGGACTGTTCTGTAATTTCTGGATTGTAATTCCCGTACCAGACAGACCCTGATGTAAAACAAGTGTGATGCTTCTTGTATAAGATATTATTAAAAAGAAAAAACCGCTTGGCATCGCCATTCAAGGACCCATCCTTTGGCTCAAAATGTGGCGGTGCTGTGCTGTAAGGCTATGTTCATGTGGCGCCCCTGCGGCTAGGCGTCACAGGGTAGTATTGCACTTTAATGAAATGTGTTTTCTTTTCCCTGTAAAGTTGTCAGTTCAGGGTTAAACCTTATGGAGTCTGTACTTAGACCCACTTAGGAGCACACCATTTAGAATAGGGGGCCGATAATTTAGTAGGTCCCAGGAGGGTGGGGGTGGAGCCTAGGATAGGGAAAAGCTTAGTTTACCTCAGACGGTGCTGGGAAGGCAGACAGGAAGGTCAGGCCTGACAGCCCAGCTGAAAGGAGGGAACCCCATCATTAAGTGGGGGCCCAGGACAGCAGGCAACAGACCAGGATTGGTTGGAGCCGGCTGGTTGCGTTGAGGGAACACCGGCAACGCAGGAAGGCGAGGCAGATAGCAGTTCAGCTCTATCTGCAGACTGACGAGCTGCAGGCCCATAGGAACCGGGTTGCTGACAGTGCCACAAGGTACCTCGCCCTTCAGGACCACACTAGATCCAAGATCACAGGGGTAACGGCCGTGTATCGGTGGCGGGAGTGACTGGTCTCCCCTTAGTACTGGGAAAGGAATACTCGTGCCCCCACCGTGGGAGATCAAGGGACTGGCGGGAGAGCTCTGCGAGGGTGGTAGGAGTGAGAAAGAAAGGAGACCCTGAAAGACAAAGACAGAGAACATCTAGAGACTCCATAGGGGAAATCCTGAGCTGGCAACATCACCCTGCAAACCAAACTGTACCGTGTTCCATTTTACCATCGACCGGTACTCAGTAAAGTGAAGTTAAACTTGAACTGGTTTCCGTTACTCTACCCGCCGGTGCCCGGAGGGCTCAGCACGACCAGCAGCTCCGCAGAGGGGTAAGAACTGCAATACCATTCAGCACTACAACTCCCTACATCCACACTTTCTATCACCGCTGCCCTGAGGTAATATCTCCACCTGTAGGGAGCTGTTCCACACTCTGCTGCACCCACCATCACCTCAGCGGCTGGCTTGCAGCACTGGTACCAGCTTACCGGGAACTACAGGTGGCATCACGATCCCCTGTAAATACCCTCTTCTCCCCCCATCACCACCGTCTACTTCAAATGATCACCAGGGCACAGCACCGGGATCCCGACCACCTGTGATCTCCCCACCCAAGCTACCATCAGTCCCGGTGTCCGAGTACCCCTAGCCCTGGACGCATCATTTTCTGGCGTCTACGGACAGGACAGAACTGGTCTGGTGAAACCAGGTAAAGTGCGCCCAAAAAGACTTTGTTAACTGTTTATGAACTGCCAGTCTGCTATTACTGAAATACTAATGCGCCACAGAAGGAAAGGAGCGGGAAGATAAGCCCCGCCCCCTTCATTCTGCTGAGGGTGAAGAGAGCAATGGCGGGCTCACAAATATAAAAGACTGTGCTGGCCCAGGGGCGTGCCTCGGCCCCTCAGCATCCATGGGCCATCCAAAAGGCGCCAAAATGTCTCCCCGCCCCTTTGCTCTCAATCAATCAAGGGGGCGGGTCGAGCGCCAGCCCACACCGGTTCTGGACTATACAAACTAAGCAGGATGCGGCCGGGAGCAGACTCGAGATACCTGATCAGACTCCGGACCCATTACCTGTAACCGGCTGTGAGGCAATGGCGTCCCAGCTGCTGATTCCCTGGGATCAGTTTACGCACCCCTTGTGGAGCCCGGAGAGGAAGATATCACCGAGGTGGAGGACTTCATCCAATTCCCGAAGGCGCCCGAGCTGACGGAGGAGGAGCCAAGTGCAAGTGAAAGCGGCCAGGTCAGTGTCGGGGAGGAAGTGGAGAATCTGGAGGAGGAAGGAGCCATCGGTGGTACAGAATGGCCGGGCCCCGCGAGCTATGGAGGGTCGCGGTACCAGCATCAGTAGCAGCGGCTGGAGAGAGAAGAGTGACTCTATCTGCAGTTCCCCAGGGCCACTCGGACCGGGACCTGTACCATGAGGATGTGATCACTTACGAGCCCCACGCAGGTCCCCGCGGGTGGTTTGCAGTCCAGGTCAGTAAGGTTGAGCAGTAAGGAGTTAACCCGGTATTGCACTGCTGAAAAATGAAAACTGTGCCTTTAAATGAATGTTTTGCATAGCCTTGTTGTTTTCCCTTGCAGTACTTGATGGACATTAATCAAGAGACTTGCTACCTGGTTCCAGTTGAGCCAGTATGGACTAGATTATAGTCACTGTTTAATGCAACGTTAAAAGTAATGCACCTCCCACAAGGGAAGAACCAAAAGTAATCTTATTGTTTAATACATGGTAAAAATGTTAATATGTTATCAATGGTAGTGAACTAAGGGTGGAGGAACTGGATTAGCCCCCATGCACATCAAATTAGGAAAAGAAAGTGCCTGGGGGTGGTCTAAGTAAAGCCAGGCCTCCTAAGCAGAGACGCCCGAATTGTTCATAGTTATGTATAAAAAAATGTGCTTTATTCCAGGTTTGTTTAACACCCGCGGATGAGTGTGTTTCACCAAGGGAGTGTGTGGCGCCCCTGTGGCTAGGTGCCACAGGGTAGTATTGCATTGTAATAAAATGTGTTTTCTTTTCCCTGTAAAGTTGTCAGTTCGGGGTTAAACCTTATGGAGTCTGTACTTACACCCACTTAGGACCACACCACTTAGAATAGGGGGGCTGGTAATTTAGTAGGTCTCAGGAGGGTGGGGGTGGAGCCTAGGATAGGGTAGTGTGAGGAAAAGCTTAGTTTACCTCAGACAGAGCTGGGAAGGCAGGCAGAAAGGTCAGGCCTGACACCTCAGCTGAGTGGAGGGAGCCCCATCTTTAAGTGGGGGCCCAAGACAGCAGGCAACGGACCAGGACTGGTTGGAGCCGGCTGGTCACGTTGAGGGAACACCGGCAATGCAGGAAGCCGAGGCGGCCAGGAGTTTAGCCCTGACTGCATTCTGACAAGCTGCAGGCCCATAGAACCAGGTTGCTGACAACGCCACAAGTTACCTCGCCCCTCAGGACCACACTAGATCCAGGACCGCAGGGGTAACGGCCCGAGTACAGGTGACGGGAATTGAGCAACCCCGTTAAATCCAGGAAAGGACAACCGTGCCCCACCGTGGGAGATCAAGGGACTGGCGGGAGAGCTCTGCGAAGGTGGTAGAAGTAAGGAAGGAAGGAGACCCTGAAAGACAAAGGCAGAAAACATCTAGAGACTCCATAAGGGGAACCCTGAGCTGGCAACATCACCCTGCAAACCAAACTGTACCGTGTTCCGTTTTATCATCTGCCGGTACCCAGTAAAGTGGAGTTAAATTTGAACTGGTTTCCGTTATTCTTCCCGCTGGTGCTTGGAGGGCTCAGCAGCAGCTCAGCAGAGGGGTAAGATCTACAACTCCCCATCCATCATCATCCACATTTCTATCACCGCTGCCCTGAGGTAATATCTCCACCTGTAGGAAGCTGTTCCACACTCTGCTGCATCCACCATCACCTCAGCGGCCGGCTTGCAGCACCGGTACCTTTATTACTAGGAACTACAGGTGGCGTCATGATCCCCTGTAAATAACCCCTTCTCCCCATCATCAACATCTCCTCAATGATCACCAGGGCTTGGCACCGGATCCAGACCACCCGTGACTCCCCACAAATCCATCAGCCCCGGTGTCAGAGTACCCCTAGCCCTGGCCGCATCATTCACACGCTGCGTTTTTGCAGTGTTTTTTTGAGGATCCATTATTCCAGTGAAATGCAGTGACATTTGGCTTCCCAGCCAAGCCAATATATTTCCCAAATTAGCGTTTAGACGCTCCGCATTTTTGAGGATCCGCTTTCACTAGAAGAAAGCGGATCCTCAAAAAGAATGAATATGTCAATTTGTTTGCGCTTTTGAGGATGCACTTTTTTATTGCCCCCATTGTAGAATGGGCTTTAAAATAGCGCATCCTGAAAAGCGCACCGTGTGAATGGTGATGTGTGTTTTTTTAAAAGTGCATCCTTTTTACAGATCCTCAAGCAATACTGCAAAAGAGCAGCGTGTGAACTTGGCCTAAGATCTGGGCAACTCGATATCCAAAGAAGCAAGTGGAGAGTAGCAGAACTTCACTGTGCAAAAAAATGTTGTTAAATTAGTTCCAAAACTCCATTGAGAGCTGAGCTGAGGGGAATGAGCGGAGCGTGTAGACAACAGTCCTTTCCCAATGTATTTAGTGATCCTACAGAGTGACAATAGCTTTCTTCTTTTAAAGACAGCCCCCAACAAATGTCACAACACCAACACATCAATAGAAAATGAATTAAATATATAGAAAGTATCAATAATGTTGAAAAAACTGATGTTATTTCTCTCATTAAAACCTTAAAGGTGTTGTCCGGGCTTTTTATAAAATCTGTGTGTGTATCTAGGTTACAGAATGCTCACAGTTTGTAATTTACACCCTGTTAGCATTTTGTATTGTTACCTACATATCAGCATACCACGTGCGTGGAGGAGCTGCTCATCCCCAACTAGAGGTGTGTTTTGGAGCTTGGTTGTAACGTCACAACTGGACATTGTGCTCCAGTCTTCGGCAGATCTGCCCAAGTATTCAGCACAGTTCATTCTCCTTCACCATGTCCATGCCGTCACTGCCGCAGTCTCCCCTCTGTGAAAGATATGACCACGCACACACCAAAGTACTGACAGAGAGTGGTCTACTTCACAGAGGCGCAGCAGTAATGCAGGGAGGATCGCTTCAGTGACAGCATTAGGCATAGTGAAGGAGAATGAACTGCACTAAAGGTGGAGAAGGGCCTGCTGGAGACTAGGGCAGGCTTGCTGGAGACTGGGTGTAACTTCCAGTTGTGATATTATAACCAGGCTCCAAAACAACATGCCTCTAGACAGGGGTGAGCAGCCCCTCCACACGCGCAGCATGCTGATATCTACCATAGGTAATCATGCAAAATGCTAACAGATTGTAAATTACAAACTGTTAGCATTTTGCAGCTGGATGCACAAATTTATAAAAAGCCCGGACAACCCCATTAAGTTCTGAATGATCCATTTTGCTTCTCTGGATTATAAGGGTATGGGTCCACGCTGCAGATTTGGTGCATCATGTGGCCTTTTGCACACCTTGTGTTTTTTGGTGCCGTTTTGTTACAAATCTGCATACCTATTCTTCTCCCCTCTTGTATCTGTACGAACAAATTGTCCACATTTATTGCACTTGTCCTTGTCTGCCCTTTTGGCATGTAAAGTACCATGGAATTTAATGGAGCTATATAAATAAATAATAATGATAATAATATTCTGAAGCCAGCAAAGTCGATGAGAATTCTGAAGTGATGTGCACATGTTGCTTTATTTTTCTTTGCAGATTTGCTTGCATTTATGTCAATTCTTGGTGCGGATTTCCTGCATTTTT
The DNA here is from genome assembly GCA_033576535.1 of Allobates femoralis. Taxonomy (NCBI): domain Eukaryota; kingdom Metazoa; phylum Chordata; class Amphibia; order Anura; family Aromobatidae; genus Allobates; species Allobates femoralis. The sequence continues at coordinate 323,176,085 of JARQOC010000004.1, read as the reverse complement.
CAGCCCTTCACCATTGACTTCATTAAGAAGAAAGCATGGCACAAATCTTCACCAAAAATGCATTGAGTTTTTCTGCCAGATGATGCAGAAAATACTAAACGTGCCCACTTAGGCTATGTTCTCACAGGGCGTTTTTGCTGTAGTTTTTGGTTTTATACAAAAAGACAGCAAAATCTCATGAAAACCACAGGATAATGTCAGCCATGGTATTTTGAGTTAAATACTCAAGATTTAAGTTTACTGCAGTGTGTGAACATAGCCATAGCCTGTTTGAGTGTTTTTTCTGCCAGAGGATGCAGATTTGCTTCAAAAAATATCTGCACCAAATACTCATCATGTTCACATAGCCTTATGGCCCTTTACACACACCAACTTATCTGTCCAACTTCTGACCAACTTACTGTTGCAGTGAAATCATGGACACATTGTTCCATTTGTACATAGCCACAAAATGGAGCAATGTGTCCAAGATTTCACCGCAACCAGTAAGTTGGTCTGAAGTTGGACAGATAAGTTAGTGTGTGTAAAGTGGCCCTCATGTAAATGAGGCAGTGTGTAGACAACTTGGAGGGTGTAGTCACTGGCAGGTTAATAGTTAACATTTATGCCAAATGTCAGAAGATGCTGCGGGACCTGTGTGATGTCACGATCATGTGACTATAATAGGTGGCGCTAAGTCTCCATAGCCCATATGATTTTGCTTGCTTAGCTCCGCCCACTGTGCTCACACGATCGTTACATCACACTGGTCCTTTATACAGAGAAGTTAACAGTGAGTTAACTATTAACCTGCCAGTGACTACATCCTTCAAGGTGTAGTCACTGCCTCAGAAAATGTAAGTTAGTGTATACCATTACACTGTGAGCTGAGACAGGGATAGTTAGACTAGTACTATGAAGCAAAAAGTACAGACAGTGATAGCTGAGAGGCATAAATGACCTGACAGGTTCCCTTTAAAGATTGTTACTTCCTCCCTTAACAGGGAGAATAACCATTCCTAATCCTGCAAATGTAAGAATTGATGGTTCAGCTTGATGCTTTTCTCTCACATGTGTGATTTATCTGATTGTGCGTCTAATCTTAAGGCCCCGTCACACACTATGATATTGCTAACAATATCGTTGAAACATCACGGGTTTGCAGTCGTTCAAACGACGTAACGACGCCGTTCAGTGTGATATGTACAAACGATCAACAATTATCGGGCAGATCATTGATGGGAGATTGGTGAACCGGACCTCAAACCAAACGATGATTGTACGTTCAACCTGCAGCATGGGTGTGTGTGACACCTTGATAACAATGTCGTTAACAACTTCCCCTATTCAGAACATAGGAATATAGGCATCCAAATGACTGCTAATATCATTTGCTTGTTGCGGAGTCGATGCGGAGTCGTTCAAGCGATGTAGGTCAAGTCGGATCGTTGATCGGATCGTTCGGATGTTGACGTGTGTTGACAGGGCACAGGGCCTTTAGACTAATGTAGTGATGTATTAGAATGTATCTGGCACCTGTGTAGATAGGACTACAATGCTATAATGTAATGGATCATCAAACGACTATGCATTTTTTTTACCTGCATATTTCTGTATCTAATACAAGTCTATGGGAAAAAATCTGTACAGAAAATTCAGCATATCCACAAGAAAAATTGACATGGTAGATTTGTAACATGCAGGTCAGTTTACACTGAGCAAAAAATAACCATGGTGGGCACAAGATGTCTATAAATCCCCTCCACTTTGCTGGAACTGTAAGATGCTGCGTAACAAGGAGAAACCACGTAGAATCAAAAAATCACCATAAGCTCATTGTGGGAATGTTGCCCTAAGTTATGTGCATACGTATTGGGATTTGGTGGAGAAAAACACAGCCACAAAAACATGCATGTATTGGTTCAGATATTTCCTGTTCAATTGGATTGGGTGAAATCTGTCGCAAAAATGCCAAAAGACATGCTGCAAATTTATTCTACACCAAATCTGCAAGAAGAAAATACTTAATGTGTGCATGAGACTTCATGGTTCTCATTAACTTTGCTGGCATCTTGATTCCCTTCATATTTTGGGACAAATATGCACTTAAAAACGCTGCAAAACCACACGTGCACACAGCCTAAGCAATCAGTAAATTGGACTTTATGTGTACTCAGATTAAATCTTGCTCAAATTTTTTTAATACTTTGAACACCTATCTATTATATAATCACGAATGGTTTTTTTGCCCCTTTTGAGTCCGCTCGCGCTGCGAGTCAGCGTGGTCATGTGGATACGCCCGAAGCATTGGCCGCGCAGCGGCCATTGCGAGCAGTTCTAAGGCGACTCGCTATGCCCGCGCAGCGGGCATTGCGAGTGACCTTAGCAGCGCGAAGCATTGGCCGCGAAGCGGCCATTGCGAGTCAGAGACTCGCTCTTCTAGAATCCCGATGCATGTGCATCGGGCACCCAGCTAGTGTTTTATAATTGACATATAATAACTAAGCAAAACCATGCCAATTGTAAATGAGTGGTGATCAAAAGGTTAATATGAAAAAAATCTCTGCTGTGCAAATAGGAAAAATTAAAGGGTATATCTGGGATTTTTATATGTTATATATATAAAAATGTGTCCAAGCACTACCGTAATAGGCAGGTAGTTGCCACCTACCTGCCTGTTGTGCTCATCGCCATTCACCGTTATCACAGGGGATATCATTGCTGTGTCAACAGAGCGGTAACTTCTTTTCTGCTCAGCACTGTGAAAGGGACAAGACAACTGAGCACATGCTGATTGACCACTGGATCCCCACTATTAAACAGCTATGATGCCTGTCAACAGAGCCGAGAAACCTCTCTGTCGACGTGATGTTAGCATCACCAGGCACAACAAGCAGGTAGGTGGCAGCTATCTGCCATTTAGTGCTTAGGCACATTTTTGCCTCTCTTTCAATGTGAACAACACTATGCACAACAGGCAGGTACGTGAAAGCTACCTGCCAGTTAATGCTTAGGCACATTTTTTTGTCCCTATAAATCCCGGATAGCCTCTTTAAATATTGGTAGGTAGCAAGTCAATAAAAAGCTCCCCAACATCAGAAATGTAGGTAAAATACATTAATGATGGTCAGGAGCTTTAAGGATTTTTCTGAGTCCTCACTTCCACATCATGAGGAAAGCTTGCTGATGTTGCACTGACGGGCACATGATAAATCTCGTGCATGACATATACATTTTTACATGCATATCTAATAATATGTTGTGCATTATACACTAGCAGGCTATAGGTTCAAGCCTGGTGCATGAAACAGACTTTATAACTTACCCTCCAGTCTGTGAGGAGTTTACTATAGGCTAAGAGCAGTGGTTTAAAGGGGCTGTCTGCTCCACATAATTTCATACTTCTGAATCCTGACAGCATGGGATGCACAAGCTTTGAGGATTCACCAGTATTGTAGGAGAGAGCAGGCAATCAATTTCTTGCAATCAATTTCTTGCAAGAAGGCGATTTGCATTCATACATCACATGCTGAATAGGCGTGCCTCATTCTCATAATTCACTTAACCCCTTCACCACCGAGCCTGTTTTGACCCCAATGACCAGACCATTCTTTGCAATTCTGACCAGTGTCACTTTATGTTATGACTCTGGAAACGTCAACAGATTCCACTGAAGCCTCTTTCACATGTATGTGTCTCCAGTACATGTGCCATGCATGCAGTGATATGCCGGAGACATGTACATACGTACATGTTAATGAATGGACACTTTCAGACATCCATGAATCAGCACAGAGCGTGTCTCCATGTGGAGAAGAAGGTGATATGGGATCATGGCTGCTCGGTTCCCGGTTCCGTGCCCTGGACCCTCAGTGGCGGGGATTAGGGGGAATGGTGTTGAGGATGGGGGGGTAGTAGTGTCGTGACGCCACCTGTGGTACCTGGTAACGGTGGATACCAGCACTGCGGCCGGTCACTGAGGTGATGGTGGTGCAGCTCAGTGTAGTACAGCTCCCCACAGGTGGTGCTTTACCTCAGGGCAGCGAGGGTGAATGAGGGAAGTCATAGTAGCGGCTTGCGGGGGACGTGGTGGGCAGCAGCGGGGAAGCAGACTCACATACACAATAGTCTTTGTTTCGGTACCTTTTACTGATGTCCGGTAACCGGTACAGTCCAAGAGGGGTACCAGGTTCTCGGTGCAATTTGGGATTTTCACCTTGAGAGTTGTGAAGCATCCTCTGCTTCTGTGTACGGTGGTTTGGGGTAAGTCCTGCCTATAACTGAACTTGCCGCTTTCTTCCCTCTCAGGGCTTTACTCTGTAATCGACAATGAAGGCCTTCTGTGGGGTCCCTATACTCCTCTTGGGCCCCTAGTCCTGTGCTTGGTTAGGTTTGAGTGTATCTATTAAGTTAGTACCTCAGGGGAATAGATCCTCCTGGTTTCCAGGCTTTTCCTGCTTCAGTGTTTCTCCTGCAGGGTTGTTCTCCGATGTCCGGGTGAGCTAAAGGGATGCTATATACGGTCCCTTGTCCTTTTCCTTATCCTCACTGGCCTCCGTCCCTCTCTCTGGGGTGCGCCACAGCGGGTCAGTGTCCCTTGGTTCTGGGCCTTGCTTCGCCCAGCAACCAGGTCTTTCCAGACCTTCTCTAGGCTGCTTCACTAGACTCAACTGCCCTCTTCACTGCTCATAGCAGACTCACTGCCTAACTGACTCCTCCCCTCAGGCCTGGATGATCTTTTATAGGAGATCTGACTTAAGGCAGCCAGTAGAGCTCCCTTCCAGGTCTGGGGTTGTAGATGTTGTGTGCTGTGGGTACCAAAGTGTAAATCCCTCTTTGCACCGGATGGGTCCTGTGGCAATCCCCAGCAGGGGTGCCACAAAAGCAGATCTTGTAAATGTGAGAAACTTTGTGCTAATGCAACATTTTTGTGAAAAAAAAGAAAAAATTCAATATGTCGACCTAATATTATCAAATTCTGTTAAGTACCAGTGGGTTCAAAATGTTCACTTTAGCCCTGGATGAAATCCTTTTAAAATCTAGTTTCCAAAATGTGTGGGGGTTTATGCTGTTTAGGGCAGTTACATTGCAGTGACTGCTCACTGCGAGGACTGTTCTCACACTGACTGAGCAATAGCTGTAAGAGCAATGACGTCAGGTAAACATCTGTGACCTCAGATGAACTCAGGTGATATCACCGCTCTCACAGCCATGGCTCTGTAAGTGTGAGAGTGGTCCTTGCGGTGACCGGTTACTGTAACATAGTCGCTCACTGCAATGTAGCAGAGCCAGGAGGTCTCAATGAACATCGTGCTATGGATTTACCGTCCGAGTTGAGTATGTTTGGGAGATAATTAATGGGTAAAAGAGGGAGTTTTTGTGTTTTGATACAAATAAAGTATTTTTCTCTGTGTGTGTGTTTTTTAACTATGTACAGGACTGGTAATGTGGGGGTCTCATAGAGACCTGAACCTCAGCAATCCAGGGCTTGATGACAGCTGTCAATACTCAGCTGTCATTAATCCCTCATATTAATCCAATTTCCAATGCACCAGGACAATCGAGAAGAGCCAGGTAAAGCATCAGGATTTGGCAATTCCAATGAATGTGCTAAATTCTGGGGTGGCTGCGGACTGCTATTCATACTCTGGGGGGGCAATATCTATGTGCCTTCCCAGGGTGACAATATTAACCCCCAGACATGTGGTTTATCTTGGCTAAGTATCAAATTGGGTTGGACCCTGCTCATTTTTTAAAAATTATTTATTTAAATAAATAAAAAAAATCCCAATGAGGTGCCTGTATTTGATACTCAGCCAATATATAAGCTCACAGCAGGGGCTGCAGGCTGAAGCTGTTTGCTTTATATGGGCCGAGTTAAAAAATACAAGGGACCACTTGCAATTTTTTTTTCAATTATTTATTTCTGTGAAGGGACAGCCAATGGAAACACAGTAGCCCCCAATCATCGCTGATGGGGCGCGGTATCCAGCATGCTGTGGCACGCCTCTGAGAAATCACTAGGCGATGCAGATTCCATCCCTATCGCCTGTTCACACGCCAAAACAAGGACAATTCACCTTCAGGGTTGCCTCTGGTTTTTGAACAATGCTCTGAAACTGCAACCGGAGCAACTATAAAAATCATCATCGCTTTCCACAATTACACGCCACAATTTCGTAGCAATTTCAAGGCAACGGTGACGGAAATCCCGATTGCCTCTCATTTGCTACACCGTAGTTGCGGCATGTAAAGGTACCTTTACCAAACTACCTGGACCCGTACCATCAGAGACTGTACTCTGGACTATACCTGAATCATCAGTACACAAACAACAACCCTGTGTGTGACTGTTATTGCATCCCCTGATCCTGCTCCCTCCATAGACTGTCCTGCAATTCCCATATACCACAACTGCCCCAGGGATCCGGCTCCACCTATGGGGAGCATAACCATCAGCCTGCCCTACCATCACCCCAGAAGTCTGACCCACAGCCCCGGTAACCATTCCGGAACCGTAGGTGGTGTCACAAACTACTTTTATTTTTATTATTTTTACTGACTCTTTTCAGCGACCACCAGGGCCTCAGGACCGGGCACAGGCCCAGTGGCATCCCCTGTGAACCAATTCCCGGAACCGGGTACGATACAGCCCTGGGGTGGGTCAGCTTTATTATTCAGATCCTTGTAGTCTGAAACCGTTAAATACATTCCTGAGTGACCAATTGTCTCGAGATGTCACCTAGTTGATAAATTGAGTCCACCTGTGTGTAAATTATTCTTAGGGCTCGGACAACTCATCAGAATTTCGCTGAGGAGACTCTGAAAGGGCTGGAGCAGTGACCCTGAACAGCTTCTCCCTATCTGGACGGGGCTGTCAGCTGCTTCTGTTTTTGTGCAGCCCCAGACTTCCCTCCAGAGAGGGAGAAACCGTTCAGGGTCACTGCTCCAGTCCTTTCAGAGTCTCCTCAGTCAAACTCTGATGTAACTAGGAAAGTGTGTCCAAGCCCTTAGTATAACTTACTACAGCTGTTCTTTGAAGGTCTTAAGTTACCATTAAACGTCGCAACATTGCATGCAATTTCTCTTACAATTTGCTGGTTGCAGTGAAATCATGGACACATTGTTACATTTGTACACAGCAACAAAATGGAACAATGTGTCCATGATTTCACTGCAACCAGTGAGTTGCAAGCAATATATCTATGTGTGTAAGGGTACCTTTAGAGGTTTTTTGAGAAAGCAGGGACAGGGAACCTGGTCAGAGTTGATGGGAAGGTGGATGGAAATAAGTACAGGACAATCCTGGAGGAAAACCTCTTAGGGGCTGTAAAATACTTGAGACTGGGGCATAGGTTCACCTTACAGCAGGACAAGGACCCTAGACAAACTGCTAGAGGTAGAATAGATTTAGATCAAAGTATATGTGTCTTAACGGTCCAAAGTCCAGACCCAAATTCCATTGAGAATTTGAAGCAAGACTTAAAAATTGCTCTTCACAGACGCTCTCCATCTAATCTGACTGAGCTGGAGCTATTTTGCAAAGAAGAATAGGCAAATGTTTCAGCCTCTAGATGAGCAAAGTTGGTAGAGTCATACCTCTAAAGACTTGCAGCATTAATTGCAGAGAAAAGTGGTCCTACAAAGTATTAACTTAGGGCTGACTACAAATACATGTCACAATTTTCAGATATATTTTTCAATATTTAGAAAACCATGTATTATTTCGTTTACAAGGCATAAATACTTGCTACTTTGTGTTGGCTTATCACAAAAATCCCAATAAAATACATGTAAATTTGTGGATGTAATGTGGAAATGTTTACGGGATATGAATACTTTTTCACGGAATGTGTATCTAACTTCACTATTATTGAAGGGGGTTTTAAGTACCATTAAACCTTTTTGCAAACAGCATACAAAGGTATAAAATAACAAAAAAAGACTTACTTTAAGAATCTCCTGGCACATGAAATGGTGTGTCCAAACATGATACCTGCAACCAACACTATGGAGTCATCACTCAGACCAGTGATAGATTGCAATAATCACATGTCAGGATGACATAACATGGCTTGATTTGGGTGAAGAAAGATCAGCGGGGGACCAGGGAATTGTCAGCATAGGAACGGCAGGGGATGAGTATATTTGTTTATTTATAGCATTTGAGTTTGTATTTTGTTAACATTTCATGGGCCTAGAAAATCTACTTACCTTAACCCTTCATGACCCAGCCTATTTTGACCCTAAAGACCTTGCCATTTTTTCCAATTCTGACCAGTGTCCCTTTATGAGGTAATAACTCTGGAAGCTTCAACGGATCCTAGCGATTCGGAGATTGTTTTTTTGTGCCCTATTGGGCTTCATGTTAGTATTAAAGTTAGGTCGATAATTTTTGCGTTTATTTGTGAAAAAAATCAAAAATATGGCAAAAATTTAGAAAATTTAGCAATTTTCAAATTTGAATTTTTTTTCTCCTAAACCAGAGAGGTATGTGACACAAAATAGTTAATAAAAACATTTCCCACATGTCTACTTCACTTCAGCACAATTTTGGAAAAAAAAAAAATTGTTAGGAAGTTATGAGGGGTCAAAATTAATGAGGAATTTTTCATTTTTCCACCAAAATTTACAAAACCATTTTTTTTAGTGATCACATCGCATTTGAAGTCCCTTTGAGGGGTGTACATGACAGAAAACACCCAAAAGTGACACCATTCCAAAAGCTGCACCCCTCAAGCTACTCAAAACTACATTCAAGAAGATTATTAACCCTTTAGGTGCTTAACAGGAACTAAGCAAAGTGGAAACAAAAAAAATGGATATTTTAATTTTTCTAACAAAAATGTTCTTTTAGTCTCAATTTTTTCATTTTCACATGGGCAACAGGATAAAATGGATCCTAAAATTTGTTGGGCAATTTCTCCTGAGTATATCGATACCTTATATGTGGTCATAAACCACTGTTTGGGCGCACGGCAGGGCTCAGAAGGGAGGGAGCGCAATTTGACTTTTGGAGCTAATTTTCATTCAAAAAGTGAAATTGCGCTCCCTCCCTTCTGAGCCCTAGTAAATAGTCAAAAAAAAAAATACACCACACAGAGAAAAAAATCTTTTTATTTGAAAGAAAAAAAACACAAACAAAATTCGGACTCCATCTTTATTGTAAAGATCCGACGTAGTCCACAACAATGGTCCCACGACGCTCGATCGCCTCTGACGTAGTCCACAACGAAGATCCCACAACACTCGATCACCTCTGCTCAATCCAGAGACTTCAGCAAGGGATCAAGTGTCCTTCCTACAGTCTCTGGGGTCACAGATACGGTGCGCTGTATGACAATGATCTGTCATACAGTGCACCATGACTATGATCCCAGAGACTACAACAGAGGACACTTGATCACTTGTTGCTACCCATCATCCACACATGCACCCATCATCCACACGCGCAGACATCCACGCACGCGACACACATCCACGCACGCAGCATCGACGCACGCACACACATCCACGCATGCAGACACATCCACGCACGCACACATCCATCCATCCGCATGCAGCACACAACCAATGCACGCAGAACATCCACGCACGCAGACACATCCACACACGCAACATCAATGCATGCAGACATCCAACCATGCAGGACACCTACCAGCACATCCGCACGCACATTCACGCAGCAGGCATCCACGCACTGCAACACCATCACGCATGTGCAGACACATCCACACACGCACACATCCGTCCATGCATGCACAAATCCACGCACGCAGAGACATCCACGCACTCAGAGACATCCACGCAGCAGACATCCACGCATCCATCATTCATTCATTCATTCATTCATACATACATACATACATACCTCATCCAGGAGGAAGGAGCCCGGAAGAGGAGCAGTGGCCCACACCGGAGCTGGACGGCGGCTGCACTGGCGGACCTGCCGGTAGGTGAGAGAGGGGTGGGGTGGAGATACGGGGCATGAGGGTGTTAGTTTCATCAGCCCCCTCCGTGATCGCACTGGAGGGGGCAGAGGAACCTGACAGGTGGCGGCGGTGATAGTCATTTACCGCCGCGGGTATACCGCCGGCAGTTGACTGTTACCGCCATCGTGGGGAAGGGGGTAGGAAAGTGATCGGGGGGCCTTGGAGGGAGAGGGGGCTAGGAGGGAGAGGGCACCTGACATCCCGCCCCTCCAGATCTGATTGGAGAGCTCAAATCAGATCTGGAGGGGATTACTCGCTCTGATTGGCAGTCTGAATTTCAACTGCCAATCAGAGTGAGTTTAGCCAGGGGGGGTTAATCCACTCCCCGTGGGGTGAACTACAGGTTGTCACTGTGCATTAGCTACAGTGACACCTGAGTCACCCCCCTCACATGGGCCGCAGGAGCCTGATCATTTCATGGCCCACCTCCTGGGCCATAGGTCGGGAACGCACCAACTTTCATGGCCTAAATGGTGGGCCAAGGGTCGGGAAGGGGTTAAATGTCCATTATCCACTTCCGTCTGGACGTCCCTGAATCCCACAATGCACCGCGTCGACAGGAAGCTGCGCCATATTACCATTACCAAAGTAATGAGTATGGTAATATGGCGCCGGTTGGCAACAGTACTGACATCTGCTGCTCACCTCCTTCTGCCACCTTCTGCTCTCCCACCCACAGCCCCCTCACCTGCTCGACATCCGGGCCCGCTGCTCACTGATAACATATCATTTACCCCAGGTTACAGGACCTGTGGTGATGTCACAGTCATGTGAACAGTCACATGACCGGAGATCACAGCTCCTACGGTACTAAGGTAAGGATTTACTCACTGCAGTGACTTGGACTGCAGCCAAGTAGAGTGGGGGGGGATGGAAAGAAGGGGCAGAAGGATGGAGCAGAAAGAGGGACAGAAAGAGAAATCAGAAAGAGGGGGAAGAAAGAAGAGGCAGAAATGAGGGGCAGAAAGAGGGGGCAGAAGGAGGAGCAGAAAGAATTGGCAGAAAGGAGGAGCAGAAAGAGTGGACAAAAAAAAGAGCAGGAAGAGGGACAGAAAGAAGGGGCAGAAAGAAAGAGCAGAAAGAGGGGGCAAAAAGAAGGGGCAAAAAGAGGGGATAGAAAGAAGGGATAGAAAAAGGGGAAAAAAAGAAGGGACAGAAAGAGGGAGCAGAAAGAGAGCAAATGGGGCAGAGAGGGCACTGGAAGGCAGACAGCACACAGTGGGGCAGAAAGAGAGCACAGGAGGCAGAGAGCACAGGGGGACAGAGAGCTTGGAGGGCAAAGACCACGGGGAGGCAGAGGGCACGCGAGTCAGAGAGCACGGGGGGCACAAAGAGAACAGGGCAGAGACTACAGGGGGCAGAGAGGAGAGCACAGGGGCAGAAAGTGCACAGAGAAATGGGCTCGTGGGGCACAGAGTGCACAAGAGGGGCGTAGAGAAAACATGGAGAGAGAAAGAGCCCATGGGGAGACAGCATAAAGAAGAGAGCAGAAGAAGGAAGAAAACAGCACAGAGGTGGAGAGCGCACAGGAGGAAGACTGCTCAAAGGAGAGCGCACATGAAAAAAGAAGACGCCAAGGGGGAAGAGCAGACATGGGACAGACAGTACTTCTTCCAGTACTACAAAGCTCACCCCAATCGTAACATCACTATCCTCCTGATGCAATAGCATCGGGCCTCCATTTAGTTACTTTAATAATATCATCATTGTTATTGTGTTGTTTTTCTTTTTGCTACTTCATCTTATCTTGCAAGGAATAAATTATGGCAACATTTCCACTCAAAATTGGTGGCTGGCAGTGGCGTAACTACTGCGGTCACATCGGTCGCGGCTGAGACCGGGCCCGCCCCCTGGAGGGGGCCCCGAGCTCCCGGGGGGCCCCGCTGCCCGTGCCTCCAGCCGCCCGCCGCGACCGCGATAGCGCCGGAAGAGGAGCAGAGGGAGGACTGGAAGTGACAAGACACTTCTGCAGCCGCGCAGCAGTGCCGCCTCTCACTGCTCCACAAGCCGGGAGGCAGAGCAGGTACTCGCGCTGCTAAAACAAACCCGCCCGGCACCTATAGCACACCCCAGGTCCTCCCAAAGGGGCCCCAGGGTGCATCTTGCACCAGGGCCCGCGGGTCGGTATTTACGCCACTGGTGGCTGGTCTTGTCTTAGGGCTGCTTTACACACACCAACTTCTGTGACCAACTTCTGAACAGATCTCTGGTTGCAGTGAAATCATGGTCACATTGTTCCATTTTGTGGCTGTGTACAAATGTAACAATGTGTCCATGATTTCACTGCAACCAGAGATCTGTGACACAATATCTACACAAATATCTGTGTGTGTAACTGGGCCTTAGGAAGGCACAAGAATTTTAAGGCCACTTCACACACAAGATATCTGTGTCCAACTTCTGAACAGATCTCTGGTTGCAGTGAAATCATGGACACATTGCTCATTTGTACACAGCCACAAAATGGAGCAATGTGTCCATGATTTCACTGCAAACAGAGATCTGTTCAGAAGTTGGACACAGATATCTGTGTGTGTAAAGTGGCCTTTAGAGATCTATTGGGGTCTAATAAGGACATAATGTTATGTATGCCTATTTTCATGGGAGTACAACTCAGAAAATTACATGCAAAGTGCCCATTGATTTTTTCCGATGTACCCCGTTTTGTTACACAGTGTTTAGTATATGTTTAAACACATATTTCAGGTTTTACTACAATAAAAGATGAACAACTAAAAAGGTGCAAATGATCAAAATGGAAACCCTGATCTGTCATTTCTATAATTCCTAATCTATTACTTTTACAATTCTTTGTGCATCTATGACTAATAGTGACTCCTTTGCTTCCACTCGCCATTATAAGTCAGATGCTGTATCATTCAGTTAATTATACCTATATCCTCGCCTGCGTCATTTAATAGTTGCCCAATAGAATTATGCACTCAGCTTTCCAGGTACAAGAATTCAGATGTGGTTTGGTAATGTAATACTGGTGGAGTTTCTAAGGTTCTGTGTGTTTTTATCATAAATTATGTCCCAAAGCGTGAAGGCCTATGTCATATGATACCATAAATGCAGTAAGACAAATACCGGTAGGTGTGTTTTACATTAGTAGAAATTAATCGAGAACTATTACTGATGAATTCTGCAGGGAATAGGGTCAATGTTAAAATACATTCTTAGTCCAGCACTGGAGCACAAATGAGGTTTTAGAACAGCTGTTTATTCAAGCAACCAAAGTGCTGTAGGTTTCTATCGCAATTCATGGGCCAGGTACTGAGATCTAGAGAAGAATGTGTGTTTACATACCTGCATAGATCCATAGAAGTGTATGTACTGTAAAGTCTTTTTAGGCTGGTTTAACACTGTAGTGTTTTCTCTGATCAGGTTCCATTCGGTTTGTGTGCCAAAACCAGGAGAGGAACTTGCAGAGAAAAACTATCATTGAAAGATTGACACTTGTTCTGAGTTTTGGAGACATTCCTGGTATTGACACACAAACCTGATCGAACCTGATCAGGGAAAAAACTGCAGAGTGAAACCAGCCTACGGCCCCTTTCACATAGGCGGTTTTTTTTAATGTGGTAGATCCGGCAGATTTACCGCATCTGCCACCTAATGGCCGCACTTGGGCAGACTTGCGGCAAGCCCCATGCATTGTCTATGGGACTTGCGGCAAGGCGGTTTTGCCAGTTGCCGCAGATTTCTTTTCGCAACCGCAACTGCCGCATCTGCCGCAACCGGCAAAACCGCACTTGCCGCACCCAACCGCAAGCCCCATAGCCAATGCATGGGGCTTGCCAGATCGGTGCAGCCGGTGCGGTAAATCTTCCGGATCTGCTGCATTTTCAAAAAAACGCCTATGTGAAACCAGCCTTACAGGAGCATATGAGCGGTAGCAAGTAAAAGCTCTTTTGTGGTCATGGAGAACCCCTAAATTGCACGTCATAAGTTTATCAATTATTGTTGTTTGGCTGAACAAATATACACCTAAATGAATAAATATAAAGTCATCTTTTTGTAATAATAACTAGTCTTACTTGACTTGTTTCCCTTTTTCACAATAAAGTGTTGCATTTTGCATGAGGTATTTTCACTTTCAGTGAATAAATGCTGACACCACTATTCTAGGAGATAAGCAGCCAAGGTGAGCAATGCTCAGCCCCTGAAGGTATACAGACTATATCACACTCATAGGCAAAGTACTGTACTTACTGCACAATCCTCTCTTGATGTCCAGTAAAGTTTAGCGTTGCAAGTCCCCTGTAGCTCCAAATTTCCGTATAATTTCTACTTACAGATGCACACAAACGTTCGTTCATCTGTTGCAAGACGAAAACTTTCTTCGGGTCTTCGGCTCTGTTATATCTTGCCTTGCATGATTAAACGTCTGTTCCCACAGGGTGAATCACAAGCACATTACAGCAGGTCATGTGTATTCTGCAGTTCATTATGCAGTTTTCTTCATCAGAGGCCAAATGTACAGACACATATACATAGTGCTGCTGCTGTTCTCTCGACGTTAGCAGCCATTACACAAGTCTGCTTCAGAAGTCTACATACTGTAAAGCTTACCAACACCCCCACGCACATACCATCACACGCCATCTAGTGCTTCATAGCATATACATAACTTTTTGTAAGATAAAACTCAGACTTAGTTGACAACAGATGAAGTGGCTTTCATGGTATTTCATTAGCACTGCGGAATATGTTGGCGCTATATAAATAAAGATTATTATTATTAAGATTATTATTATATAGACAATTGCCAGGGGCAGCACACAGCAATTTATCAGAATAAAATGTGTACGAGAAAACTTTTTCTTTCATTTCGAGTCATTTCTAAAAATAAGGATTATGCCTAGCATAATACTGAGAAATAATGTCCATCACATAAGCACAAAAATAGGTCATCCTTTTAAAGCTACATAAGTAGCTGAAACTGAGCAGCCTCTCATTCTCCTAAACTCATTTACAGTAATGTGAGTATCCTTTGTATATAGTAAATTGCTATTTGTGAAGAATTTGCTCTGATCCAATTTATCAAAGGAAAACAAGAAATAGACTTTGTTCAGATTCTCTCGCTGTTCCAGAAGCCAAAAATATAAAGACGGGGAATGGGAACAACACATGTCTGACAGCAATGGAATTTGACACAACACATATAATTAATCATCATCATGATGCTTATCATTGTACCTGTAAAAAAATCAGAAAGAATGTGGGCTATTTATTCCAACAAATATGATGGCATCTGAATCAAAGTCTCTGATTGCAGATGTGAACACGGCTTTATAGCTGAACTGGTGGCGGAGATAATGCACACAGTGACAAATCACTACCTCCTAGCCAACCATCTGGATCATATTAGTATTGTGCCAAAGGGAAATGATCATGTCTTTACCTTTAGATTCTAATCATATTATCCCAAAGCCATAACAGTCTAATTCAACAAATGATTCAATTTACCAATTATTAGTTTCATAGGAAAATATCTGTATATTCCATTTCATATGATATCAACAGCTGAATATCAGCTGCCAGCTAAGGGTCCTTTCACACTTGCGTTTTTTTCCTGATCTGGAAGATCAGGAAAAAACCTGATTCTTATGGGGCCGTCACACGCGTCAATATCGCATGCAGATCACTGCTGCATGTGACGTTGCAGCGATATTGACGCGTGTGACAGGGCGCATCAACCAGCGATAATTTGCTGGTTGATGATCGCCAGGTTTTAAAACCTGTTCTAAAACCTGACGACGGTCGCCCGGTGGACACGCAGCATCGCTGTGTGTGACACCAGGAGATGCGATCAGCCAGCTCCCAGCACCTCTCAGGAAGCGCTGGGAGCTGATATCCAGGGTAAACTGCGGGTAACTAGGCAGCGCGCGCTACCTAATACCCGATGTATACCTTAGTTACCAGCCTTCTCCGCTCACCGGCTGGTATCTAAGGTACACAGCGGGTAACTAGGGTCTCTACTTACCCGCTGTGTACCTTAGATACCAGCCGGTGAGCGGAGAAGGCTGGTAACTAAGGTATACATCAGGTATCTAGGCAGCGCGCACTGTAGTTACCCGCAGTTCACCCTAGGATACCAGCCTGCAGACATCGTGGAAATGATAGAGAAATCATTTCATGTCACTGGTAAAATGATCGATGGTGAGTCTGCCTGTGTGACAGCTCACCAGCGATCATTCGTCAATGTCTCAGCGATCAAATCGCTGACGACATTGACGCGTGTGAGGCCCCATTAAGGTACCTTTAAGGCCATGTTACACACACAGATATATTGGTCACAGATCTCTGGTTGCAGTGAAATCATGGACACATTGTTCCATTTTGTGGCTGTGTACAATGGAACAATGTGTCCATGATTTCACTGCAACCAGTAAGTTGCAAGTGAAATTGCATGCACGGCTACATTTCTTGGGTGGCTACAGGTAACTTACTGGTTGCAGTGAAATCATGGACGACAAGGTTCTATCTTGTTGCTGTGTACAAATGGAATAATCTCTCCATGATTTCACTGCAACCAGTAAGTTACCTGTAGCCACCCAAGAAATGTAGCCGCGTGTAAAGGGGCCCTTAGGGCTTGGTCACACTTTCCTAGTTACATCCGACTTTGACTGAGGAGACTCTGAAAGGGCTGGAGCAGTGACCCGGAACGGCCTCTCCCTCTCTGGAAGGGGAGTCTGGAGCTGCACAAAAGCACAATCAGCTGACAGCCCCGTCCAGATAGGGAGAAGCCATTCAGGGTCACTGCTCCAGCCCTTTCAGAGTCTCCTCAGTCAAACTCTGATGAGTGTGTCCAAGCCCTAACAGGATTCATTTTTTTGCCATTCCCTTTAGGCTGGCTTCACACCATGGTAAGGTCCGGTCCGGGGCTGTCCGGTGTAAACCAGACAGCCCCGGACCGGTTTTTGGCCCCATAGTAGCCTAAGGGCCGGATGGAGCCGGATGGCAGCTCTCTGCCATCCGATTTCCATCTCTCCGTATGAATCCGGGAGAATTCGTATTATTCTCACCAGACACAAAAATGTTGCTTGCAACATTTGTGTCCGGGGAGAAAAATCACCCCAAAAAGCCGAATCCCGGATTTACCTGGATTCTCCCGAATCCGGTTCTCCCTAATATGGGAGCCTATGGGGCCAGATTGCCCTCGTCCGGCCGAATTCGGAACCGGATACCGGCGGCTGCGCACCGCTGTTATTTCAGGACCGCGGCTAGCTCCATGCTAGCCGCAATCTTGAAAAATCAGCAGCTGCGGCTGCAATTACAGCCATCCGGCTGCACACAGGACTGGAGGGCACATTTGGCCCTTCGGTTCTGTGTGCTGATCCCGTCTGGGCTGTCAGGTCATGCCTGACAGCCCCCGGACCGGACTGTGCCGTGGTGTGAAGTCAGGTAGAATCTTGTTGCTTCAGGTTTTTTCCTGAAACCATTAAAGTGAATGGGCAAAAAAATGAATCCTGTAAGAATCAGGTCTTTTCTTGATCTTCCAGATCAGGAAAAAATCGCAAGTGTGAAAGGCCCCTAAGAAGCATTTTTGTTTTTATTCTGAAAGGTGTATATGCTAATAACATTCTGTAATAAAGTGAAGTCACTGTGTAAGGCTTGT
This sequence comes from Allobates femoralis, assembly GCA_033576535.1. Lineage (NCBI taxonomy): Eukaryota > Metazoa > Chordata > Amphibia > Anura > Aromobatidae > Allobates > Allobates femoralis. Next base: position 323,158,490 of record JARQOC010000004.1, on the reverse strand, counting down.
ACATAACATGAAAGGACATGTTGAACATTTTGATACATATCTCTTACAGTCTATGGGTGAAAGTCAAGTGTGCTCCTGCATTCTTTTTATGCTTTAAATAGAATAGTTACTTTTACATTTTAACTTAAATTGGCATTTTTTTTCTCATGTTATTTACTCATATGGTATCTAAGCACCATTAGTAACTGAAGCAAAGTTATTCTGAATTCATGCTTTCACAGCACAGAAATTTGGCAGCTATAATAGTTGGCTATAATACAGAGGAGCATTTAATACAGTTCTCTATACTGTTCTGTAATAAGTGGTTCTTTAAGGGCTGAAAGCCAGCTGTTAACTTAAAGGGAATGTTTCTGGTTCAACCACTAATAGCACATGTTAAGGCTTGAAAGACTAGCTTGCTACCTGACTATTTGTTAAGCAAAGCTTGCTGTTTAAGTATTGTTCTTTCGCTCATCTAATATTTATTGATAACTATTTATTTCATGACCTAAAAAAGTTGTTGGATGTAACAGAGAAATATTCATTCTAAAGGCCCCGTTACACGTAGGAGATCATGAACAATATCGCTCAAACGTCACGGGTTTGGAGTCGTTCAAATGACATCGTTAGGACGTCGTTGCGTGTAACACTGAGATACTACTATGATAAATCATTGGAACATTAATAGCAGATTTGAGAACATGTTTTCAAATCAAAGAATCGTCGATCAGCCAACCTGCTGCATCGTTCTGTGTGACACCGCGATAACGATGTCGTTAATGACTTCACCTATATACAGCATGAGCAATTATCGTTCGCTGGTTGTGCGTACGATACCTGCTCACTACATTGTTGGTGCGTCGTCCACGATATCTAGACGTGTGACATCTCACCAACCATGTCAAAACGATGTCCTAACGACTGACATCGTTGGTGATATCTTAACGACACTGCGTGTAACGGTACCTTTAGCCTATGCTTACATAACCAACCCATCTGACAAACGCCAGAAAAAAGAAGCATATATTATCCATAGTAAAACATAAAAAAAATGGGCACAAAAAATAGACAGACATCTAAAAACAAGAACCCTTCCCACCTGAAGAGGAGAGGGGAATCGTCACAAAATACATTACGTGACAGGATTTTATAATAATAACTAGAAATAGGCCCGATGCTATTGTATCGGGAGTGCGGTGAAATGAACAGATGCCGCAGAAATAGCCGCTGAATAGTACAGTCCTCTCTCCAGAAAGTATGCTGTTGTTGCGGGATTTATATGGTGTATATGGAGGCTCAGTGGTTAGCACTGTGTTCTATGCCTCTGTCCTGTGGCACTGTCCTGTGGCATGTCCTGTGGCCCTGTCCTGTGCCCTGTCCTGTGGCCTGTCCTGTGCCTCTGTCCTGTGCCTCTGTTCTTGCCCTGTCTAAGGCCCTGTCTGTGGCCCTGTCCCGTGGCTGTGTCCTATGTCCTGTGTCCCTGTCCTTTGCCATGTCCTGTGCCACAGTCCTCTGTCCTGTGCCCCAGTTCTCTGGGCCTGTCCTGTGCCCTTGTCCTCTGCCCTGTGCCCCTGTCCTCTGTCCTGTGCCTCTGTCTCTGTGCTGTGACCCAGTCCTCTGTCCTGTGCCCCAGTCCTCTGTCTTGGGCCCCTGTCCTCTGCCCTGTGCCCCTGTCCTCTGTCTTGTGACCCAGTCCTCTGCCCTGTGGCACTGTTCTGTGGCACTGTCCTCTGTCTTGTGCCCATATCGTGTGGCTGTGTCCTATGTCCCTGTCCTCTGCCCTGTCCTGTGCCACAGTCCTCTGTCCTGTGCCCCAGTTCTCTGTCTTGGGCCCCTGCCCTCTGGGCCTGTCCTGTGTCCTTGTCTTCTGCCCTGTGCCCCTGTCCTCTGTCTCTGTGCCTCTGTCTCTGTGCTGTGCCCCAGTCCTCTGGCCCTGTCCTGTGCCCTTGTCCTCTGCCCTGTGCCCCTGTCCTCTGTCCTGTGCCCCTGTCCTCTGCCCTGTGCCCCTGTCCTCTGCCCTGTGACCCAGTCCTCTGCCCTGTGCCCCTGTCCGTATGCCGTGTGCTGTGCCCTTATCTTCTCCTCGGTCCTGAGGCTCTGTCTTGTGCCCCTGTCCTGTGGCCCTCTCCTCTTTCCTGTGCTCCTGTCCTCTGTCCTGTGGCCCTGTCCTGTGCCCTTATCCTCTCCTCTGTCCTGAGCCCCTGTCCTCTGTCTTGTGCCCCTGTCTTGTGGCCCTGCCTTCATGTGCCTTCTTCCTCCTGTGCTTTTGTGTCTCTGCCCCCCATTCCGTCTCTCTGCTCTCCCCTCTGTTACAGTGCTCCCCTTCCCTGTGTCTGCTCCCTCCTTCCGGTGGGTGGTGACTTACTTTGACGTTATTCCCGTCACCACCAAGGCCTGCGTCGCAGTGCAGTGGAACTGAGAGGGGCTGGAGTGTCCGGAAGGTAAATCTCATTGGCGGGGATACTGGGCATGTGCGGAGACGGGTGCGTCTTACGCATGTGTGAGAGTGGCTTGGCGGCGGCTTCCTGCGCATGCATGCGCGCTGGGAGGTAGCAGCTGGTCGTTCGTCAGTAACGCGGCGATAGTGCATGCGCCCCATCGCTCGCACCGCGTGTGCATTAGGCGCCGGTGATCCATCGCTTGTGGCGCCGCTAATAGCGGCTCGGCGCTGGCCAGTAATTGCGGCTCGCGATGGCGCGCATGCGCGCCATCGCTCGAGACGCTGGCATCCGGCCGTGGTGCATGCCGGAATAGCGGCACAGTGGCCGGATGCCAGCAACTGGCAATTATTATATAGGATAATAATAATATTTATATAGCGCCAACATACTACGCAACACTTTACAATTCGGAGGGGACATGTACAAATAATATGAGACAATTCAGAGTAACAAAAATTCAAAAACCATGAGGAACGAGGTGCCTGCTCACAAGCTTAATATCTATAAGGAAATAGGGGAGGCACAAAAGGAAACAGTAAAGGTACCTTTACACACCGCCACTGTGGCTAGCAACAGGTATCCACCGCACGCGCACGTTTTTAACGGTGGATACCGATCGCTGATGCCGCATATACACGCCGCCATTACGTTCTCCACTGAAGGTATCTTTGTTCCCTGGAAGTGCCGACAGATCCTGTGGCTTACTTCCTGTTGAATACCTTCCCTGCTTTACACGCCGCTACCACAAAAGAATATGGGCGTACATATTTCGCACCGCAAGTACATAGGCGTGACAGAGTTGTGTATTCCGTGATGCACAAGCGTTGATTGGACAATGCAACAGCGTCATGATTGGCCAGCCTGCGCTGGAAGGCAGGCTAATACATGACGCCATTGCAATTGTGGACTGTGAATGGATAGCTCTTTAAATATGGCACCCTGTAAAGGAACAGCCAATGGTTACACAGTAGCCCCCACCAATGATCGCTGATGAGGCGTGGTATCCATGATGCCGTGGCACGCCCCTGGGAGTTCACTAGGTGAGGCAACATCCATGCCTGTGCCCCATTTACACGCCACTACTATGGCAATTGTGCCTTTCTGTTGCCGTCGGTTTTTGAGCACGGCTCAGCAACAGGTATCTGAGTCAACTGCAGGACACCGGGAGGAACTGCCCTATTTACACGCCGCCATTTCGTAGCAATTTCATAGCAACAGGCACAATTATCCCCAGTGCCCGGCAGTTGCTACCTTCCTGTGGTGGCGTGTAAAGGGACCCTAACAAATGATGTCATACATTGTCCAGCCATCGATATAATAATTAAGGAATTCATGTAACACTGCATGAATCGGTCATCGGTCTGGATCTGTACAAGTACGGATAAAGTGCTATATTATGCATGGGGACAGACAGACAGTCTGCAAGTGCAGACAGATTATTATTATTATTATTATTAATAGGTATTTATATAACGCCATTAGGATACATGGCGCTTTACAATTTGGAGGGTAGACAGAAACAGGTGGTCGAGGACGACCGCAAACGACGACAAACGATGACATATCACAATTAGTCATACGGGTACAGCAGGGTCTGGGATCCTGTCCACGAGGGCTCACAGTCTAAAGGGGGTGGGGAGGGAGACAGTAGGAGGGGGAGAGGTGAGATGGTGCAGTTTGTAGGGTCTCAGTGTGTGTTGTAGGCTTGTAGGAAGAGGTGGGTCTTCAGGTTTTTCTTGAAAGTTCCCAGAATTGGGGAGAGTCTGATGTGATGGGGGAGGGAGTTCCAGAGTCTGGCAGAAGCACGAGAGAAGTCTTGTGTGCGGTTGTGGGAGGTGGAGACGCCGGGGGTTGAGAGGAGGAGTTCTTGGGAGGAGCGCAGATTGCGCGAAGGGAGGTAGCGGGAGACCAGGTTGGAGATGTAGGGAGGGGACAGGTTGTGTATGGCCTTGTATGTCAAGGTTAGGGTTTTGAAGCGAGATCGCTGGGGGATGGGGAGCCAGTGGAGGGCTTGGCGGAGAGGGGAGGCGGGGGAGTAGCGGGAAGATAGGTGGATGAGCCGGGCAGCAGAGTTGAGGATGGTGTGGAGAGGTGCGAGGGAGGAGGCAGGGAGGCCGGTGAATAGGAGGTTGCAGTAGTCCAGGCGGGAGATAATGAGGGCATGGACAAGTGTCTTAGTGTCTTAGCTGTGTTGTGGTCAAGGAAGGAGCGGATGAGGGCAATGTTTTTTAGTTGGAGTCGGCAGGTGGTGGCGAGGGCTTGGATATGGGGCTTGAAGGAGAGGGAGGAGTCGAGGGTTACCCGAGACATTTGGCATGGGGGACAGGTGAGAGGGTGCAGTCGTTGACGGTGATGGATAGGTCAGGAAGGGGGGGAGGGTTGTGAGGGGAAAGACGATGAATTCTGTCTTGTGCATGTTGAGTTTGAGGAAGCGGGTGGAAAAGAAGGATGCAATGGCGGATAGACAGTGAGGAATTTTGGATAGAAGAGAGGAGATGTCGGGGCCAGACAGGTAGAGCTGAGTGTCGTCGGCGTAGAGGTGGTATTGGAGGCCATGTGACTCGATGAGGTTGCCTAGGCCGAGGGTGTAAATAGAGAAGAGTAGTGGTCCCAGGACCGAGCCTTGGGGGACACCTACGGAAAGGGGGTGGGGCGAGGAGGTGGTGTGGGAGTGGGTGACGCTGAAGGTCCTGCCCGTCAGGTAGGAGGAGATCCAGGAGAGGGCAAGGTCAGTAATGCCAAGAGATTCAAGGATTTGGAGTAAGAGGGAGTGGTCAACAGTGTCAAAGGCGGCAGAGAGGTCGAGAAGGATGAGGACGGAGTAGTGTCGTTTGCTCTTGGCGATCAGAAGGTCATTAGTGACTTTGGTTAGGGCTGTTTCGGTGGAGTGGTGCGGTCGGAAGCCGGATTGAAGGCGATCAAAGAGAGCATAGGTAGAGAGGTGGGAGGACAGTTCGGAGTGGACGTGCTGTTCAAGAAGTTTTGAGGCAAACGGGAGAAGAGATATGGGGCGATAGTTGGAGACTGTTGTAGGGTCGAGGGATGGTTTTTTTAGGATGGGCGTGATTAGGGCGTGCTTGAAAAGTGAGGGGAATGTGCCGGATGTGAGTGATATGTTGAAGAGGTGTGTCAGGGCAGGGATGAGGACTGTTGTAAGGTTAGGGATGAGGTGGGAGGGGAGTGGGTCAAGGGCGCAGGTGGTGAGGTGCGATCATGATAGAAGGGAGGAGAGGTGGTCCTCGGTCATGGGGGTGAAGCTGTATTTGGGTGGGGGGGGATGGGCTGAAGGTGGGATGGGGCGAGGGGAGTGTGGGTCAAAGCTTTGTCTGAGTTTGTCAATTTTGTCTTTGAAGAAGGAGGCGAAGTCGTCAGCGGAGATGAGAGGTGAGGGAGGAGGTGCAGGGGGGCGAAGTAAGGAGTTGAAGGTTTTGAAGAGTTGTTTGGGGTTGTGAGACAGGGCGGTAATTATGGAGGAGAAGTAGGCTTGTTTTGCGGAGTCAAGGGCAGTCTTGAAGGTAGTGAGGGAACGCTTGTATAGGGCAAAGTGTTCTGCGGAGTGGGACTTCTTCCATTTCCGCTCAGCTGCCCTAGTCATCCGTCGGAGTTTTTTGGTGAGAGTCGTGAGCCATGGTTGTCGTTGTAGTCGTGTTGTGTTAAATGTGAGTGGAGCAGCCTGGTCAAGGGCTGTGGTGAGAGTGGAGTTGTAGAGGGAGGCGGCAGAGTCAGCGTCGTGAGAAGAGGCCAAGTCAGAGAGGGGGAGGAGGGATTCTGAGAGTGAATGGAAGTCTATGAGCTTAATGTTTCTGCGGGGGTGGGGGAGTGTGCGGGTGGGGGGGTGCGTGGTAGGGGGGACGAGGGACGACAAGGTCAGTAAGTCGTGGTCAGAGTGGGTGAGGGTTGAGTGTGCAAGGTCGGAGAGGGAGCAGAGGCGGGTGAAGACTAGGTCAAGTGTGTGGCCACCAGTGTGCGTGGCGGAGGAGATCCATTGGGAGAGGCCAAAAGAGGAGGTGAGGGATAGGAGTCTGGAGGCAGCGGCTTTGGGGGTGTCGATGGGGATGTTGAAATCGCCCATGATGATGGTAGGGATGTCGGAGGAGAGGAGGTGGAGGAGCCAGGTTGTGAAGTGACAGATGACATGAGAGGCCAGATTTGGAAAAGGGAAGATAGGAATAGTTAGGCAAGTGAGGTGAGGTGAAAGGCCAGTCTAAAGAGATGTGTTTTTAAGGCTCGCTTAAAACTATTGGTATTGGTAACCCGTTTCAGAGAGTTGGTGCAGCTTATGAGAAGTCTTGGAGACAGGAGTGGAAGGTTCTGATTGTAGCTGATGTCAGTCTTAGGTCACTTACGGAGCGGAGGGCATGTGTAAGGCGATAGACAGATGAGGAAGGAGATGTAGGGCGGTGCAGAACTGTGGAGGGCTTTGTGGGTGAGAGTGATAATTTTATATTGTACTCTATAGTGGATTGGCAACCAGTGCAATGACTGCCCCAGGATAGAGGCATCAGTGAAGCGGTTGGAGAGGAATATGATCCTGGCGCTGCGATGAGGATGGATTGGAGAGAGAGTTTAGTAAGAGGGAGACTGATTAATAGAGAATTGCAGTAATCCAGGCGAGAATGAATAAGGGCAATGGTTAGAAGTTTTGCAGAGTCAACAGTAAGAAAAGATTGAATTCTAGAGATGTTTTTGAGGTGTAGGTGACATGAGCGAGCGAGAGACCGGATGTGGGGAGTAAAGGAGAGATCCAGGTCAAATATAACCCCAAGACAGCGGGCGTACTGCTGAGGAGTAACAGTAGCACCACATACAGAAATGGCAATATTAGGTTTCGGAAGATTAGGAGAGGGAGGAAACACGAGAAGTTCAGTTTTTGACAGATTCAATTTAAGGTAGAGCGAAGACATGATGTTTGAGACTGCAGACAGACAATCACTGGTCTTTTGTAGTAATGTGGAGGTGATATCAGAAGAGGTGTATAACTGTTGTCAGCATAGAGATGGTACTGAAAACCAAAGCTACTGATGGTTTTTCCAATGGGGGCAGTGTATAGAGAGAAGAGAAGGGGCCCCTGAGACGGAGGCAGGAGTGCACCGGACCCCCATATACACACCCATGGGTAAGTGCCAGTTGATATGCCTGTAGCCGCTTGACCACCCGGGCAAGGTGACAGCTATCTGCAGCGTCCATGCTGCTCCTTGTGTTGTCCCGAATTGAGCACAGGCACCATTTTCCTCTGCAACCAGGGTGAGGGTACCTCGTCCTCTGCATCTCCTGTCTCTTGTCTCCCACCTCCCTCTCTCCACACTGTCCTATGTTCACCTTTTATGACTGTTGCCTGTTTGTACCACTAGTTACTAAATAAACTTTTTGTACTGCATCTGCTTAGTGTGGACATTCAGGTGATATAATCTGGGTCACTAAAACATCCGTGGTCTCTTTCCTTGTATAGCTTCAAATTGATGTGTGCCTAGTACTATGATTGTTCCTGGTCTTTTATATAGTCATGTCGGTGCTGAGATGTTTTAAGTGTAGGAGGTGCAGCTTCAT